>JBBPBS010001075.1:1913783-2006470 GCA_037974835.1 Cicer judaicum | reverse complement strand
TGGTAAGTAACAAATTGATTAATGACAAAGTGTCCAATTTGGTAAGTAGCAAATTAATTTTAGTAAATTGATTAATAACAAATTCTACAATTTGGTCATTAGCAAATTTGATAAGTATCAAATTATTATTCTTATTGTTATTATTATTTATTAGTATTTTTTTTAAATATTATAATTAGTTTTAATTTATTAAATAAATAATTGTCCAAATGTATTTTCCAATTTCTAATATAATTGTCCAATTATATTTTCCAATTTATAATATAATTTACTATTTTTAATTTTAATTATTTTTAATTATAATCATTTTTAATCATAATAATAATATTTATTATTATTATTATCATTATTTTTATTTATTATAATTATTTATTAATTTAATTATTTATTAATATATTAAATTCATATAATAATACATAAAATGACCAAAAAAAATTTTCAACCCTCGTAAGAGATCGCCCCCTGGTAGGGATGAGAATAGGCTAAGACGTCCGTCAAGGGCCTATGGCCTGACCTACTTATGGTCTGGCCTGACCTATTTAATAAAAAGGCTAGACTCAGACTATTTTTAAAGCCTATTTATTTAAATAATAAAAAAGTCTATTAGGTCTGACAGGTCGACCTATATAATTTATTATGTATTAATGTCATTTTTTATTATTATATTAATAATATAGTTTTCTATTTTAAATTATATCAATTAGACAATCACTCAGTAATCATTCTATATTCGGTACCGATTCCATATTTGGCAGTTGTTCCATATTCAGTATTCGTTCAATTAGTTCCATATTTGTTTGAGAGTTAATAATCGATGCGTTTGTTTCATAAAAAAAATATATTCTTTGAAACCAAAAATTATTTTTTTAGAGTTTAAAGGATATTTGTTTCAGATTTTTTTAAAATTATTTTGTTAAAAAAAATTATTTTTTTTAATATATATAGATGAGTACATTGATATTGGTATGTGGAGAACATTTAAATATTTTAATGTTAATAATGCTTTTAAATAGGCTTTCAGGTCATACCAAATTTTTTAAAAGGTTAAGCCATGCCGAATAAAAAACTTATGATAGACCGTAGGCCAAACTTAGGTCTAAAAAATTAATTGTAAGCCAGACTCAAGTCTCTAAAAGTCTGGTCTGCCCTGTCCTATTCCCACCCCTACCTCTGGGCTAGCGACCTCCCACTTGGTCTATTTCAATGTTTCATTCAGCTGGTCGCATCATTGGTCAACGATTTTCTATTAAACCCAAAAAGTAGGACAATCTGGTATATAAAACTAAGAGTGGGGTATTTTGATATTAAAAAAAATGTGATATTTCTAAAAAAATCCTCCAAATTATAATTTTTTTCCTAGTCTTTTGGTCCTTATATAAATTTATTTTAAATTCTCTGTTTAAAAATAAAGTTTATGAAAAAATAAAAAAAAGGATATTTTAATTCCTCTATGGACTAATTAAAGACATAGTCTCAATAAAATTTAGTTTTGAAGTATACTTGAAATTTTATAAAGATTGAAAATTATTTTGACCTCTAAGTTTGGACTATTATTGTGTTGTCATCATCTAG
This sequence comes from Cicer judaicum, assembly GCA_037974835.1. Lineage (NCBI taxonomy): Eukaryota > Viridiplantae > Streptophyta > Magnoliopsida > Fabales > Fabaceae > Cicer > Cicer judaicum. Next base: position 2,004,898 of record JBBPBS010001075.1, on the reverse strand, counting down.
ACCGAGTTTAGAGTCACGTTAGTGTGCCACATTTACTTGTAGATCAACTTGCCTTGAGTCTGAGTCTTTCCTACCTATTTTTGTGGTCACATTGTAGGTGTTAGAATTGCATGCATGGCTGCATTTAGTATGGACCATATATATAGGGGTCCAAAGGTGGACCCAATTTTAATGGTAATAGGCAAGACATCCTAAAGTTTTTGTTGAGTATAAGTCAAAAGAAAAAAGTTTTGTTCAATATAATAGTTAATATTCAATCATATTTAAAGAGGTCAATGTTAGTTCGGTGGTAAGAATTTATTCATTTAGAAGGTTGAAAATAGTTATTAGTATTATTTTAATTTATAGTAATTTTTTCTTTAATTTTTTCTGAAAAAAACATTCAATTATTTATGAGTATATAAATGTATCCACTTTTTTAAATGAGTATTAAACAGGTTTATTTTTTTACATCTGGCTGTATTTATAGGGCTCTGTTGACTAAATCACATGTATTAAGTTGAAATAATATTAAATTTATTAACAATTTATGTTGTTTTATATATTTATGTTTTAAGAAAGAAAATTAATTGTTGTTTTTATTATAATATGTATTGTTAATTGTAAAAAATATGCAATGTAATTAAAGATATATTGATAAAAGAAAATCACTAAAATATCTAAAAATTTAAAAGAGGTTTTATGAAAAGAAAGGAAGTATAAAATCTAAATAGATTTTATATATAGAGACGGTAGTTTATGTGTTTTTTTTTTTAGTAGTGTATAATTTCTCCATATCAACAATAAAGAAATTGAAGAAAATGAATAGAACTGAATAAATTCAATTCAACCGCGAGAAATAAAGTATATTATGTTGCACCCTCATACATAAATCTGTCACCCTTCAATTAACGTGAAAATACAATTGTCTTTCTAAAAAATTTTTAATTTTTTTTACCACTCATTTTTTCACCTCTTCATTCGAAAGTTTCTATATTTGAAAAATTTCTTTTTCAAAAGTTTCCAAACTTTTAAAAATTTGATTATTTATTTCGAAGATATGAAAAATTCGAGTGTATTTACTTTTTTTTTTTTCAAAATTTTGAAAATATTTGAAAGTTATAGTGAATTCTTTAAAATTTCAAAAAAAAAATAATAATGAAAAAATGAATGGTAAAAAAATTGAAAATTTTATAAAAGAACAAAATTATATTTTTACGTTGATTGAGAAGGTGTCGGGTTTAAGTGTGATGGTACATGATAGAATACTTTAACAAATATAAACATTAGAAAAACTTGATAAATTTTTATTTCAAGAATTATATTTACTATTTAAGTAAAATCAGGACTCATATAGACCTACATCCATAAATGAACGACAAAATAGGTAATTTGGTCCTCAAAATCGTAAACTTTGATCAAAATAGTCTTTTATTTTTATGTATTGACAAATATATAGTTTGAAATTATCATTGTCTTTGGGTGTAGAGATTGAGACTTGGATAGTTTTGTTTCTTTGACAGATTTTGTAAAAAAATTGCGGAAAAATAGTGTTTGATAGGATTTACGATATATCTATGGAAAAATTGTATAAAAGGGCTCATACTTGAACACTCTAAATTAGATGTAAAATGGTTCATGTTAGGACCTTTTAAAAGGGTTCATACTTGGGAGCCCAAAAACTTAATCTAAGAAAATATTTATAATTTGTTTTATTAATACTCTCATTTAATTAAATAGTTTATTTAATTATTTTACTATTACTTATATATTTCCAACCATTCAAATAGTAAAGAGTTTAGCTCTTATTTGTGATTATTTTATTTAATAAAAACAATTATTTTCTAAAAAAGTGTAACTACACATTAAAGAACATAGCAAAACAGAAAAGAAATATATATACATGAATTATTTATGTGAGACTCACCTTAATTGAGAATCATTCTCTAGTGAAAGGATAACACTGAAACCATCTTCCGTAACCTTGAGCAAACCCTGCAAAATATACAGATGTGTTAATTATTCATACTATATTTTATATTGGACATATTGACTAATTTTCTTAAGAATTTTTTTAACAAGTCCTAAAAGTTAGAAATATGACTATACTCTTCATTTCTTGCAATTTCTTAAAATTTAGATATTTAGATTAGACCAAACTGAACCAGCTAAATAAATTTATAGGGTGAGGACATTCACAACTTATAATCACATATTTGTTGTCAAAATCATATCCTCTTTTTCTTATTAAAAAAAAATTGGGTGAAGACAAGATATACTTACTAAAACAGAGAAGATTTCATAGCTAAATTGCAAAGTAGAGTCACACACAATCAAACTTTAACATAAATGATAAAATTATCAATACAATGCAATAAATCCAAACATTAATTAATTATTGAATTTAATTTATATGCACTGTCAACTTAATTTTAAGTTTTTATATTATGTCGATAGTGTAAAATATTTTTCATTGCCCGTGTCTTATTACTCTTAATTATTTACCTTAGTACCATCACACACAATGAGACCACCATCTTTTGATGTTGTGATTCCAATCAAAGTAGAATTATGTATATACTTCCAATTCTCCCAATTTCCATTCCTTGGCAGTCTTTTAATCCAACCATCTCTTGTAGCTGTATAGATGATACCTTCTTTATCCACACAAACATCTTCTGGTTGCCTCAATAATCCTTCTCCAAGTTTAATCACATTCTGTTTATGAAGGAAATTAACAATTTATATAGCATAAAAACAATAATTATAACATCATGCAAAAAGTATTCATTAAACTTTTTTTCACCTGTAATTGGTTGTTTTTGGTTGAAAGAGTAGAAAATAAAGAAGGTGGTATTTCAAGCAAAACTGGATCTATAGGTGAAAAGTAGAAGATTTGAAATGTGAGAGCACCTAAAGCAGCTAGAAACAAGGTTAAGATTATTGCCATTCTTTTGAACAAAGGAAGATTGATCAAATTGGAACCAATACTCTTTGAGCTATAGGCTATGATATTATATATTCCCGTATATTTTAAATATAAATAAAAGTAGTGAGTTAAAGAAAATTGGTATATTAATTTTAAATTTAAATTAAATACATCAAACTTATTTTAGTTTACAGGAAATTTTTATTATCACTTTTTCTCTTCACACCCATTTAAAGTAATTATTGGAAAATGTAGAAGTCGGTTAGAAATTAATTTGATTCTTTTCTTATTTAGAAGTGTTTATAAATAGATTTGACGTATATCTATTTACCATTTGTATTATCTTACTTTTTACCAATATAATCCAATATCTATATAAGACAAAAGGAATAACTACAAAAAATACTAAATTACTCTATTTTAAAATTCTGTCTATATTTTTGCTTATAATTATTATCAACTTTTTTTCTCACATAAGATGATTATTAGAAGGATTTAATTCATATATATTATTTGTATAAAAAATATATATACAGTTATTTAATCATAATTGTTAAATTATTATATATTTAATTTTTATTATAATTATCTTTAAAATTATGTTTATAAACTATTGTAATATATTAATAATAAAAAAATTACTAAAAATATATAACAATTAAAATTTTAAAAAAAATATAGAAAGTACTTAGAAGTTATTGGCTAATTACGTATTACTTAAAAAATGTCTAGAAATGATCTTTTTCCATTTATATCATCTTACTTTTATGATCCACTATCTATATATAAAGAAAAGGATTAACTGTGGCAAATACTATATTAAAGTATGAAAACAAGGCGAAGTGTGGGTTAAACACTGTATAAAGCACATTCATCGCATCATTTAAACAATCGAAACTTTACTTTATTAATATGATGCATATATATCTTCAATATATATGTTTTATTTAAATTATTTATATACATATTATGATTAAATATTACTCATGAAAGTTATGAAAGTTGTTTGTAGAATGATATAATTTTATAAAAATTTGTGTACACAAAAGCGAAAAAGTTAAAATGATGAAAGAATGCCATAAAAAACGTGATTGTTAATTAGTCATAATATTATATTTACCTAAAAGGGAAATTTTGTTCTATGGTCAATAAATTTGATTTTGAGAACTTCAAATTGTTGATCAAATATATATTTTTGTCCAAAGATAATTTATGTATTTGATTGAGAATTTTAATTTTTTGAGTATGATAAAATTGTTATTATTTATTATAGTATATTGTAGCGATTTTCTAAAAATGAACTATAATATGCTTTGATGTTTTATCTGAGTATATGATAAATTTAATGAACATATATTTTATGATTATTTTCTTAACAATTTCTTTTTTTTTTCATTCAAAAGCAGTATTTGTTACCATGTTACCATTTTCAACGGTTTGAATATTTTTGAATTGAGTGAACAAGTGTTTTTCCAATTAGGTACTTTGAATTTTGACAGGACACTTTTGGAGAAAAACATGTTGTTGACGATAACAACACTAAGGATGAAAATTTCGAGCTTAAGGCATGCGAGAAGTCCGACTAGTTGAGTCTTATGTTTATGTGAATGACTATTGCAAACAACATTAAGATTACAATTCCACAAACAGAAAGTGGTACATAATACCTTAAGTTTGTGGAAGAACATTTTTGCTCTTCTTATAAGTCACTCAATGTCATGAAGTTTAATGTGTCGTGAAGCATGCAAGAGCGCCCTATTGAGATAACTAACAACGCAACACGACCATAGTATTTGGATATGGAAATGAATAACTCTTTTATGGTTTAATATATTTTGAACTCATTTTCTTCACAGTATGGAGTTTTGAAAATTAACTACAACACTATGAGAGACAAGTGGGATATTCATGAATTGATTGGAAAGATCATTCAAGAGGAGAATCAACTAAAGAATTTTAAGAGTCGTTATGTCAACCTATTTCATGAAGCTTGGAAAGCATTGAAGCTAAGAGCCAAGAACTTTATAACATCAGAACAAATGTCACTTTTCTGCTAAAGAATGACACTTTTGTTATAACCAAGTTGGTTTGAAGAACTATGACCCTTGCATGTTTTGATGATAGCAAAATTATTTTGTGGAAACAATTTATAGCACTAATGTTCTGATTAAGTGTGCAGTTTCCATATCAAGTTTATTTTGAATGACTTAACGTTGTATCATCTGATGGTTTGATCTAAGTTAAACAAACACCAAGACTCTACTTTGATTTTCGTTCTCTAAGTCTAGTGAATGCATTATGAAACACACCTCTAGTGACTTTATCTAATACAAGTAATGATCTGATTAGTTTGCCTCTAATGCATACAACCATCATCTATATACTTCTACATATTATTGTTTATCTCTAATAATCTCGTCCAATATTTGATCGTTTGACTATATTTAAAATTAAATTATGTGATAAAAAGACAACACTCAAGACAATCACTGCTCTAGTGGAAGTAATCATTCTAAAATGACAAGCTCTGAAAAAATCAATGCTATGAAGAAGACAAATTTGTGTAACATATGCTCAATACCTTGACTCCGTTATTCATCTAAAGGATTATGGGACATTCTTTGATCATGATATCATTTACACTTTCTATTTTTACAGCAAGATACGCAAAATCAATTACAAGGACTATTTCTAGACAAACTTTATGCTGAATCAATCTCTAAAAATTTTGATATAAAAGATCATGATTCATGTTGATTTATCACTATCAAGGACAACAATCATAAACCCTACTCTTTATAAAAGGCATGCAACCTTCATTGAAAAAAGAAAATGAACAACAATAGAACAACATACAACAATACACACAATGCATTCATCTTGCTCTTTTGTTTGTCTAAGTACTGGGAAACAATTTTCTGAGAATACAACGTTCCTCAATAAACACCCTCTTGTATTCAAAAAAACCCTTAAACATATTCTATTTGTAACCTAGCGCAGCCGTGGTTGCATTCCTCAGTAGCTTGACTGTAGTAAGCTATGAGACTTGAACAACATGTGTTCAATGGAAATGTGATTTGATTGGTGAATTAATGAATTAAATCCTTTAGTTGGAAGGGATTAGACGTAGTTGTCGTGTTGGTGGTGAACCAGAATAATTTGGTTGTGTTGTTTTGTGTTTTTGTTTTATCTGCTATGTTTTTATCACTTGGTTTTAATATTACTAAAATATTTTTAAAATAAAACACAATTCAAACTCCCATTTTCTTGTGTTTCTCGTTCTACAACTTCCAAAAAGATTGTTCAAAATGTAAGGCTAAGTTCAAGAACAAATGTATGTGTAAAACATATGTGTATACTCTTTTGAATCAAACCTACTTGATGTTTCTCATAATTCTTCCTAACTTGACTTTGATGCTACCGCTTATGTATCTAATATGATGCAGAGATACCTTACCATCTAAACCATAAGCTAAAATAAGATGTTTCTCTACCTGAGAAATCGTAATAAGCTTCAGTTGAAGACATAGGGACTTATCGTTTGATTTTGGATACTAGATATCATTTAGATTTAATAAAGACTCTTTATGTACCTTCATTGTCTAAGAGTTTAATTTCTCTTTTAAAATTGGACAACTGTAGTTTTAAATTGAATAGGGGACATGGTTGATTCAATATATGCAATAATAATAAAATTATTGATTCCTACTATATTATTGAGGGTTTATATAGATTAAAACTTCATGATCAATTTTATAAGTCTTTGCTTATTGTGTAACACCCCAAATTTTATTATAAACTATTTTATTAATTAAATAGGATATTAGATAATTAATTTGGTGCTAAAATTGTTTTAGAATATATATTGATTATTTTTATAATTAATTTTCTTTTTATGTGTATTCCCTATGATGTGTTAATTTGTACATATTTGTTTAAATGAGTGATGTAAACAATAAATACTATATTTTCTTATATTATATATTTTTATAAAAAAAATAATAGTATATATGTGATTGATTATTAATATGTGATTGATAATTAATATCATATTTTCTTGTGTGTTTGATTAATATTAAATGTGCACTTAATTATATTTAATTATTTCTAAAGATATTTTATTTTAATTATTTATTTTATAAATAATTATCTTGAAATAGTAGTAATATTGTGTTTGATTTTATTTATTTTTATATACTTGTTTTAGAATTGTGATTTTATATATATATATATATATTACGATTTAGTAGTTAACATAAAATATTGTTGTTATATTTATTTATTTTATAATTTTGACTATTCTCTAATTATATATTATTATAACGTGAGTATTTTAAAAAAAAATAAGGCAAGATTGTTAGACCTTGGAGGTATTCGGGTGGGGAATTTCTAGGTTACTTGGAGGTAGAACTCTAAATGTCGTGATCTACCACGCAACACACGTTTACCTCGACTGTCACGAATATGTGTCTCGGGTTGAGTTGATGGGATCTATGAGGACATGGCCAATTTGAATTATCTGTCCACCAGGATGGTGGCATAGTATCAAGTCTCTTAATCAAGTACTTCAGAGTTAGAATTGTACCATATTGTGAAGTGGAGTCTAAGTTCATGCATATCATTAGATTTTCTTGTGATTGTTTGTTGTGATTAATGTGTATCACATGTGATTATGATTTCTCTTAGATGATTTGATGTAATAGTAAAAGGTATTAATTTTTCTTGAGTGATTTTGACTTTCTAATTGATAATTTTATTGAGCAATGTTTGTGTAATGATATGATTCTGTTATGATTGTTTGCGTGTTCTTCTTACTTGTATTATACTGTAATCATGATTTCGAAACTCACCTCCTTCGCAATATGCAATAATAGTAATTCTTGAATATTCAAGGTTGGTTGAAATTTTATAGTTAGACTTTTAGAAACAAAGAATTATGAAGTGATTAAATTTGATTTAATTTATAAAAGGAAATGTTTTATGTGTTGATTCTTAAAGTAATAACAAAAATATATATCTATGATGATTTTATTTAAAATTTAGATTAGTCACACAAGAGAAAATAATTTACGCCAAGTTTAACTATATGCTATTTTTTTATAAAAAAAAAAAAAAAATCTAAAAGATTTGTTGTAAATATAATTTTTAAAAATCAGGAAAAAAAATAACTATTTTAGAAATCTTGGTGAATTAGAAAATTTTGTATCTTAATTATTTTATATACATGATTTGATTTCAAAATATAGGTTAAAAAATGATTTTTAAGAGTATTTAAATATCTTGAGAGGTATTTTAGGAAAAGTATTTAAATATCTTATTGAATTTAAAAGTAGTTAAAAAAAATTCGTAAGATTTAATAAGTAATCTAAGGAAAAGTTTGAAATTATGAAGAAAAATTATTTGATGGTATTATAAGATTAGTGATTCTTTTAAAATAATTTAAATGTTTGAAATCAAATTTTAGAGTATTGATTAACTACTAAAATGACTTATGTACTACGAGATTTATTTTAGTTTTATGATTGTTACATTAACTTCGAGTAAAAATAGTTGCTTACTTTACCTGCAAATTGAAAAATCTTTGTTTCAATCTTCGTTAAATGATAAAGATTGATTAAAAGAAAAGCTAATGAATAATTTAATTGTAATAAATTTATAGTTATTGGATTGCTATGAGGATATTCTACATCATGATGCCAATTATTGAATTAGTTATATGCATGTATATGATTATGTAAATATAAAATTGGTTGTGTTTTAAGTGTTTTAATTTTTGGGAATTCGTGTATAGAATTAGAGTAGTCGAATGTATATGATTATGTAAATATGAAATTGTTGGTGTTTCAAGTGTTCTAATTTTTGGGAATTAGTGTATAGAGTTAGAGTAGTCGAGAGTATTTAAAAGTCGAATAGTTCTATATTTCTTCAATCGAATTATTGATTATATATTGATGTTAGTGTCGTTTCTTGTGTTGTTGTAACTAGTTGTAAATTACAAATAAATTATTGTGAATCTGTAATTAAGTGAGTTTTTAACTTGAAGTAAGGAGTAGGACTTGTGGCACCGCCTTCGCAATCCTAAATCACGTTAAAGATACTTTTAATTATTCATGTTTGAATTTGAATGACTACAGTTATGGTTACCTTAAGTAGTTGACTACATGAATAAGAGGAACTAGCTACCCCGATAATTCATCGTCAATAAAAGAGGCAACAATAACCCGTTGTTATTATTATTACAAATACCTATTAATTCTGTTTTTGAAATAGTTAAAAACCATATTCTTCTATTACGTAATTTTGAGTCATTATAAGTCATATGTGACATCAATGTCAAATGCTAACAATTATTTCATGTGACGTGAATTGGTATGGGGGTGTGTACATAAATTCATATTTAATTAAATAGGTTTGATCTTCTAAGTAACTTGTTGAAAATAAATATGTGCATTGTGTTAGTATCTTATTATTTGTTCTATATTGTCTCATTTGGTAAGGATCTAAGACTATGGTACGAGTTCTATAAATGAATCTTGTGTATAAGACTTTAAAATTAATTTAGATTTTGAGTGTGTTTAAAATTATATGTGAAAATATTTGTCTTATTTCACTATGATTAGACACATTCGTTTCTAAAAAAAATAATAATAGTTAAGTGATTGTATGTCATTGAGTCGTTATATGCATTTCTCTTGATAATTCTTGGAGGTATAAAATATTTTAAATGTTTCTTTATATGCCTAACTTTTGTGAAATATGTAGAGTAATTGTTGTTATGATTTAAATATTCTTTAAAGAGAGTGAAACTAGTGATGTTTGAGAAGTTAGTTGAAGTCGAATACATATATGATATGTGTAATTTGATTTAATGGAAAGTAATAAATGTTGTTGACTATATTCACATGCTTAGTTTTATCTATATGTGATAATGATTCATCATAATATTTCTTTCAAATTTGAGTTGTCGAATGTGATGTGTTAATTAAATTTTTGTGTCATGTTAGCCTATCATGCTAAGCTAATTGATTTTTGACATGCTGTGCTGAATTGAATAGTAAATGTCTTAAATATATTTATAGACTAAGTTTGATTCTTGAGGGTGGTAAGTTAGATATTAGATCACTCACCACAAATTTCGAGTACGAAATTTCTTTAACAAGGGGAAAATTGTAACACCCCAAATTTTATTATAAACTATTTTATTAATTAGAGTGAAACCAACGCCAAAACGATCGTGTGAAAAGTAGCTATATTATCCACTGATTAGTTTTCTGATTTACGGTAAGTTACCTTAACCTAATTTCGACATTTAGTTCTTGGAGTCTCTTCTCATTATTTATTTTTAACGTTTACCCTTAAATTATCGAATTAGATCGACTGAAGGGAAATAGTCAAAGAATAAAGATTGTTTGCTCGTAGAATCGTATTCGTGTGTGAAAGCATCAAAATAAGGTAAGGGGTGAGAGAATGTTTGAATTCATGAGTATAATATAATGTGAGATGAAAGGGAAAACATTATTTCCTAATAACTCATTCGGGGCTCGCTACGTATGGCAGTAGCCGTTTGAGTGATAAATTGATTAATGTAAAAATATGAGAATTATGAGATTAAAATGTGGAATATAAATATTTATAAGGTGCTGATTGATTTAACTTCGTTAAATGTGTGGTATTTGACATTATTGTAATGTTTGATTTATTTTTATTAAATGTGTGATATTTGATATTATTGTGATACTGGATATCGAATGAATTTTATGTATATGTTTGGTTAGACATCTTTATGTGATGTGATAATAAAATGTGGATGCATTTTGATAAGTTTATGTGATTATGATGATATATAATTAATAATAATTATGATATAAATTTGTGATAAGTTTATGTGATGATGTGTAACTGATGATAGTGATACTATGAAATTGTGATGAGATATGATTAATGATAGTGATGTTGTGAATTTGTGATGAGAATATTGGAGTAACCCAATAGTTGGTGAAATAATTGTGATTCCAATTCATGTTTGAAATGGCAGTCTTAATAGAGTATCGTAAGCTAACGAGGGGAGAAAATAAATATTGAGAATTTGTGAAGTGAAGATTATTTTGTCATCATATAGGTAGGGTCTGACAAGCCTAGTGATTCTAAAGAAATACAACTGAATGAGCCTGATTGTGGCAGTCTACTGTTTAGCCTTAAGGAAAGATTGTTAGACCATGGAGGTATTCGCGTGGGGAATTCCTAGGTGACTTGGAGGTAGCACTCTAAATGTCAAGAGCTACCACACAACACACGTTTACCTCGATTGTCACATATACGTGTCTCGGGTTGAGTTGATGGGATCTATGAGGACAAGGCCAATTTCAATTGTCCATCCACCGGGATGGTAGCATAGTATCAAGCCTCCTAACCAAGTACTTCAGAGTTAGAATGGTACCATATTGTGAAGTAGAGTCTAAGTTCATGTATATCATTGGATTTTCTTGTGATTGTTTGTTGTGATTAATGTGTATCACATGTGATTATGATTTCTCTGAGATGATTTGATGTAATAGTGAAAGGTATTGATTTTTCTTGAGTGATTTTGACTTTCTAATTGATAATTTTCTTGAGCAATGTTTGTGTAATGATACAATTCTATTATAATTGTTTGCGTGTTCTTCTTACTTATATTATATTGTCATCATGATATCAAAAATCACCTCCTTCATTGTTTGTGTTTGACTGGCTTGGTCCTGCGTTTGTGAAATCGCAGTTATTACAAGTTAATGAGTCTTGAAGTTCAAATTTGGGAGGAATCTCTCTCTGATAGGTGATACCGGGAATAAGAGTTTTAATTTGTATTTTACTTATTTAATTTGAAACTAATTTTTGTATGAAAATCTTAGAAGTACTAGTAAATTTTTAAAATTAAATCAAGTAGTTATACTTAAATCAAGATTATCAAAATTGCACTATTTCAATGGAGAAAATAAGTTTAAAGTGTTCTTTTTATTTTTGAGATACGTGATATCCTAATAAAAAAATAATTTTTTTTTATTTTCTTGGAAATATATTTTTATTTATCCGCTGTAAATTTTATAGGAATATGATATAATTTATTATATATATTATTTTGGGGTTTATGATGTCACATATTGAGCATCAAAGTATTGGAATTATGTGTAACATACTTAATGAAAGTTCAGCATACCTGTGGCATAAACGCTTGGTTCACATATCCAAGGAAAATTTTGATTTTACTAATCTTGGATTATGTGTGGATTGCATTAAGGGAAAGCATATCATACATAACAAGAAATATGCCACAAGAAGCAGCCAACTTCTTGAATTTATACACACTAATATATGTGGACCTTTTGACACTTCATCTCTTGGTAAAAAATTAATCACATTTATTGATGAATTTTCATGTTATGGATGTCTATTTGCTTAAAGAAAATTTTTAAGTAGTTGATACTTTTGAAAATTTATATTAAAGAAGTTGAAAAACAATTAGAAAAGAAAGTGAAAGTCGTAAGATTTGATAGATGTGGTGAATTTTATTAAAAATATGGAGAAATGGTACAATTTTCAAGCCATTTGTAAACCTTATTGAAAGACACAATATTTGTACATAATACACAATGTCATACACACCACAATAGAATAGTATGACAAAAAGTGTAATCGAACATTAATTGATATGGTTAGAAGTATAAACAAAGTTCCTAGGGAAGCGAATCCTTTTACTACATTTGAATTGTGGAAAAACAGGGAACCATGATTAAGGCGCTGACGCGTTTGAGGTTGTACAACATAAGCAAGAGTATGTAATCTGTATGAAAAGAATTTAGACTCTCGAACACTAAGTGATTACTTTATTAGTTACCTAGAGAAGTCTAAAGGGTATATATTTTATTGTCCAAACCATAAACAAAGAATTTTAGAAACTATCAATGCACAGTTCCTTGGAAATGGTGAAATTAGTGGGAGAGAAAGGAACAAAAAAAAATATCGACATAAAAACAAGTTAAGGTAAATATCACGTTACCTATAAGCATTCGAGTACAACAACTGTTTTGAATGTGGTTCCAAATATTATTGTAGAACTTTTTGACAACAATGAACAAAACTTGAATGGTAACACACCCAATGAAGAAACTAACTCATCAAGGTATAAAAAAAATGAGTCTCAAGAGGATTCGTTGAGAATATCTCAAAGAGAAATAAAATCAGTTTTTTTTCGAGTTATTATGAGACTTATTTACTTTACAAGAGTCGAACATTGGAACCAACATAGATTCAATTGTTCTTTTCAAGCCATAGACAGTGTTGAGTCGGAGAAATAAATTGATGCCATGAAAGATAAGTTAAAATCCATGCAAGAAAATAAAGTTTGGGAAATTTTTGAATTTCCAAAAGGTGTTACACGAGTTGGAAGTAAGTAGGTCTTTAAGATCAATTGAGGTTCAAATTGCATAACCGAATGATATAATACACTACGGTTTCCAATTAAAGGAAAATGGCATATGGTGTGTAAACTTAATATATTAATATATGTACTAAAACAAGCCACAAAGAAATGAGATATTAAGTTCAATGATACCATTACCTCTTTCGATTTTGAATAAAATCTAGTTGATATATGCATATAGCGAATGATCAATAGGAGTAAGTTTTATGTTTTGGTCTTATATGTTGATAATATATTGCTTATATATGATAGTTTTAGCATGTTGTAGGAGACTAGATAATACATCTCTAAGAATTTTGAAATGAAGGATTTGGATAAGGCGTCCTATGTGATAGGAATTGAAATATTTTGTGATAGATCACAAAGATTGTTGGGATTTTCTCAAAAGGCCTATATCAAGAAAATTCTAATGAAATTTAACATGGAGATTTGTTCTGCTATAATAATACCAAACGAAAAGGGGACATATTAAGTTCCATGCAATGTCAAAAAAATGACATAGAGTGGAAGCAAATGGAATTAGTTCCATATGACTCTATAGTGCTATTTTATGGGACCATAATGATATTTTATTAGGTGCTTATTTACTTGTATATTAGGACACTAGTGTTTGTGGTATAGGGAAGAAAATGTATTTTGGAAAATAATAATACATAACCGCCATAATTGACATTTAAAGTTTTATTATATTAAGCTAATTATGTATTCACATGGATGATATTTGATACACAATTTTATTTATCATACTTATGTATAGGTTTCTTTAAATTTTAGATCAAGTGGGATAATATAATAATTGTATCGGTTCATAGCCTTTTAATTTATTGGCATAAAATATATTGTAGTAACCACCAATTATTAAGAGCTAGTAATTGACAAAACAAAAGTTATAATAACCGTTAAATATTAAGAGTTAGTAATTGGAAAGAAAGAGGCTATAGTAACCACTTAATATTAAAGAAATCAATTTCATCAATTGATATTTGGAACACCCTAAATTTGATAATAAACTATTTTATTAATTAAATAGGATTTTAAATTAATGTTAAAATTATTTTAGAATATATGTTGATAAATTTCGTGAGTAATTTTTGTTATAAGGATGCTATCTATGATGTGTTGGCTTGATAGATGTTATACTTAATGAGCAATATAAATATTAAATATTTATTTTATTATTCTATATATTTTTCTAAAAATAATAGTATTTTAGTGTAATATTTAAATATAAAAATAAAATATTTTATGCGATTTTACATGTATATACGTGTACCCAATTAATTTAATATTTTTCTGTGTATTAGATAAATGTTAAGTATGTACATAGTTATATTTCAATTATTTATAACTACTTTCTATTTTTAATTATTTAATTTATAAATAACTATCTTGAGATGTTAGAAATATTGTGATTGATTTTCTTTACTTTTATGTATAACATATGACATGATGATTTTATACATCTTTATTGTGATTTAGTAATTAATATAAATTGTTGATGTTATATTTATTTAATCGTTTTGACTATTTTATAAAAATGATAGTATTTTTATGGGCTGTTAACTAATTTTACAAATATTTAGATGAACTTGTTAGGTTTTGCTAATATTTAGATGAGTTTGTTAGGTTTTGCTGCTTGTCTTCTATCCGCCGCTTTCCAAAAAAAAAACATAAATAAAGAGACCTTGTGAACCCTGATTTGTACTAAAATAAAACAAAATAAAGAAAAGGGAAGGGAGTTGAATGGGATGCCGTAGAACTCAAGAGTAAACACAACAACAACCTATCGTTTTTGACACCGGTGATCGATAACTGTTTCGTAAAAGCTTCTCCGTTTTCATCCAAATTTGAGTATGTTATTTCATTCATTTAACTCGTCAATTAAACATAATTTTCCAGATTTTTAACGACTCCAATTTCTCTCTAAAATACCCGACTTCTTCGTTTGTAGAATTCGTTATTTTGCACCGTTCTCCTTAACCGTAAGTCCGATTTGAGTGAAACCAACGCCAAAACGACCGTGTAAAAAGTGACTATATTATCCACTGATTGGGTTTCTGATTTATGGTAATTTTTCTTGACCGAATTTCAAAATTAGTTTTTAGAATATCTTCTCATAATTTATTTTTAACGTTTACCCATAAACTGCCGAGTTAGATCGATTGAAGGACAAAGAGTCAATGAACAAAGGTTGTTTGCTCGTGGAATCGTATTTGTGTGTGAAAGCGTCAAAATAAGGTAAGGGGTGAGAGAGCGTTTGAATTAATGAGTATAATATATTGTGAGATGAACGGGAAAACCGTATTTCCCAACGATTCATCCGGGGCTTGCTACGTACGGCAGTAGCCCTTTGAGAGATAAATTGATTAATTTGAAATATGAGAATTGTGAGATTAAAATGTGAAATATAAATTTTTATAAGGTGTTGATTGATTTAATTTTTTATACTTGTGTGGTAGTTGATATTTGTTATTATTGTGATGTTGGATGTTGAATGAAATTATGTGTACATGTTTGCTTAGATGAAATTATGTGATGTGATAATAAAATATGGATTCATGGTTTGATATATGCTTACGTGATGATAATGATGATTTTTGATTGATGATAGTGATGTTATAAAATTGTGATTAGTTTATACGATGATCATGATTATTTATGATTAATGATATTATAAAATTGTGATGAAAATATTGAAGTACCCCATACTAGATGAGATAGTGATGATTCTTAAATATGGTGCTCTTAATGGAGTAGTCTAAGCTAACGATGAGAGACAATAAATATTGTAAATTTGTGAAGTGAAGATTATTTTGTCATCAAATAGGTAGGGCCTGACAAGCCTAGTGATTATGGGGAATTTCTAAGTGGATTCGTAAGACTGATAGACCTTGGGGGTACACCTAGTGGGGAATTCCTAAGTGGATTCGTGGGTTATTCCCTAAGATCGGGAGCTACCGTGCAACACAAGAGTACCCCGACCGTCGCGTATATGTGTCTCGGGTTGAGTTGAGGGGATCTATGAAGACTTGGCCATTCACGAATTGTCCGTCCACTCTTGTAGTGGCATAGTATCATGGCCTCCTAACCAAGTACTTCAGAGTTAGAATGGTACCACATTGTGAAGTAGAGTCTAAGCCCATGCATAGCATTACATTTCCTTGTGATTGTTTTGTTGTGATTGATGTGTTTCAAAGGTAATATTAATTACATGATTTGATGCATATTATAATGAGATGATTATTTTACTTGGGTGACTTTGATGTTATAGTATGATACTATTTAATTAAATATTTTGATATATCATAAAGTGATTATGATACGGTTCTATTATGATTGTTTGCGTGTTCTTCTTACTCATATTATACTATTAACATAATTTCAAAACTCACCTCCTTCGTTGTTTGTGTTTGACTGGCTGGACCCTGCCTTTGCGAAATCGCAGTTATTACAGGTTAATGAGTCTTGAAGTTCAAGTTTGGGAGGAACCCTGCTCTGATAGGTGATACCGGGAATAACGGTTTTAATTTGTATTTTACTTATTTAATTTGAATCAAATTTTATAGGAATATGATATAAATTATTATATATATATTATTTTGGGATTTAGGGTGTCACAATATTGAGACTTGACAGACATATTAGATTAAATGTCTCTACCAATAAATTGGTCATCTATTTACTCATAAAAAGAGACGTTGATTTTCTGATCATGTTCACAAAATAATTTGTATCCTTACACAACATGTCTTAGAAAGGAGGTAAAAAGAGATAAATCATTTTATTCTATTTGTTTGTTGCGAAGTACTATGGCTTCCTCATCAAATTTAGGTATGTGAAAATCATAAACTTCAAGATCTTTATGTTGTCAAATGGTTCCTCTAAAAGTTTATTGTGACACTTAAGTTTTACAGACGTGTCACTGTCCTCTCAAACTATATAGGCATTTTTACCTTTCTCCATTTTTTTTAGATATTTTGTGTAACAACCTATTCAATTAAAATTTAGTAAAATAAAAATTATTTAGAATATTAACATGTTAATTTTGAAATAAAGAATTTTAATGGTAATGAACAAGAAGGTAATATGAGGAATGCTCAAAGGGCAAAAAGGAGAATTTCCTTATTTCCCCTTACTTTTCCCTTCTCCTTCCCTAATCAGTTTGAAGGATATTCTCATTGTTATTGTTCACCTTCTCTTCCAAATCCTCCATTTTCCTTCTTTTTCAAAATCTCCAACAACATCTGGTAGTGATAAGCACATAATACTCTAGTTGAAATAACATTTTTCAAATCAGTTTCAAACTAAAGACCTCGGTAAACTCCGTTCTTTTTTGGGCATTGAGGTAGCCCAACCAAAGGATGACTTTGTAATTTAACAAAGAAAATATGTTATGGATATTCTTGAAGAAACAAGTCTATTAAATGTCAAGCCAATTGTTATTTCTATAGATCCAAATGTCAAAATCCTACCTAACCAAGGGGAGCCTCTATCAAATTCAAGAAGAAATAGTATCAGTGTGGTAAGTCAGTTCTTAAATTCTTCTTGCCAATAACATATGTATGTTGTAATTCAAATTCTTAAATACATCAAAGTGCACTTGGAAAAGGTCTCATTATGAAGATAAAGGACATACTAAGATAGTTGATTACTCAGATGTTGATTGAGCATACTAATCCATTGATTGACGATCCACGTCTATGTATTATGTACTTGTTAGAGGAAATTTAATATCTTAGAAAAGTAAGAAACATAATGTTGTTGCAAGATTCAACGTTGAGGCAGAATACAAGGTCATGGCACTAGTAACATGTGAACTCATATGGTTAAAACAGTTACTAAAAGAACTATGTGATAATCAAGTTGCATTGCACATTGCCTCGAATCCTGTTTTTCATGAGAGGAGCAAGCATATTGAGATAAACTGTCATTTTGTTAGAGAAAAGATTGAATCGAGCGACATCATCACTATCTTTGTCAATTTTAATGATCAATGTTTTACAAAGTCATTGTGAGGTCTTAGAATTAGTTATATATGTAACAAGTTGGGTGCATTTGATTCATATGCTCAAGCTTGGGGGGAATGTTAAAAATAAAATACTAACTTGAGGGACAGTGTTGAAAATAAAATACTAGTATGTAAATAAATAGAAAATCTATAAGTATTTCTATCGTTTGTAAGTATTATTGTCATTATGTGTATTTATCAAAAAAAAGTCTATATAAAGAATTTTTGATGTGTAGTTGAAACACATGAGTTATTCAACATGCCTCTCAATATTTTCTTCCCATTCAATATAAAAAAATAGTTAAATACCATTTGAAACTCATACACACAATTTTTAAGTTTCATGTTCGAACGCAAATGAAAATATTCAACCAAACAACATCAACATTCATCGACATTTATAAGTTAAACTAGACTTTATACAATTCAACTCAAAAGTGAGCACAAGATAAGGATTGTCTGAATCTTATAAAATAAGAAATACTAATGTAGCCATATATGTAGTGGACGTGAGAACTCAACACAAACCCCTCCTAAAAGCAAAGTTGAAATTATTAGTCTTTCGCGTTCGATTTGTTCGCGAAAAAGGAGTTGCCACCAATTTTATTTTTATTAAAGGAAAAATTGGATAAAACCTAAAATAATAATTTTTGAACCAAAAATTTGGATTCGAGAGTCGATTACGAGTAGGAAAATATTACCACCCTACAACGTCCGTTAAAACGGTTACCTTATAATTAATTATATACAAAGTATTTATTTATTTATTTATTTTTCCCCAAAAAGAATAAAAAAAATTAAATTATTTACATTAATAAAAGAAGAAGAAATATTTTTTTTATTAATTTAGTTTGACAAAGGAAAAACCTTACTCCTACGTATCCCCAGGTGCAATAGGGAAATCAAAACACACGTAGTTCTTGGGTATAAAATATTTATGTGTTGGTCGATTTTATTATAAATTTTACTTTATAAATATATAAATATCAAAATAAATTAACAATATAATGGTGATAATAATAGTAATAATGGTAGCAATGAAAATAATAATAGGAGTGATGTGTTGTATATTGATTTGTATATCGTTTTATATTAAGGAAACACTTTTACTACTTTTTTATTTTTATAAACTGTAAAGATAAAAATTCAATAACAGATTCGCGAGTGGACAACACATATGTGGCGCGAACTGGCGGTGATAATAACAATAGAATTTAAGATCACGAATTTGATAAAGAAATAAACAATTATACAACAATCAAATTTATTCTTATTAGTTAATTCTAAAACTTAATCGTGAAACAAAAAAAAAACGTAAAAAAAACAATATAACAATAATAATGTCAAAAAAAAAATAGATGAGGAGAAAAAAGAAAAAATAAGTGTTTACTTGTAGACTATTTATAAATTTTTTTGGTGTAGATTACAAAAGACAAGAGAATAATTGTCAATTCATTACCATTAATCTATTTATTTTTCTTTAATCATAAATATACTGATTTTTATTATCATCACCATTTTACTCCATTGATTTTTTTCTTATCAGTTTATTTTCATTTAAATGATGACCATTATAATAATTTTTATTACCATCACCATTATACTCCATTGATTTATTTCTTATCAATTTATTTTCATTTAAATGATGACCATTATAATGATTTTTATTACCATCAATCCAATTTAATTAAATACGTTTTTTTTATATATATATTTTAGAAAATAATAAAAAAATCTGAAAAGGAATCAGAGTCAAATAGAAATCAAACATACATGATTTTTCTAAAATTTAAAAACTTAACTATTTATTTTTATTTTTATGATTATTTTTATTATTATTATTTTTTTTAATGTTTTTTATATATTTATTATAAATTATAAAGTAACGGACAAAATTAAGTGTCCTCCTAGCCAAACACACTTTTAGTAAGATAAAACCGAATTAGGATATATAAATATCAAAATAAATTAACAATATAATGATGATAATAATAGTAATAATGGTAGCAATGAAAATAATAATAGGAGTGATGTGTTGTATATTGATTTGTATATCGTTTTATATTAAGGAAACACTTTTACTACTTTTTTATTTTTATAAACTGTAAAGATAAAAATTCAATAACAGATTCGCGAGTGGACAACACATATGTGGCGGGAACTGACGGTGATAATAACAATAGAATTTAAGATCACGAATTTGATAAAGAAATAAACAATTATACAACAATCGAATTTATTCTTATTAGTTAATTCTAAAACTTAGTCGTGAAACAAAAAAAAAACGTAAAAAAAACAATATAACAATAATAATGTCAAAAAAAAAAATAGATGAGGAGAAAAAAGAAAAAAAATAAGTGTTTACTTGTAGACTATTTATAGATTTTTTTGGTGTAGATTACAAAAGACAAGAGAATAATTGTCAATTCATTATCATTAATCTATTTATTTTTCTTTAATCATAAATATACTGATTTTTATTATCATCACCATTTTACTCCATTGATTTATTTCTTATCAGTTTATTTTCATTTAAATGATGACCATTATAATAATTTTTATTACCATCACCATTATACTCCATTGATTTATTTCTTATCAATTTATTTTCATTTAAATGATGACCATTATAATGATTTTTATTACCATCAACCCAATTTAATTAAATACATTTTTTTTATATATATATTTTAGAAAATAGTAAAAAAATCTAAAAAGGAATCAGAGTCAAATAAAAATCAAACATACATGATTTTTCTAAAATTTAAAAACTTAACTATTTATTTTTATTTTTATGATTATTTTTATTATTATTA
Source organism: Cicer judaicum (assembly GCA_037974835.1). NCBI lineage: Eukaryota > Viridiplantae > Streptophyta > Magnoliopsida > Fabales > Fabaceae > Cicer > Cicer judaicum. The sequence goes on along the minus strand of JBBPBS010001075.1, from coordinate 1,983,710 downwards.
TTTTTTTAATATTTTTTATATATTTATTATAAATTATAAAAGTAACGGACAAAATTAAGTGTCACACTTTTAGTAAGATAAAACTGAATTAGGATTATATCGAATCAAAGCCGGCTACCTAGAGAGTATATTCATGAGTGTATCCACAAGATTTAGAAATAAGAAACATAACCACATTTGATAAGCATGCATATTTATTGGACATTTAATGATATCAAGTCAAAGTGTCACTTTTACAACACATCTTGTTGAAACGACCATTTGAGTCCATGTCAACTAGACTTTAATTTGGTATAGAACCTTCAATTGCTGAAAATTGCATCTGAGCATCTTCATGTCTAAGGATTAGCCAAAGTTTATTCCCTGAGCTAATGGTAGTTCACTTCCATAATTGATGGTACTGCATAGAACAACAATTATAATGTCATTAAGAATATCCACAGAAAGAATACTATATTATGATTAACAGAACTTATAAGAGACAGTGGAACATGTTAAATTCAACTAAGACTTGCCATGTAGAGCGGCGCATGTATTGCTTCCACGAGTCACTCCCTGCTTCGCGACCACCACCAGTTGCCTTTTCTCCCCCAAATGCACCTCCTATCTCAGCTCCATTTGTCGGTATGTTAACATTTACTATACCACAATCACTCCCACGTGGTCTGCACCACAATCACGACAACATGAGATATAAGAAGCATGAATACCTACATAGATACTAGACACGATACTAACACGTCAACACCAGTAATAATTTGAGAAAATAAATTAATTGAATATAACAATAGTGTCGGTGTCGAACACCAGGATACATTTTCGATCAAAGTGTTGGTACTACAGAGTTCAAGGGCCTAAGCCAAAGTCACCAGAAGATATATAGAGGAAGGATGAAAATTAAAGTCCAAGTACTTACCCAATCCATTTGAATATAGTATCAGGTCTTTGTGTAAAGATTGAACTACTCAATCCTTGAGGAACAGAATTGTTCAAGGCAATTGCTTCTTCTAGAGTCTAAGTTGAAAAATTATGAAGTGCAATCAGAAACTAAATTTATGAGGAAATATAAGTTCAATAAAAGAGAAGTTAAACATAACATACTACCTGAAATTTCATAACATAGAGAACTGGAGCAAACAGTTCTTCTTTAACTACAGCGGCATCCGAAGAAATCTCAACAACTGTTGGCTGTACAAAATTTCCTTCTGACTCCAATACAGATCCCCCTGTTAGGATCTTCCCTCCCTGAGCAAAAAATACAAGCATCCATCATATTCGATCAAAAACATGCATATAACAGAAAAATTAGACATGACATACCTGAGATTTTATCGCCAAAATACCCTTCTTGAAGTTTTCCACAGAAGAACGAGTATGCAGAGGCCCAACCAGAGTCCCTTTCTCCAGAGGATTCCCAATTTTGACTTGTTTGTAGAGTCCAGTAAGTTGATCTAGTACATCTGAGTAAATACTCTCGTGCAGAAACTGCGATGAAAAGCGGCTAAATTGAATATTAAATATACCTTACGAAAATCACATATGAATGCATTAAAATTGTGAATTAAATTTTTCAATACCAGTCTACGACAGGTTGTACATCGCTGACCAGCAGTACCCACAGCGGCAAAAAAAATAGAGCGTACTGCCAGTTTGATATCCGCATCATCCATGACTATTATTGCATTGTTACCACTTAACTCCAGTAAGCATCTGCCAAATCTTTCATTCACTGTTTGCTGAACCATTGCACCCACCTATAATATGAACACTTCATTATCAGCTCAACTGTAAAAACTGTAATCTTACAAATCATGCTGAAGTGTTTTAATAGGGGGCAAGGGAAACATATATAAGATTACACAATGTCCGACAAATAGATGCATATGCAGTAACGAGATGATGCTATAGGGTGTTAGATATCACATATCTGTATAAATATTTACTGTACTAAGACCCAATACCGTTCCTACAGGCACTAACTGAGAAACTGAGTTGACAACTACATTTGTAACAGTGAAAATTTGTACATCCAATTCAAATAGTTTATTTAACTCTTTAAAACATTACGTCTACCAATAAAGTACACAAAGAAACTACCTTTGAGCTTCCAGTAAATGAAACCAACGGAATGCGTGTGTCTTTCGCAATTGCCTGCCCAATATCAGCCCCTCCACAGAAAGAGGTGAATATCGCCCCGGGTAATTTGTTCCTCTCAAGAACTTCAGATATTAGCTTTGTCACAGCAATAGTTATCAATGGAGTAGTTGGAGCGCCCTTCCTTTAATTCATTGGTAATAGGACAAACAATTGTAATGAAAAGACAACACAATTTTTATTGTAAATTTGAAACACACTAAAGAAAGAACCTAAGGATATATCGCATAAAAGGTTCACAAAGATTTGCATCAAAGTCATTTAGTTCTTAATGATCAGAAACAGTGATGATGACTTTTTTCACCTTAATCTCTTCGCATAAACCTCCTTTCTAAGCCATGTGTATATCATACAGATATTATTTTGTAGGGAAGAGGGAGAAATCAAGGGAGAAAGATTTCCTCAGAGGCAAGAATTAAGTAAGCAACCATTATGTAGATAGATCAAATTTCAAGGACTCAACATAAGATAACAAAAAAAAACATAGTACGTTAACCATTACTGTAAACATCAGGAACAATATAACAACTAACCCCACCACCAATGTTAGGACTTAGATATAGGAGAGTTAGTTAGTAGAAGAAGTTAATTTGTTGAGATTGTTATAGCGATAATTAGGTGTTAGTTAGACTGCAGAGTTGATAGTAGGTAGTTAGGGATCCTTTGCCCCTCTTGTCCCAAGTGTACATGGAACCTATAAATAAAGGTTTCATCCATTATGAAAGTATCTTTTATCAACTTTAAAAATTGAGTGGTGTAAACCATTGTAGGAGCGTATTGTATCATTTTCTTTGGAGAGATTCTCTCCTATTATTTCTTATCTTTTTTTTTCTAAATATTAGCGTTCTTCCTCAAACTCCTTGGAATCCAATTCCTGGGTTCCTAACAACCAACCCTATATCACTAGGTCGGGTAGGCTATTTGGGTTGATGTTATTGAAACTTGTGTACTAATTACTAAGTGAAACAAAGTCCTAGGAATTGCAATTGGAGAATTTGGAGGCCATGTTGTCTCCAAAACTTCCAGCTTCTAGTACACCAAGCCACCAACTTTGTCATTTATGATATATTCACTCAACACAAATCCATTGGCTTAGAAGGATGAAATGATGCTGCTAAAATACATACATAAAACAGAATGCATAAAGAATTGAAGTATTGATGGCATAGAGTTTAAAGTTCAGATGCCATTCAAGTCCAGAGAAAATTATGCAGCAAAAGAAGATAAAAAAAAATTGGTCTGAAATCTATGCGCACACACACATCCTGAGATATGTTAACTTACCAAACGACAGTGTTACCACAGACTAATGCAATGCAAGCATTCCATCCTGAGACGCAAAGGAAATGAACAGGTTTTTATAACAATTCAATCATAAGAGTATGTTCAAAGTATTGAAAGTGGGTCATATGATGCAGAGTGCTATCAGATTAGATGGATAAACATCAAGAAAACTATTTACACCAATGTCGTACGATTCTGAGCCAAACATGATTATTCATCGGATAATATGCAAGCTTATTAAGTTGAAGATAACAAAAAATTATATCAATATGAACATTCAGAAACAAATTGATTACAAATCAAGATTACCCCTAGATACATTTACAAGACTTTCAACTGATGTCTGGAGTACAAGCCTAATATTAGTATGACCAGAAATTTATCACTGCATGTATAGAGATAGAACAAGAAAAAGCATACCTAGAACAGCACATGGAAAGTTGAAAGCAGTGATTACACCAACTATTCCTAGTGGGTTCCATACCTGTGGTGTAAGAGCACACAGCACCATTCATAATTAAACCTCCTATGATAAAATGGTAAAGAAGTTACTAAATAATCAAGCTTAATATCGAACCTCAAACATCATATGATCTGGACCTGTAAAGAAAAAAAATTTGACGAAATTAAAAACTCAGAACCAGAACATCATGGAAAGAAATTAGTATCACAATAAAAGTTTACCTCTGACAACAAGTGTGTTTAAATAATTTTATAACCATGAGTATTAAAAGAAATGGTGAACAATTGATAAAGATAAACAATCTTACGTTCTGATGGGATAATTGATCCACTCAATTGTCGGCTTAGCCCAACAGCATAATCACACATATCAATAATTTCCTGTAACAAAAAGTAAGAAAGACTACAAACTATATCACATACGAACTTTCTGTGCAGATAATAAATATTTCACATAATAATTTCCACTTGTATAGAGTAATGATAAATTATTCTGTGCATAATCAGAAAAAACACTAAATTGCATCATAGATCAGTAAGCGTATATAAACACCAAAATTTTATGAAAGTCCTCAAAAAAAGAAAATCAAGCAACTTTGAAAAGTGACCAGCCTTGGAGAACCAATTAAAGGACATAGGCAAAGAAGATACAGTGAATGGCTGAAAGATATAGGGCCGGTGATGGTAAAATTAGTCTTTAATAGATTGAAATCGCCCCTGCTGGAAAATTGGTCCCCAAGTTAGCAATAATGGTTTAATGTTAACAAAGAAGCGCGTGTGGATATAAGAACAAGGATCACATTTTCTCCTCACTCTATCATTTTCCCAAACAAAGGTTTATCTGGATTGGTCCAATACAAAGTTTCTGCATAACAATGAAAATAGGATCTGTTCTGCATAAATGAAAGTGCAAAAGCAACTTCTTGTTGATTCAAATTTGTATCCAAAAACTTGAAATATTACCAGCTGCCTTTCCCTCATATTGTTTTATGGGTCTTGCTAACGAGTGCCCTAAAGGCATAGGTTAAGGAACCCAAAAAAGAAAATTTTGTTTTGAAAATACATGTCAAACACTTGTAAATATAATAAATACAATGTTTCCCTATACAAACTTACTCTCTTTAGATTTCAATGCCCCAAGGAAACTTATTAGCATTCTTCTTGTTTTATTGGTAAATTTTTATAGAATTATCATTGAAGCTAAGAGCTCTCAACGCTACTTTCATGTCAAATAATCAGCCTTTCATGATGGTCCCTCCACCCAATCACAAATCAGTTTCCAAATTTCTTGAAATAGTATAAGTGGCCTGAATTCTACTTCAAAATAAAATTGGAGAAATGAGAAGCTTTTTTCTCTCAAGTATGTCCAATAATTTTTCTAACAAGTTAACAATTTTGAAAAGTAAGGTTTCAGTTAACCTTGTTGACTGCAATGAATTTATATGCAACCATTTAGATGCCCATAATGGACGGTTTTCTTATCTAGTGAATGAAAATTGTTAGAAAGAATCCAACTATGCAGATCATGCTTTCAATGGAAAAAGCTTTGAAGCACATTTGTTGGCCCTAAAACTGCAAACAAGCCCCCATTATAGGATGAGAATTGAACAGCATTACACCAAAACGGTGAAAGGGTACTTGTTTCATGATATCTGATATTGCATTTACTTGGTCATCGCTCATCACAGGTACACAGCATTTAATTTCACAAACAAGTGTTAATGGCTAAACTTTGACTTAATATGCTACAAAATATTACTGAACAAAGATATTTACCATACCTGAACTTCTCCAATTCCTTCTGCAAGAATTTTTCCCATCTCAAGAGACACCAACCTACCAAGTGGATCCAATTTAGCCCTCAATGCATCCCCGATCTGTCTTACAATCTCACCTCTTTTGGGTGCTGGAATCTGCGAAAACATCACAAGTTCATCATCATTTACTTACCAACGGTACCTAAATTGAATATATGCTAACCTATCGCAATTATACCATGGAACTAGAATACAGTACAAAACTCACCAATAAAACACTTCCAATACAAAAATCAATGATAATTAAAAAAATTAAAAAATAAAAAGAAAGAAAAAACTCAAAAAAACTCACAGTCATCCATGTCTTAGCTGCTTCACTACAAGCTTGCAATCCCTCTGCATAATCTTGCAAAGTTGCTTCGGTTACCGTAGCAATAGTCTAAACTCAAAACCAACAACAATTAGATACATAACAAAAAAATCTAAAATCTGTAGAAACCATGAAAACAAACAATTATTACAATCATCAATCAAGCTCAAACTCAAATTCTTTCAACTATCATTCATCACACAGGTTTATTACAAAAAATTATAAATATAATTAAATATTCTTTTAAAAAATATTTATCTTTCTTTTCTGTTACATCTAAATTATTGGCAAATTTTAATGTGAATCACATACACCATAGATCAATACTTGAAAACCGTTTAAAACTCCAATGACAACATGCGTCGTCTTGTAGACGCATAGGTTAATGGTCTGCTTCTTTTCCATGACTCAAATAGTAACTTAAATGAAATTGGTTCAATAAAAACAAAAACAAAAAATTGTCTTAGTATTGATTGACATCAATCAGATCACTTTTATGTCACAAGATGGTCTATAAAATTTCAGATGGTTTTGAAGTATTGTCCTTGTTGACCACTTATGAAATTCTTTTCCAGTAGAACTCACCCTAAATTATTAAGAATCTTTACTTGAAAAAGTTTCATTTGAGTTTGCAAGCATCAAAATTTCCATAAAAAAAAAAAAAAAAAAAAAAAAAAAAAAAAAAAAAAAAAAAAAGAGTTAGAAAATTTGTGACCTGATTGGTAGAAGGATTAACAGAAGTAACAGAAGAACCGCTAGCTTTCCACTGTCCATTGATGAAAGAGCCGATGTTTGTTGAACCTAAACCAATTTCCTTAAAAAACTCCAAGTTGTTGCTCTCGGAACCCATTTTCCCTGAAACCAAATTGGTGATCAGTTTAAAAAAGAGAGAATTTGTTTGATTAGATTATCAAATACTAATTTTTGTGATTTATTAGTATTGAAATTGGAATAAGAAAGTGAGAATGAGAATCACAATGCTGTTGTTGTTGATTGCAGTCACACTTTGAGAGAGACAGTGAGTTGTGTAGATTGTGATGATGACTGTGATGCTGTACAGATATATATTGAGATAACTATTTATATTGTTTTATAAGATTATAATAACAAGGACTCTTAAATAAAAAATCTTACTTTTTATAATTTTAAAGTTTAAATTATATAATTATATAATTTTTAAGAATTTATTTCAATATTTAAATCATTAATAAATGGCTCAAATACTCGTTAATATTTATTTATGTATAATTAAATTATGTCTAGTAATTAATTTTATCATTTCCTTCCATAATTAATAATTATCATTGTAAAAAACTATTAAATCAATTATTTTTAGTTGTTGTCAGGGTAAAATGGAGGACGTATGTCCATGAAACCTTAATTGGATTATCTTATTTATGTTTTGTTCTTACTGAATTATTGACTATTTTTGTATTATTATAGGTTATCTGATAAGGACATATCCTATAAAATAAGAAATTGTACGATTGAATTAATATGGACTTTATCCCCTCATAAAAATATTGTTTAATAGTCTTTTTGACTCATTAGTATTAGTTTTTAAGGAGAACATTAACGTTATTAAATAGAGATGATCTATTTAACGTAAGTGTAGACAATAATTACCAATTAATTTTAAAAAATAAAACGTTTAGTATGTTTTAAGAAAAATTATGTTTAGTACATAATATACTATAAATGAATTATACGATAAAAGAAAAAGACATATTCATGAATTGTGACTCCATTATGTTTTGATTCTTTTTAAATAAATATGTTAGTGTTGTTATAATAGTTTTTAAATATATTAAAATATGAAAATAAACTTAAATGCATATTTAATTAGTTATTTTAGTCTTTAAAATCAATTAATTTAGTCTTTATTTTTTGTTATTCACTTTGATCTATACTATTATTTAAAATTATAATTTATAAAAATTATGTAAAAAGTTTTCTGAAAAGCATTTTTTTAAGACCCATTATTTAATGGTTAACGTAAGCATAGGTTGGTTTGAACAAGAGAGAACTTATCTTTTATAAACTTCTGAGTAAAGTTTGATTGCTTATTTTTATTCAAAAGTTTAATGATGCATATATACAATAAAGAAAAATTATAAAATTTATATAAATGAATGTTTGCATAAAGGATATTAGACCCTTTCTTTTATATTTTTAGAAAAGAGATTTTATATTTTATAAATAATTTTCACAAAAATTTATTAAAAATACTGTAAAAAATTTTAAATACATTTGTTATCATTAAAAATAATAATTTTGACATTAATCACTTAGATATTCATTATTAAACAAAAGTAAAATTAACAAATCATAATTTTTTAAAGATATATCTCTAAAAAATCATTTTTATGATAAATTTTTTAAAATAATTTTTCATTTTAATTATTCAAAAAATAGTTATAGCAAATAGATAGAATACTTAAAATGATATTTTATGAAGTTATTTAAACAAATATTTAATTTTAAGTTTTATTTTAAATTTAAAAATTATAAAAAAAATATAAAATACTTAGAAATTATTATTTTTTAGATCTACAAGAGATTTTGACACCACATCTGAACATAAAACTTTAAGATAATTAATATATAAATCATATCTCTTATATATTCAACATTTACTTTATTTCTAGTTGATGTAAGACTAACTATTCACACTTGAAATTCAATAACTAACTCTAAAGATAAGATCGATCTTTTGTTAGGAATTTGCTCGCGAACTCAAGCTAACTTGCACTTTCGAGGTATTCTTTTTCAACAATATGTGATAATAAAAGTAAATAACTATTTTAGTCTTTAAAGACGTAAAACGTTAATTATTAATTCAATCAAAAATCAATATTTTTTTAAAATTATTTTGTTGTTTCAAAAATTAATTTGAATTTTTTATTGAATTATAAATTAAAAAATTAAAGTAACTAATGATTGACACATTTTTGAATGTAAGCAGTGCTCTATCAATTGTAGGAAGGAAAAGTTGGTAAGGGGGCATTTGGAGCCTTTCTTTCTTTAGTGATGCTTCTTACTTCAATAACGTGTTCTTTAATATCACCCACTCATCATGGTTCCACGGCACCCCAACGTGGCTGGGGGTGATGTAAAAGCTTTACACTATGTCGTCCAAGTTGCTAGCAGCCACAATTATGAACATGTGAAGTTTGTAAAAGAGAGTCATGCAATTGTGAATGTTATCCTCAACTCCATGTTTGTTGATTATTGGCTCATTACAGATATCTTAATTATTTCATCTTATGTTTGTTAAGAGGCAAATAAATAGGGTTTCTAGAAACTAGTTCATTTGATTATTATACTCCTTTAATTAGCTTGTATTTTCTCTCTTAAGTTGATTTTAGATCTACGTAAATATATTTTATTTTGTGTTAATATTAATTTTTAATCTAACTTAACGAGATAATTCGTTTTGGTATTAATTCCTTTAAATAAATCCGATAATCCATCTTTAAATAAATTAACTATATAATTAGTTCAAATAAACTCTATTTAATAAGATATGAATAAAACAACACTATTGTAATATTGATATATTTGTCGATTACATTTACTTCCTAATAGTTATATAAATTATTTTTATAATTAAAATCATAACAAATAAAAAAAAAATTCAAAATCTAAAACTTAAAAAATTTGATTGTAATATAATAATAAAGATTCATCAAACTTATATTATTTAACTATTAATCAATTAATTAAAAGTAGCAAAATGTAACAATTTACAAAGATTGTCTAGAATCCCCCTAAGTTTATATATTCGAAAAAGCTAATTGGCTTAAATCTATCAACTCTTATTTTAAAGTTTCTTGACGTGATATTATTATTTATTTATTCTAAAACAAGTTTCGCCACGTCAACCCGAAGAACGATGAAGATTGTTTGCTTTTCGGGACCACAGAAAGAAAGATGACGTGTTGGATAATGATGCAGATGATAATTGAGTTACGTACGTGTCTCATCACAGATTCTCTGTTATATTGTCGGATCTTATTTATATATACGATTTGGTCTAAAAAGTTCCAATTAATTATAAAATTATTTTATTTTTATAAATGATTATAATAAGATGAGAATGCATAACAATTAAATTATTTAAATGTACATGAATAAAATTACTTACACAGTCTTAAAATAATTCATCTTCTCATAAAAAGATTTGTCACTTTTGTATAATTAATTATAAATTAAAAAATACTTCAAATTGTGTGTGGAATCTTCTAATTGTAAATACAAATCTACTTTGATAAAAAAGAAAATAATGTAAAATGTAAATATATATCTATTTTAGTGAATTTTGTGATTAAAATATCTTTTTATATGTCTTAATTTTATTTTTTATTTTTATTGTTTATTTTAATTAAATTATTATATTGCTTTGTTTATATATTTGAGATTATTAAAATTTAGACGTCTTAATCAATCAATTGACTCGTGATTCACTACAATTAATTGGTAAATCTATACGATAATTAAAATTATAATTCTTGTATGATGAAACATAGATACTAATATTTCAATCATTTAACATATTGGTTCTTTATGATTTCTCTTAATTATATTTTTTTGTATATGCAATTAAATAATTAATTTAAGAAAAATAATAATACATTGAATTATTAATCTTTGTTAATCGTATTAAAGAGAGATTAATAATCAAGAAAATTTTCTTATCGTGAACAACAATAATTTTTATTAGTCTAAATAGTATAAAATCATGATTAATTAGGTAATTTGTAAATTAATTCAGGTGGATATGATAATCATATATACTACTATTTGACAAAATCGGACACTTGTGGAATTTGAGCAACAAATTTTTGGCGTAGTTGTCAAAAATTATTTTAACAACATTAAATTAAAAAATATTTTTCATTAACCTAGACATGTTTTTACTTTAATTATTTTTGTCATTTACTAATTGAAAAAAATATATATATTACTATTATTAATCTATTTCACATTTTTTTTGTTATTATTATTGTTTTACTTTTATTTTAGTTTAACTTTAAACAAAAAAATATATATTTCACTTTTCTTTATTGTTATAGTTTTGTTTTTTTTTTTCTTTTTTTTAAAAAAAAATAAAATAAACTATATAGGCTCTCAAGGAAGTTGGAGACTCTTCTTAAAAGGAACATTTGCTATCATCTTTTGTTTCTACATTCAATATCTTCAACCTTATCAAGATGAGACTAGTGTCCTCTAAACACTATATTCAATCCAATATTGACGCTAGAAGAACAATGAGTCAAACAAGTGGATATTTGGATGCCCTTTCAGAGATTGATGACTTTGTTGCTCCTATATTTGTAGAAGACAATAAGGAAGTCGTTATGGAATATCTGATAATGTGTCAATCTGGCTAAGTTGTGGCCCTACTTAGTTTGACTTGGTTAAGGCAGGCCTTAGGCTACAAAGGTTTTTGAGAAGAAGAGTCGCTTCGACTATAAGGATTTAAGAGGATGAGGAAGACACAACCATTGCCGATGAAGACACAACAATCGCTCTTTAGAGGAAGAAACATAAGGTATTTTCAAACTCTGAACACCTTATTCCTTTTCCTCTATTTGAATATGAACAAACCCCTCCATTTCTATCTTCCCAACCAACCAACATTGTTTGCCCTTCCTCTAACCTTGAACTCATAACCCATTTCATTTCTAACTCTGATACCTTAGATGATATGTTTTAATCTATCGTAGCTTAGTCTTTTTCCATACTCGACTACAAAACCCATAATTTCTTTCACAAGCCTAGTACGTTTGCTCAAACACCTACCTCATCCACTATTTTACCACCACATTCTCCCTCTTCCACTCCAATAACTGACCCCACTTCATCGTCTTTTCTCCATCCCCCTCCCCTAAAAGTTGTGCATATTGACTCAAATTTTATCGAACTAGTCAATAATACATCATAAGAAGCATCCACTACCTTTTCCTTTCCCTCTCTTCCCCTTTGACTTAGCTACCTTCAACATCCCTCTAGAACCATCCACATAATCCATTCCATCTAGCTTTTCTGATCTTTAGACCTTCTTTACCTCCCTTACTGCCAAAATCTCCTCCACCATGAATAAAAATGCTCGAAGTCCAAATCCGAATGATATTTCAACTTAGTGGAACAAAGTCTTCTCCTTTGTCACAAATTGGATTTAGGACAATAGGGATAATGGACTGCAGCTGGCTTCCCAAAATTCTAAAACTTTAAGACAAGTTGCTTAAATCATCTACTTATGGATGATACAACTTCAGAAATCCAAGAGCAATTGATCAAGAAAGCTTCTAACAGTCACTTCATCAAGTTTATCCAGGGATGTTGCATCTCCTTTTGGTCATATTCACCTGGAACCTTCAGAGGTTGCTTCAGTCGCACAATTGTAGTTTTTTGTGTTCATCCCACATATTAAGATCCACATTTTGATGTCCCTCTTGTTGTTGCCTTAGGATCTGCAGATTTTGCTTCTGCAAGCCTCTCTGCTTCTCCCTCTGGCCCCGTGTTCAATCCTTATCAGTTTGTTAAAAAACAATATTTTGATCGCGTGGAAACTAAGACTGAGGTGTTTATGAAGAAGACATTCAAGAATCAAGAGGATATTCAGAATACCTTTAGTTTAATTCTAGATAGGCTCACAAATTCAACTCCTTAGTTTCCTATTTCTCTTCTGCTTTTGTTATACTGTTTTTAGTTCTCTATATTTTCTTTGGTTTCCTCTCTTTTTGTCTGATGAAAAAAGGGGGATAGTGAATGTTTTTGAAATTTTAAACAATGAATGAATTTTTTTTTCTTCTGAACTTCAATCACTAATGCATATTGAAAAACTCTATCATAATATATTTCATTTTATGAATTAAACATTCATATTCTAAGGGGAGCTTTGTTGTAACATATTATTATTACTATTATTATTATTATTATTATCATTATTATTATTATTATTATTATTATTCATTTGATTACTTTATCCAAACAAATTGTTCACAAAAATATATGCTTGCCATCATCAAAAAGGGGGTTTGAAGAGATATGCCTCTCAATTGTTTTGATGAGAACAAAATCTTTTGTGGGAACAATTTAATTCACTAACATTTTGATTAATTGTACAAGTTTTATATCAAGTGTTTGTTTAATAGATTATTATTGTATCCTTTGATAATTGGATGAAGATAAAGATACAACACGACTTCGCTTCACTTTATTCTCTAAGTTTGATACGCGAGCAATGTTGTCTCAGTTTCCTATGGAAACGCAAGCAATGACAGAGTTCAAGTTACCTCTGATGAACAATAATGTGTTATGAATCGTCTGCCTCCAACAATCTGCATTAGATCATATGCCTTTGATGAATTCAACAAGTGTTTGTTCGTCTGCTTCTAATGTATTCAACAAACATATGTTCGTTTACCTCTAATAAGTGTGACAAGCAAGTAATTTCTTTTTTCTACGATAATCACATAAAGCGTATGATCTTCTAACTCTGAGTCATTATGTATCCTCTAAGCAAGTCAAGGCTCTAAATAAGTCAAATATTTGATTAAAGTCAATGCTCCAAAGAAAACAAAATAATTGTGCATCTCTGATGAACATCTTGAATCTGCTACTTGTCTGAAGATCTTAAGAAATGCTTTGACAATTGTATCATTTGCCTCCCAACTTAAACACAATACACTAAATCATTACAAGATCAATTTTTGGAAAGTTTCTATGGGAAATCAATCTAAAAAAGATACGATACAAAACTTCCTGAATTATGTTGATTTCTTGCAATCAGGACAACAGTTAAAAACCTTAATTGTTCTATATAATAGGATGTGCATTCCTCAAAGAAAATACGAAGAAACATATAAGTTATAAGCACATATGTATTGCTCATTATCACTCTGTTTGACTTTAATGTTGAGAGAATTTCTAAAGTAACCCTAAACCTAATCCAGTATTAGTTTCTTTTCTCAACAACTTGATTGTACTAAGTTAAAAGAATGAGAAGATTGAACACAATCAACGTAACTTGTAGGTGTTCAAGTGTAAGTCTAATTATGTGGTGAACTAGTGGATTAAATCCTTCAAGTTGAAAGGATTAGACTTAGCTATCATGTTGGTGGTGAACTAGGATAAATCGTTGTGTCTCTCAACTATGTTTTCTTTTACCTACACTGCTTTCTTTACTTTAGTATAGTCACCCGAAAAAATATTTAATCAGAAAACACAATTCAAAACTCTCATTTCTTGTGTTTTTTGTTCTACATATATATTTGCTAACTATTTTCTATAATGTGTACTGCACATTTATAAAGACCGAATTTTATCTACCTTTTTTATATGTCCATTTTGAACTTAATTAAATTCAAAACACTACATCTACAATTTTAAAGTAATTACAAAAGTTTGCATCAAAATTCAAACAATATAATATAATTTTAGTAAAAAATTATTAAATTAAGATTTAATAAACTATTTTCATTATTACAAATTTTTATTTTATAAGCTTTTTACATCAATAATATTAACCTTTAATAAAATAACACACAATTCATAACCCGTGCGAATGCACACGTTTTTTACTAGTTCACGTTAAAAGACAGAAAAAATGAAAATGTGACTACAATGAAACAAGTTTATAATGCACGTCAAATATACAAAAAGACTATAAGAAATTCGAGATCACCATGCAACATTTGTCGACAATTAAAGAAAATGAATTAGTTTTATTTATTAAAACAATTATTCCCGTCATATTTCACATTAAATATATTACAAAGAATGGTTTTAATGAATGTAATGTTAATTTGGCAATGTCAATTATAAAATGCAACAAATCAATATAATAGTATGAAACATTAAATACTAAAATGGAATTGAAATTGGCCATATGAGAACATGAAATAGAAGACATAATGATGAATCTAAAAACAACATTACTTAGTCTTCTATCTTTGTAACAACAACCATATTTTCTGTGATATTTTGATAAACAAACTTCAATTTGTCACCAAATTGAATATAATTTTCAATATAAAAATCTTTTCAACTCCTCATAATTTTTGTTGATTGTTATGGTTGGTCATGAAATTGGATCTGGAGATGGTAAAAAAGTTTGCATTCGCGGATATCCACAAATGATATGAGACGAATAATTTAATAGATATCTATAAATAAAAATTATAAAATAAATAGATAGTTCGATTACCGGTCAATTAATGGTGAGGGAACTAGTAGAAAGGTGCATGTGTTCGCAGATAACTGTAACCGCAATAAATATACATAATTATTCTCATATTTATATTTAATTTAAATACAAAATTCTAAAAACGATTCTCAAACCCAATAACACTAACGGTCTCTTTCACACTCACTTTCATAACTAAAAATAAATTATAAGATAATTTTATAACAAAATAAATATTTTTCTTAAATGAATAAAAAAATGGTGTTCAAATAGTTAATTTTGTATAAAATTTAATTTTTTATTTTATAAAAAAATATTTTATTAATTTACTTAATGTTTGTGGGTATCAATGGATGCCGTGAGGAGACCATATCCGCAAAAAATTCATCAAATGAGTATCTTTAACAAAGGTACGAGGTGAATATGGATGGATACCATTTTTATGGGGAGGGTAGCGACTAGCGAGGGACTAGTACCCTTGCCCGCCCCATATACAAACCTTAATTGGATCATGAACATCATGATGGCGCGTGTATCATTTTAATTTCAATGTTGTATATATGTTCCATGTTTCTCATATTCCTTACAATTAGAGTTGCTCTTGCGTTATATCTCAACAATAAAAGTAAAAGTAGAAGAATGTGATGACTTTGGAATGAATAATATGGTGCTGAATCCATGAAAATATTTATCGTAAATAAATTTTCTCTATAATATTTTACAATTATAATTTATATGTTATGCAATTAGATTGTAATTTCACTCAGTGCAGACCATCCTTTTATAATTTGAAGATTGCGTAAATTTTGATTGAATTGTGGACACGATGGATCAAGTTCATTTGAAAATCGGTTAGTAAAGTCTGGATCAAGTTTACAATAATCAAGTATGATATAAAAAATTAGAACACATTCATGTGCTATAATATTGATAATGTAAAGTAGATGAAATGGCTAATATTTTTTGTTTTAACCAACCGAATCTTAACTTCCGATAATGGGTATTTTAGAATTTTTGAAAGGTTTGTGAGAACAATAGAGGATGAACAACTTTCCATAAAGTCTGGTATTGTTTCTAAGCCCAATGTAACATGGACTACTTCTTTTTGTTATTGACTAGCCCAAAAAAGACGAATACTTGATGGCAATTTTATTATCTAGGTCAATATTAAACTATACCATATTAACTAGACTATCTTTTGGGTGGATGATGCAAATGGATATTAAGTATTAATCTATCAAAATAGATAGTTTTGGATTTGAGGTTGTTTTTGCTTAATATTATTTAATATATTATATTAAAATGTAAAGATATTATTTCGGCTAAATACCACTTATAATTTCTTAACTTAATTTCAGTTAACGTTTTAGTCCTTTATTATTATTTTTTTTCTCGATTTGGTCATTTATTTTAATTTTAAGTGTCAATTTGATCCTTTATGTTTTAAAATGTTAACAATGTTATCCTTTTTTTTACAAAATTTCAAAAATTCATCAAAATTTTCAAACAAAACCAATAAATTTAATTATATTCTATAATATAAAATAAACTTTATCAAATTTGTAGCTCAAATCTTCAAATAAATTCATATTTGTCATTCTTTATTTGATGTTGTTAGAGATAAAAATATGAGTTTATTTAAAGATTTGAGTTACAAATTTGATGAAGTTTATTTTATATTAAAGAATATAGCTAAATTTATTGGTTTTGTTTGAAAATTTTGATGAATTTTTGAAATTTTGTAAAAAAAAAGATAACATTGTTAACATTTTAAAACATAAAGGATCAAATTGACACTTAAAATTAAAATAAAGGACCAAATCGAAAAATAATAATAATAATAATAAAGGACTAAAACGTTAATTGAAATTAAGTTAAAGGACTATAGATGATATTTAGCCTATTATTTAATTATATGATAGATTCAATAATAATTGTAATCTGTTAAATTTAGAATTAGTATCTCCATCAATTTAATGGTTGTTCTATCCAATATTATATATGATGAAATATAATCGTTTCGAGTGAAATTTAAATTTGACATTTACCAAATATTTTTTCTTTTATTGAAGTTAGGAGTTCATTAGCCAACTATTTTGTTATTATATATGATCACTTTAATATCTTTATGCAGCCAAACTTTTGGTAAAATTATTAAAAAAAAAAAAAAAAAATAGTATATATGCATTTTTGGAAAACATAAAGGAAATGCTTAGACTAAGATAATATCTTATAAAACATAGAAGTATTTTTTTATGAGATAAAACATAGTATAAATTACATGAAATTAATTGAATTTGGATTTCTCGACTGCGTCACACAATGCAATGCAATTTTTCAATTGAAAATCAACCGTTAGGATTTTATGCAGTTATTTATTATTTTGAAATTTAAACCGTGGAATCCAAAATTAACATTCAATATCATATACATGTACAATTGCGTGGATTTATTAAGGGAATCAATCATGATCCAAACTACTTAGTCATACAACAATAGTACAATGTATTATTACATGTATATGTAAATAATAAATTAATGTTTATTTAGCGTACACTTTGTTAAATTATATGTCTATAAAAAAAGATAAAAAGAATGAAGTGATATTTTAATGATATAATATATAAAAGAAGAATATAAAGATAAAATAAAGTATTAAATAATATCTAAAAATTTAAAAAATATATATCAATAATTGTTGATTTAAATAATACATGTCAAAGTCACATTAATACATTCATTAATGGTGTTGTACTCTATTTCAAAAAGTTTAAACTCGTTCACCACCAATTGCAATTCAAATTCAGAGATTAGAAATTAATTCCAAACAATATGCTTTTGGCAACAATTAAATAACTTTTACACCCATCATTAATTAATGAAAATCCCATATACAAAACAAAAGGAGCAATATTTAACGTACAAAACAAATTTTCTTTCCATATTATCGATGCATGTATGTGCATCAAGATTGTGATGGTAGGAGAAAATTGAACAAATACACATTAGATTTAATTTCATAGCAATAATCCTATCAATATCAAATTGCTAACGGTTGACAACTAAAGATTTAACAATATGTGGATTCTCCATAAATGTAGTCAAGAGTGGCTATGACTCCAATAACAAAAGCTTGATCCATCCCTGGTTTCACCACTACATGATACAAATCCTTGCTTTCCATCAATTTCTCTACTTCTTTATTCACTCCAACCTGCACCAATCAACAACTTAATTATTATTGATCAGTTTTATAATACATGTTTTCCCTTGATAAAATGGCTTAAATTTGCACATAAGTGCGAGATCTCAAATTCAAATCGAGACTTAGTATTTAATTTCAGCGATAACAAAAAAATTGAGGTGAAAAACTTTTTTTTGACAAAGAAGAGAGCAAGAAAATGAAAAAAAAATGATCTATTTAATCTTTTCTTAAAATGAGTCAACTTAAAACACATAATTCACTCGACCCAACTGACCCAACTAATTTTAAGATTGAGTCATCTCACTCAACTTAAAACACATAATTCACTCGACCCAACTGACCCAATTAATTTTAAGATTGAGTCAAATGAGATGAATAAAAAAAATTCATTATAAGAATGTATTTTGATCAATATTTTGAAAGCCTTTTGATAACATAAATGATGAAAAAAGATTTCATCTTATTTTCTTATACTCTAAATCAATATTATTATATTACATAATTGGGTACCTGTGCTACTATGTTGCCTCTAGTGTCAACAATGCTGCAATTCTTATCAGGGAAATAGCCTCTGATCTCAAAATCCCAACCTTTGTTACCAACAGTTCCATCCTCAATGGAAATTCTAATTACTTTGTTCTTAACCAAACATGAACTTCCAGGCTCTTTTAAGCTGAAAACCTGTTTCTGTAATCCTTCATAGTCTACACTATAACCTCTCCACTTCTTTGAAATGCTTAGAACCTCAACCATACCTCCCTGCATATTATCACAATAACATGAAATTCAATTTTGCTGAAAATTACTTGAAGGAGTTGGAAGAGTTAAAAGTTAAAATATTATCGTATTATCTAATTTAATATACTAACATTTGCAACACAGTAAATTTGCAAATTTTGTACCACTATCTTAATTAATTTTAGTTGATATTTTCTTTACATTTTTTTTCTTCTTAAATGTTCTCCGGTATTTGTTTTCCTTTTATTTTTAATAAATATTTAACTTAAAAAAAAATCTTGGTCGATATTTTAAAAATTAGATCGAAGATCGAATCGTGAGACACAGGTGAATTGGTTTGATTGAGTCAATAGTACATTGAATCAAATGACAAATAAAAAAAAATAAAAAGTGAAAAATATGTAATAGTTAAAAATGTAAAGCCAAATAAACCAACTATAGTTAAATTAATTCAACTTTGGTTCAACTCAATAAAAAAAAAATTCTAGCTGATTCTCAATTCAACATGTTGGACCAGGGGTTTGGAACAATTTTTGAAACATTGATCCTAGTTCCTACCACATAACATAACAAATCAATCTTTAATAAATTGGGGATGTGTAGCGCTAAAACTACCTTCATATAGTAAAAAAAGTTAAACAAACGTGTTCCCGCATAAATTTTCATAATTTCATGTGTAGATAGATATATGTAACAAAAATATTTATTTGTAAGTATTAATGTTCCCTTACACAAACAATACATATTCACAATATAATTTATAAAAAAAAAAATACACAATAAAGAATTAAAGTGTGAACTTTAAAATGAAGTTTTAATACATATATACCTTTCTACGCATAAGAAGCAAAGGTTCTTCATCCCTATCTCTTAAAATCAACTCTTCTTTTTTGCCATGAATCCCACAACCATGAACTTTAAAAACAACCTTTTGAGTACTACAATCGGTTACTACAAAACCTCCACCATTCACCACATGTGGCCTTCTCCTTACACCGAGCACCGTCTGCGACGGCGAGCAATAGAGTTTGCTAACAATCGGCGCCATGTTATTCACCTTCGAATTCTTCTAATTAATACTCTCAAATTTTTCTCTAATATTTTGTAAACTTTGTTGGCTAATTTTTTTTAATATTTTTAGTAAGCTTCTTGGATTTTTTTTCAATGTCTAGCAATGAGTTTTTATACACAAAGTTTTAGGGTCTATAGTTGGAATTAAAAAATAATATGAAGTGGCTTTTGTAACTATACTTCTTCTTCTTTAGTCTATAAGTAAAGGGTTTGGCAAGGTTTGACGTAGGAGATGAAAGAATCTTACATGAGGTGTGTATTAATTGGTTGAGGTTGCTTGTGTGGATTTATGAGCTTAAAGTTTGGGCTTGTTTGTGTATGAACATGTGAAATTGTATTTCTTAACACCATACCCCCTCTTTATTATTTATCCCAATCCATAAATAAAACTATATGCTTTTTTTAATTTGGTAGTATGAAAGGGAAAGGGGTATCTTTCCATTTTAATGATTGATGTAAACATTCAATAGATTATATTCTTGGCAAATAATTTGTGATAGGTTAGAATATCACGTGTACTACCATAATACTAATATCTTTGTTTATAAAAAATGTACTATTTGATGATTTATTGTTTATTAAAAAAGTCAACATAATTATCTCTTCAATTGATACTTTTTTTAATTAAAAAAATGTGTTAATTTCGTTGGAAACATAAAATATGTGATTAAGAATGAGTTGGAAAATTGACAATAAAATAAAATGAGGTGGAACATTTATAGTTTGTGTAGGCGTGTTGGACTCATTTTTAGTTATGTTCGTTTGACGTACCTAAGGCATCTATAAGAGAAGTGGGCCAAATACATAACATAAAAAAGGTTTATTTTGACGAAAAAAAAGAAAAGTAAGATAATTGTCTACAAAAGCTTTTGAAATTCGGTAGAGTTATAGCTAATTATGAAAACTTTTTCAAAGAGGAATAACAGAAATGAATTTAATTATTAGGTAACTCCCTTTTAAAAATAAAATGAATAATATTTATTATTAAATATTAAATAAATAGTGGATATTATATATATATATATATAATTATTTATAAATAATTATAATATTAATTATTGATTCACTCAATTATCAACTTATCATTTAAAAAAATTTATAAATACATTAATTGTCAAAAATTCATAATAGAAAAAACGAGTATTTGCTTTCACGATAGCTCAAACATAGCCATGCCTAGATGTCTAGATTATACAACACGTGTTAATTAAAGTTTAGTTGATTTACTATAACCAAATTCAAGCGAAAACAAAATGTATAAGTTTTAAACATCATATAGTATGTGTTGATGAATATATATGATGTTCTGATATTTTATTAGTTTTGTAAGCCGAATTAAGCGTGACAAGTTTTACTGTACATTAAAAAATAATGTATATTAATATTATAAATTTTGTTTTATTAATATTTTTATTTATTTATGTATACATTATTAATTAAAATTAACGAAATTAATTTTTTTAATATATATAATATGTCATTCAACTTTCCATAATAATCTAATTTTAATAGTATTAAAATATATTAAATTTTCAATCATCATAATTTTTTTATTATATATATAAATTGAGTCAAAACTAAGGAGTTCAGGCTAGAGACACGTGGTGGCTAAAACATGAAATTCATAGAAAGTCTAACATACTAGATATATTATCTCCGTCTCTTAAATCATAAGTACTCATTATTGAAAACATTTATCTTTTACATATAAATACATTTTCAATTTATTTAATATATTTATTATTTTTTTAAACATAACTTTGATTGATATCATTAATTTGTCTTTAAATATAAAAATTATTATTAAATATATCAATACATAAATGATATTTTAAAATTTTTTTATATAAAATAAACATTATTAACATTTTTTAGTAATTATAAAATTTACAACAGAACTTATATTTATGAAGAGAGGTAATATATGATAATAAAGACATTAGATTGGACTGTTGGACATAAGTTCCCCTGATTATGGTTTTGACATAATTAACAAACATACAATATCGTTAGATTAAGCTAACTGTTTGAATCAAGGTGCATTTCAGGTAGAAACACACAAACACTAAACATATGGACACAAAGCTTGGAACGCAAGGAATCAAGCATAAAGTGAAGCATGTGCTGAACAAAGACAACTATGCTTAAGTGTCATTAGTGATTGTGTTTATTAGGTTTTAGACTTATCATATATGATTTCATGCATAAGTTTTGCCAAGATAAAAATGTGATTTTAATTTGAACCAAGTAACCAAATCGATTGACTAATCAATTGATACATCTATTGGGCAATCGATTGATTGACTCAGAAGTAAAGTTGTCACTAAGCCAATCGATTGAGGAATTGATTCTGTGAAAGAACTTAGTGAAATATGAACTCTGAGTGTAACTCAATCGATTGGACAATCGATTCATGAATCATTACAGGGGCAAGCCACAATCCTTGTAAATCGATTGACAAATCGATTTCGAGCTAACTTTGCATCAGACTTGACCACTGTAACATACCAATTGATTGGGCTTTTAAAATGTTGAATCATATATTAGAAAACAAGTTCCTAGTCGATTGGAAAATCAATATTTTCAAAATAGCTAAGTCCCTGTAACAATTCAAATCGATTGGAATAAAACAGATGAGGCACTGGGACAAAGCAAATCGATTGACGAATCGATTAGTGCAATTTTTTGGAGTCCTTGTGATCAGTCCAATCGATTGGAGTAATTGTTTTAAGTTACATACCAATTGCCAAATCGATTATGATGGATAATCAGTCGATTGTGTAATCGATTGTTTTGATCTCGTTGGTTGAACAAAACATTCGAAATCGATTACTCAATCGATGCTGATATGAATTTGTCTCAGTTTTCTGATTTGTGAATTAAACCAATCGATTTCCAAATCGATTGATTCATATGTTTTCAAGATTTAAGAAAAACAAGAAACACGAGCATCGATTAGCAAATCGATTGGAGTGTTTCAAAGCTTTATAAAATCGATTGGCAAATCGATTTGAATGTGTTTTTTCTGAAACATATAAAAACTGTCTCAAATCTGTTTTTCAAAGAACACTTAGAAAATACACAGAACTAAAATTTTTGAGAACCAGAACTTTTGAGACCTTTGAACTTTTGATACACACAATACTTTGAGAAAACTAAACAGCTTGGCAAAGACTTATACTTTGAACATCATTGTGTGATCAAGTCGCTTATTCTAGAAAGATCTTTTGATCTTGTCTGTTGTAATTTCTGTAAAACTACATTGTAACCAAACCGTGTAAAAAATCCAGTAGTTAAACGGGTGGTTACCATTCGTTGATGCTTATGTTCATCAAGAAGGAACCTCATTGCGATCTTGTGTTAGTTTACCGGAATAACTCAAGGGATGCAATGGATGTATGTTAGAATCAAGATAGTTGGATAGATAGGCTAGGTGCTAGCTGGAAAATCTGTAAAACGTTCTATAGAAGATTCTAGTGGAAAAGGCTAAGATCAGGTTGATCTTAGGACTGGATGTAGGTTGTCTTACAGACGACCGAACCAAGATAAATAACTGAGTATCACTCTCCTATCGCTTATCTTTTACTTCATTGTTTGGTTGTTTAATATTTGTACATGATATGTTTGATATTGCTTGAAAGATTAAATTTACATGCTTGTATCTAGATTGATTAAGTTGAACAATTACTGTGTATGTTGCATCATTAATTAGACAATACAAGTAATTGTGAACCTTCTCCTAGAATCAATTCTTTGAGACCTTAATTGATATTCTTTTTAATAAAGTTTGTATTTGTTAAACTGTTTGACATTCTTGTGAATTGTTCATTTGACTGTCATATACATATTTCTTGCATTAGAAGTCATATATTTGCAACATGGACCACAAAAAATTAGAGTACACATACTATTGATTTTGAACTTAATTCCATCTTTTGTCTCCCAATCATTATATGATTGTGGAGCTTGTTTTGATATTTCAATTAAGGGTGTACAAAAGACTGTTGGTATATTCTTTATTCAATTTAAATAATTGATTGGATTAACTTTTTGATTTTAATATGTCTCTTAATTTAATTAATTGCAAATTTAATAAAGATAAGATGAAATAAGACGAGATTGAGTTAGTAGACGAGTCACCAATTAATAATTCTTGAAAAAAAAAATTATAAAAAAGAATTAAAATAACTTATAGCAAATCACATATGATTATCACTTGTCAATTCATTCAAAAATAGTCATAAATATCATACAGAGTACAAATTATTTAATCAAAACAAGTAACCTACTACCTACTTGACTCATAGATCTTTCACCACCTAATAATCTTCCTCTTTAATCAAGAGTTGTATCAAACCAATAATTTCTTATAATAATAATAATAATAATAATAATAATAATAGAAAATGATGCAGGGATGGGAAATGATGTAAAGAAGAGAAATATTTTTCTAACCCTGAGTAAAGTTAGTGCAGTGACATCAATAATAAAGTAAAATAATAAAAAATAAAAAATTTCTTGTCCTCAATGTATTTCAGAACGAGACAGGTAACCTGAAAGGTGACCCGAAACCGGTCCTTTTCTAACCTCATCATCAAACTCAAAAATATATGCTATCAAAGTATTTGTTGAAGATTTTTTAAGAACACCGACAACATTTGATGACAACTTTTTCGTTCTAACCAAATTGGTATTAAAAAAAAATGCAAGCAAATATCTTGCATTGGTATTAAAGACTCTAGCTTCAACACTGATCGAAAAAAAAAGAAAACAATATTGTTCTTGTTTCGAGAAAAAAATAATAATTGGATTTTCAATTAGAAGTCTAAGTTAATTACAAAGAAGTTGCACATGAGATTTCGTTCAAAAGAAGAAGGAAAAAAAAGGCAAGAGAAGATCTTGAATGGAGGTGTAAATTTGATTCAATGCCTACTCAAAAAAAAAGGGAGAAACAAGATTACATTAGAATCTTTCTTGTTCTTATTTCAATAGAAGAATAAATCTTCCATATGGAAATATTTTATTCGGTGTATTTCCGATGTTCAAAGTTCTTTTAGCTGATGTATTTTCGGCATTCAAAATAATTTATTCGATTATTTCTGGCATTTCAAAATAGTTTAGTCGATATATTTAAATATTTCATATTCTTTGTAAACTTGCTTGAGGAGGATGTTAGATATCTTAATTGGTTAGTTACACTAGCTAGTTAGTTACTTTATACTAGTTAGTTGTTTATCTAATTGACTATATAAGTATTTGTAATTCTCAATGTAATTAACTATCTCTATTATCAATGCCTAAAATCAAGAATCATAATATAAGTACTCATCGTTTATACACGCACCAACCCCATTAGTGTTGGGCGTGAGAGGGTGTATGAAGAGTGATACCCCTCACCTTACAAATCGATTTTGTAGGGATGAGACCCAATATAAAATCTAAATTTATAAATATCCGTTAAATTAATATTTCCTATTTTTTTTAAAGATTCACATATATATCCATGAATATTATCTTCTAAATAAATAAAAAATATTTATATTCAATATCTTTTTTTTTTTGCAATTACGTAGAGTTTTTCCTCCTCTTTAGTCAACACATAAAAGTAGTTATACATAAAAAATATTAATCTGTTCACACATAAATAAAATGTATCACAAAATTTTATTATAAAAAGATTAATACATTAACACAAACAATTTTTTTTTACAGTATAGTCTTTATTTTTATCAATTTATTAATGGGTACGGATATCCCGATATATGAATATGATTGCATTTATTTAAGTATCCATTAATTAACGTGTAGTCAAAATATCTATTTATTTTATTTGCGAATATTCATTAAGTTACCTATGTCATGCTATTCACGAATATTTATTAAGTTACTTAGACATGACAATTGAATTCGAACCCTCGTGAACCTCCCCAAACTTGCAACGCATTTAATGGAGAAAAATCGTTTTTATTGGATGCGGATGTGAGTGCATATATTTCCCGCTTTTTAATGTTATGGGCATGTATGGAGGCGAGTTTGGTCAAATCTGCCTCACATCTGCACCCACCTGACATAAATGCAATTATTTAAATATCTTTATATCTTTTAAAATAGTAACAAAACGCTAATTTTGTTAAGCTTCCTTCTTCTTTTCTGTTTTTCTATTGTCGCCACCCTCCACCCTCATTTTTTTTGTCTCGGACGTCCACACTCATCTTTGTGTTTTCCTCCTCCATGCTTTGTCTTCGCCCTCCTCCGTGCGCCGTCACCATCCTCTTTCTTGCGGCGTTTGTGATTCTTGTTTGTATGTTTGTGATTCTTTCTTAATTTTACCACTTGTTTAAGTTAGATGAAAGTATTCTAGTATTATAAATTGAAAGTATTGTGATTCTTGCTTGTATGACTTTTTTAAACAATAACTTGTGATATAAATTAAAAGTATTATATGAAAATATTATGAAAGTATAAAGTTATGCAATCTACATTGCTAAATGAAAGTATAACGTTCTGCAATATGCATTGTTACATGGAAGTGTTATTTATTTATTTGAAATCTATTGTATTTATTTATTTATATGAAAGTTATGCAATCTATCATAGATTATTTATAAAAAAAAGACCACAGTGATAAATTATTTATATGAAAGTTCTGCAATCTGCCATTGATTTATAAAATGTTAGTAGACCAATTTGATAATATAATATGTATGTGAATTTATTTGATTTCTTTCCTTTTTTTTTGATAGAAAGTTTGTTTAGTTTAAGTTAGCATTGTTTATTTATTTGAAATCTATTGTATTTATTTATTTATTTATATGAAAGTTATGCAATCTGTCATAGATTATTTATAATAAAAAAAAGACTAATAAATTATTTATATGAAAGTTCTGCAATCTGTTATAGATTTATAAAATGTTATTAGACCATTTTGATAATATAATATGTGTGTGAATTTATTTGATTTCTTTCCTTTTCTTTTGACAGAAAGTTTGTTTAGTTTTAGTTAGCATTGTTTATTAATTCGTTTTTTCAAAATTTTAAATCTCGGTCATGGTTGTACCGCATAACATTATGGAGAATTGTAACCGAACATGAAAATTGTAGTTTCAAGTGTAATTGTGTAGCATTGCAGAAACATGAAAATTCTTAATGTAGTGGCTATGATAAAAGATGTAACACCCCGATTTTTAACAGCATGAATGTATTTTTTTTCAAAACAAATTCATAAAAACAAAAAAAATAAAGAAGGAAATATTTTTGGATAAATATTTAAGTCGTAACATAACAACAAAGTCAACAAATATTTATACGCAACAGAATAGTTTTTGAAATCAAAATCCAAAGTATTCAAACATCAAAATACACTGGAGCTATGAGGCCTATCAGACATGACTCATACCTCTGGGGTATTCTCGGTAGACACCTGTACAAAAGCAATGCCTTAGAATTTTAACTCCCCACATCACATCAAAAAGTGGTACATGGAACCCATCAAAATAAAATGTCAAGCTGACAATATTGATATATGTACAGTCTTCCAAATTAAAATAAACACAACTAAAAAAGAAAGACATTTAGTCCCTATACGTCAACCTAATCTGATCATTCTACAAAAAACTATACATCCCGGATGATCTTCATGCGCCCCGTAAGATCCTCTTGACACAACTCAAGTCAGGTGTGTCCAACTACATTCCCATCAACAGGGTACTAACCGGTGGAAAGATCTTGATTCTCATCTAAGGGCAAAACCCAGATTTCCACAATACTTGTAAAGGATCACCAACTGAAATTAACAATTAAAATATAACATTTACGTTTTTAAATGCACAAAATAACATTTCAAGTTAGCATGCACCTTGAAAGGGTTTCCATATGCTAGACATGCATAAACAAAGTTGAAAAATGAAGTTTTTAACAAAACTAAACTATTGTATTTGAATATAGCATCTCTGTATTCGAATACAAGTCTGTTTCATAAGTTAGCAGCAAAAATAACATGTTTGTATTCGAATACAGCCTTATGTATTCGACTACACATAAGTCAGCATCAAAAATAACATGTTTGTATTCAAATATAGTCTTCTGTATTCGACTGCACATAAGTCAGCAGCAAAAATAGGATGTCTGTATTCGAATACAACCTTCTGTATTCGACTACACATAAGTCAGCAGCAAAAACAGGATATCTGTATTCGAATACAACCTTCTGTATTCGAATACACATCAGAAAACAACAAAAAATCAACAAAATTCAGCTTTTAAAAGGGTTTCGAAATCAATCAACACTTACACACAAATCCAAACAATCACACTTTGAAATTATAGCACAATCACCATGACAACTTGAGTTTTGAAAAGGTTTTACAATCAATCACACTTACACACAAATCCAAGACATTCACACTTAGCAATTATAGCACAATCACCATGACAACTTGAGTTTCGAAAATGTTTTGCAATCAATTACACTTACACACAAATACAAAACATTCACACTTAGAAATTATAGCACAATCACCATGACAACTTGAGTTTTGAAGAGGTGTTGCAATCAATCACACTCTTGAATCAAACATGACTCGCGTGCCAAGCACCCTAATGCAATGCGTATATGCCAAAATGCATGGACTCATAATTTCAAACCAAAACCCTGCATGAAAGGCCGTAAATCATAATTGTACCGCCTACCACAGGCCGAAGTACTACATTATGGAGGTGCTATCTATCACGGGTCAGAACGATTTACCAAAAATGTGCAGTCTATCAAAGACCTTACACGACGCGACAATCCTCGCAAGGATAAGATGAACCAACAAATCACATGGAATCATCTTGTGGCCCATCCGGTCACCACTATCACCATGTCCCATCCTTTCGTGATGTACTATGAAATGCATGAGCATACTCTCACTCTATCCACGACAATCATTAAGTAAATGCAAATATTAAAAGATTCCCCATTTTTAATACTCATTTAACTCTAATGATTTTCACGACAATCATTAAGTAAACACATATATTAAAAGATTCCCCATTTTTAATACTCATTTAACTCTAATGATTTTCAAATTCCACACAGAGCATACTGAGACATATTCTCAAATTCAATCCACAATCCACACCAAATCACATCAATTCATTTTTCCACAAGATCCACACAAACACATCTCAAAATTTATAATATTAATGATGAATATGTCAAACACAACAAACACAAATTATCACAACCCACCACTCAAACACATCAAATTTCATTTCCTCAAAACCATATATAAATGAGTGAAATTCATTTTCCATAAAACACTCATCAATATCACCAAAAATCCAACTCTAAAATATCACCCATAAAAGCATTAAATTCATTTTCCACAAATCTACACTTCAATCCTAACAAATTTCTTTTCCACCCAACCACAGATAAGTCCCTAAATGCAAACTAAAAGTTTGGAAGGAGCCCTTACCTTTACGATAGCTCTAACACGCGATTATGGTACCGTAATTAATTCTAGTAAAATCTTCGCTCGCGACGTCACTTCCAAAGTTAGTTCGTTACCATGGAGGTGAGCAACTTTCCCTTCTATCACTTCTCGAAACTAACTCAAATGTGGAAGAAAAGTGGAGGTTTGTGATTGACGGTTTTGAAAATCCCTAATACCGTTTTTCTTTGTTTTCGAATCAAAGAAGAAGAAGGAAGCTGGAAATTTTTTCTTTCTCACCCACTAAGCCTTGGGTTTCTTTTCTTGAAGCAAAAGAAGGAAAAAAAATGGAAAAGAAAGAAGAAGAAGAATGATTCGCGAGGGAAACGCGTTTTCTTCCTCTGTTTCTATTTTTCCTTTGTTTTTACTTTCTTTCTTTTTCCTTCCTTTTCTTTTCCCTCCAAACATATATATGTATATATATATATATTAATTATAACTTAACAAATATCTAAATATCTAGATATTTATCAAAATTACCATTTCACTCGTAACCTCTCAAACTATTTGATAAAAATATCTACTCTCGTCGCAACTCAATTGACAAATACAATTTTCAGCATCTCGAGATATTTTTAACAAAACTGCCCAAAATTAAATTCTTCGTAACCTAAATAAATTATTCTTCGAAAAAAGATTCACCGTACTTAATCTAATTTATTTATCGATGAATAATTTTAATCGGAACATCAAAAGATATTTTTGGGCATTAAACTCACAAGATATCAATAACTTGGTTAAAAAGCCTCGGAGTTAAATACGAAACTATACTAAAATTCATAAATTAAAATTTAAAATTATGGGTCTTACAAAAGACTTTTTCTAAGACCCTACTTATTTGTCACTCACTCAATATTATGATTAAATTCGATTAATTTGTTAGTGTTAAATCTATTTTTAGAAACTAAAATAATGAAAATATATTCTTTTAGTTTCTTTTGATTTGATTTATATTCTTTATTTATAATAATTTTGGTATATTATGATTCTTGAATAATTTTGGTTTATTATGATTTTTGATTAATTTTGGTTTATTTTTAGTGTTTCTGGTTTTGTAGTAATAATATTTTTCTTGATTATACTTGTTTGTGATTCTTAATTTGTTATACTATTCATAAAACTAAATCTTTATATTATTGGCGATGGATGAATAATATAAATATTATTTTATTTATACTATTCACAAAGCTATTTATGAATCAATGCATTTAATTTGTTTTTATATGCAACTTTACATAATATATAAATTGAAATTGATGGCATATATCAACCACTACCATGTCAATTTATTTCAGAAGAAAGTTCACATCAACCAACTATGGATGAAAGTTGTAATCCGTCAGTTAATATTTTCAAACCAAATGAAACCGTGAAAATACCTCATGATGAGACAAATGATAATATGACAGATGAAATAACCGAAGATCGTTTCAATAGACTTAAAAGTATTGCATGGCATCATTTTACAGAAGTCAAAGTTAATGGAAAATATAAAGCTAAATATAATTACTGCAAGAAATTGCTTGGTTGCAAGAGATGGGACGTCACACTTGCGCGAACATATGAAAATATGTTCTCCACATTTGGCTACCAAGAGACAGAATAACAAACAACCATTTCTTATAGCTAAGGTCTTGCAAGGTAAAAATAAGTTGGGGATTGAAATTTATGATGTTGAAAACGCTACGAAAGAGCTTGCACATGCAATTATTTTACATGAATATCCACTTTCAATTGTGGAACATATTGGTGTTAGGAGATACTCAGTCTCTCTCCAACCATTATTTCAAGTTCCTTGTAGAAATACTATGATAAAAGAGAAATTCAAAGTGTATGAAGTTGAGAGAACCACAATTTTGAAGTTGTTAGAAACTATCCCACAAAGAGTAGCCATTACTTATGATATGTGGACTGCGAGCAGTAAAAAAAAAGTGTATATGGTTGTCACTACTCATTATAATGATGAAAAATTGGATTTACAAAGTCAAATTTTGAGATAATTATAATTTCTTCTAATACTAGTTTGGTTGAAGATTATATATATTAGCTAGTCATTGAATGTGAATCTTATTATATTAGGTTTATTTATGTTATTGCCCCTCATACAAGTGAAAGACTTTGTAATGCATTGGTTGAATGTTTGATGGATTGGAACATTGATACAAAATTGTCCACTGTCACTTTAGATAATTGTTAAGCTAATGATGCAACGATTGCGAAAAATTAAGGCTAAGTTGCAACTGGATACGTTGTTAAATGATGAGGCCTTACTTCACATGCGTTGTTGCACACATATACCTAATTTGATAGTAAAAGATGGATTAGATGTTGTGAAATATGAAGTAGAGAGATTCAAGATAGTGTTACATGTTGGACTGCATAGCCTAAAAGGAATGAGATGTTTGAGGAGTATGCCAAACAATTATGAATCTCTTGCACCAAGAATTTGATTTTTGATTGTCTGGTTAGATGTAATTCAACTTACAAGATGCTTGATGTTTCCATTTTGTATGAAGATGTATTTAGTCGATTAAGACAACATGAATCCTAATACACTTGTTTGCCTACAAGTTTGCATTGGAAATTTACAAAAGATATTTGTGGAAAATTTAAATTGTTCAATTCTATCATGGATGTTTTTTCTGGCACTAAATATTTAACTTACAATTATTATTTTCCTAAGACTTGTATGATCACAATTGCAATAAATGAGTGGATTAATTCCTTTGATGCATTGATAAAAAAAATGGTAGAGAACATGTTGGGAAAATTTGAAAAAAATTGGAATGTGATTCATGAAATAATGGAGGTCGCTGTTGTTTGGATCCTAGATACAAAATAGAGTTGCTTGAATATTATAATGTTAAGTTGTATGGGAATAATGCTAATGACAAATTTAAGTCGATCAAACACGTGTGTTATAATTTGCTTTATGAATATCAATTGAAAATGAATAATGTTTCTAGTAGTGATTCTCAAATGTTGGATGCCCATATTAATAATGTTGAGGATGATGGTTTAGAAGACTATGATTTGTATGTCAGGAAAAAAAAAGAGCTAGAACTTCATTTGTCAAAAAAAGAGTTGGATGTTTATTTAGAGGAGGAAGTTTTGCTTAGAAGTCCTTATTTTGATATTTTGTTGTGGTGGAAGTTGAATGATGTTAAGTATCCAACACTTCATGGCATTGCAAATGGTGTATTGGCAATTCCTATTTTTACTGCAGCTTTTGAATCTGGATTTATTACCAGCGGACATATCTTAAGTCCTTATCGGAACGACTTCATTGGACTACTTTAGAGGCCATATGTGTGCTAGAAGTTAGCTATAGAGTGCTAAGAAGACTGATATTTCTTTTAAGTTATTTATTTAAATTTGAGTATATTTGAAATAACTAATAATTTTGTATATCTTAAATTATCATTGTTTATATTGTATATTGATATTGATAAGTGATTTGAATTCTAAAGTGGAAAATGAAAATGCTATTTTATTCAATGAAATAGAATTTGACGATGAATGTATTATATTCTCTATACTATTTGATTTAAATTTGTCATGTTAAATGTTAATATTTAACTTTTATTTTTAATATAGGTGAATTGTTGGTAAGTGGTGTTACTTCAGTTTTCAACTATCGCTTGAAGATGATGATGGTCGTTAGAAAATGCTTATTTGAAACTTTTTTGCTTTGATAATTTGAAACTTTTTGTTATTTTGATGGATTAGTTCGGTTGTTGATTTGGAATTTTTGTTCGAATTGATAGTTTCACTTTTAAAGAGTTTGAAGATTATAAAAATATTGTGACTTATAAGAAATTTAAACTAATTTTGAGATATTTTGACTTTATTATTCGAATTTTAGAACTTATGTTAAATGTTACTATTTAGTCAAATTATTGATTTTTGATGCTATGAATAAATAAATTCTAATTTTTTGAGTGAGGATGTGGTGAGTAAATCTATCCCCATTGGATGTGGGTTTAGATGTTAAAAAGTAGTCCCGAATAGGTGTGGGATGGTGGCAGGGACGATATTGAAATTGCGGATGCAGAGTTGATAATGCTTAAAACTATCTCAGTCTTGCCCCGTTGTCATCTCTAAAATTACCTGTGTCACGCCAGTTGCAGATTTCATCTCCAAATACCCAACATACTTATTTTTCTTATGTCATCCCTATATCCAATATGCAAAACATTATGCTAATTAATTGGGCCTCTATCAGAAATTCCAAAACTAAAAAAAACATATTTCTAAATTAGGCCTATTTTTTCTTTGTCATCCCTATAACGTGAGTCAATTAATCCTATATCCCTCGTTTAAAAAATTTAAATTTGAAATGCCTAAAATAGCCTTATGTAAGCTGTAAAAATAAAAAAGTGTCCTTATACTTCCACAATTTGTATTTCTTCACTGGAAATTTTAAAAGGAACTAAATTTTCGGTTGAAACTCACAGAAATTTTTTTTTTTTGTAATTTCCGGTATTGACTCATAACTACTAGAAATTTCAAATTTCAGGAAAGTTCACCGAAAATTGTATTTCTCATTGAATCTTCGAGAACTATACATATATATATATATATATATATATATATATATATATATATATATATAACGATAATAACTACTCGATTTTGTTGGTCAATCTCTCTTGCCCATGATATGACAGCTTCTCGTGACTCAAAGATTTGATCAGTTGTGCATGCTTCAGTCAAATCTATACATAATAGTTGTGTTTTTTCCATCCCTATTTAAAAAAAAAAGTTAAAAATTCAACAAAAAAAAGATATGTACATGATTTTTGAAATTTATGGTTGAGTAAAAGTAACTATAAGAAATTACTATCTTTAACATCCACCCTCACATCCAATGGGGACAGGTTTCTCCGCCCCACCCCCACCCCCGTTTCAAAAATTAGAATTTATTTATTTATAGCATAAAAAATCAATAATTTAACCAAGTTATATCATTTAATATAAGTTTTAAAATTCCAATAATCAAAATAATAAAATAACAATATTTCAAAATTTTAAAAATATATAAAAAAATTATAAAATTAAAATAATATTAATGATGAATAGAGAGAAAAATATAAGAAGTTATATGTGAAGGTCGACTTAATGGTAAAATTTCCAAGATAATTGTTATATAGACTTCTAAAAATATTACTTAATAAAAATGTCTAAAAATATCTATAAATAAAACGCCTCAAAATAAATTTACTTAATAAACATGTATAGTATTTTAATATTTTTAAAATTAAAACTAATAAAAGCTTATTTAATATTAATTTTAGCGCAATTAATATTAAATCTATTTGCTTTATTATTAATTAAAAAATAAATATTAAACAATATCAAATATGTTAATTTAATAAGTGATTTATATAGGTGAATTTATATTCTAAAGTACCTAGAAAATACTTTCTGATAACAAATTTTGTAATTGGTAAAATAATATTATAAATTTTAAAAGACTTCATGTCAAAATTTATTTTATATTTCCATATGTGTTTAGTGAACATTGTTATAAGTTATAAGTTATAATTCTACTTCAACTAGTATCTCAATAAAATATAAGCTTTTGTCAAACTCCCTCATATGCCAAAACAAGCTTATAAGCTAGTTATAAGCCAACTTCTTGGCCTTATCATACAAAACCTTAAATAGAATCTTAAGCTTGCACATCAGTTCTTTCTTCCTAAATGCTGCAAAAAATGTCTTCTTAACCCTTTAAGATTACATCTAAATCATTATCTTCGAGAATGAAAATATATTTCTAATCTTGTAAGATAGTAACTTGTAGAGTAATTACGACCTTAGAATGAAAAAGGACACTTATTGTAACACCCCAGCCATTACTGTTACCGACGGTGCTACCTCGCGATCTTCTCACCCCCTAACCACCAAGTGAAAATAGTGAGTTTTTGTCTTCCATAGAATTCGAGTGCAATACTTAGGGGATAAGTACCGCCTCCACACAGTCTCATTACTAATTGAGCCAACAGGTACTGGTAATGACTTAATCCCACGAAAGACAAAAACTCGCTATTTCCACTGGGTGGATAGGGGAGGTGAGAAGATCGTGAGGTAGCATTGTCGATAACGATAGTTAATGATCGGGATGTTACACTTATCTTCTCAATCATCGCGTCTAGAATAATCACCGTAACAAGACATTTCCACTCATGGTGTTTCTCAATGAAAGAGTCACATGCACAAGACTTGAGCTACGAAAAAAATATTTGTATGTATGATTGAATGATGACAAATAGATGAAATTATTATTTTTCTTCTAAAATGATGGTTTATAATAGTATTTAGTATTGTAAGACATTTCAAGCGATTTCAATATAACATTTTTACTTACAGACATTCTCAAACTTTTAAATTCATCGACTTATACATTTAATTGAAAATAATCATCCTAAACTCGATGCTTAAATAAGTGTTATATGTCATTTTCTACGACGTTGACTCTAATATGATGATCATATTTATCTTAAGCATTATATTTGTCTTTTAACGTTATCTTCTCTATCCATGGTGTTGAAATTTAGTTTTTCAGTACTTAACTTGATTGATTGAATTAAAATTGACACTTTAGTTCACTTTGTTGAATCATTCAACCAATATATTTGTGTACAAAGTATTTAATTCTCTAATAATATTTATCTACAATATATTATATATAACGAATAGATCGTTAATAATGTCTATTTAAATTCGAACTAGATATTTTCAATACATCTATAAAATAGAATTATCACTACACTAAAATTAAATATATAAGATTAATTAAAAATATTTTATATAATTTACTTTTTTTTTACGTTAATAAAATTTGTCGAAATCCACCACTATTTCAAATTAAATAAGAGTATAATAAACAATAGAATTTTCTCAGGAGATCTAACGTTGTTGTAGTTTTAAGAGTGAATTAACACAATTAAGAGAAATAACCTCATATGTTCTTATCTAAGTGTTCTTAATTAGGTAAACAGATGATGGTAGTTATCATTAAAAAAATGAGTTGAAGGATGGCGGTGTGTATATTTTCGTTAGTATTATAAGTTTCTCAAAGTGAGGGTTAATTCGTCGTTTCACTCACCTTTGTCTGCAGTGGTCACGTGCAGTCTAAGGTATTTCTTCGATCGTGTTTTTCATTTCTCCTCTTGCAAATCCACTCACTTCCAGGTTACTTGTGCCACAAAACAAAACAAAACAATTTTAAATCAATATATAAACTGACACGTTACAAATAATATAATATATATAACTGGCAAAAACCCTCCTCAACCATTACTGAATAAACAAACTCAAATTTCCGTCAAAAGTCTCCACTGAAATTGCACAATCATTTAATTATTATTAAATTAAGAAATAAAAAGTTGAACATGTGAACATATTTGTAATTGAATAATGAAACTGTAAGAAAATTTTCACAAAGATAAATCGATTTAACTATTGGCAGGAGTGTTTGCAATCCGGAATGAGTTACTTTTTTGACTAATCAAAAAATTTAACTGATTCAGATTTGGTAAAATATTCATATGTTGTCTTATAAATTTGAACCAAGTCAATTTTTTTTTTAAATTAATATGATTGTATGACTTTTTCTTTTCCAAAAGATCAACAATTTAAGATTTAACATTTGAGTTTAAATCAATTTTTTTTTGCTTTTAAGCTCCTCCATTATCGATAAATTAACTATTTTCGTGTCAAAATACTTTTATCTTACACATTTTTAGCCAAAAAAAAAAATAAATATAAATATAAAATTCGCTCATTTGAGGATTTAGAAATAAAAATAGAGAAACTAAAATAGTTTACTCTTTTAGAAATATATTTTTTAAAAGCTACAAATTTTTATTAAGTATATTTTTAATTAGTAAATGAATCCAGCTACTCCAATACACATGTAGTATTCTCTCTTTGGTATATTCTTGTCCTTTAAGTTGTTTTTATACAAAACTAAGAAATAAATATAGTCAATAAGCAATTTTATATATCTTTACATTATCTATTTACAAT
Source organism: Cicer judaicum (assembly GCA_037974835.1). Taxonomy (NCBI): domain Eukaryota; kingdom Viridiplantae; phylum Streptophyta; class Magnoliopsida; order Fabales; family Fabaceae; genus Cicer; species Cicer judaicum. The sequence goes on along the minus strand of JBBPBS010001075.1, from coordinate 1,945,966 downwards.
AAAAAATTATTTAAAATAATTGATCACTTGAATTTCTAATGCATTTATTTTCAATTGTATTGTTTAATTAATATTATTTATATCATTTTTAATATAATATTTTTTACTATGTATTTATGATATTGATAATACATTAATTCATAACAAGAATAATTTAGTAAATATAATATTTTCTATTTTAATTATATAATTTTCTTAATATGTATGAAATAATCAAAGACTTAATTATTTTAAAAATGAGAGAGTACTTTTTTTCTTTTTTGTTTACTCTCTCTTTGTTAACACAAGTGTAAATTAACTTATAAGGCAAGAGTATACTTCTACGAGCCTTAAATATAATGAATACTCCATTTATAATGAAATATAACAAAAAATAATTTCAAAAAAATTGATATATCTAATTTAAAATTAAGATCAAATTAGATACATCAATTTTTAGATACTATTTTATTTATATTTCATTCTAAATTAATACATATATCTCATCTAAATGTAAATTAAATATATATATATATATATATATATTTTATGATATTTAAGGTCAATGGAATTGTGCAAGTTTCGAGCCAAAATAAGTTGGACTTGGATATATTCAAATGTAATATTGATGCGCATATTTTTCTTCTCAATTAAACACTGTTATAATTTAAATCTCTAATGATAATTGTCACATTGTAATTGCTAAATTGAAATGATTTTTTTTCCTTTATGTGATATTTTCCTTGGAGAAGCAAATGGTTTGTTGATGGCTCTCCAATGGAAGAATAACTTTCAACTTTAGAGCATCAATTTTGAATTAGATTGTAAAACGATGGTGGACAAATTCTATGGTGATTAAGGATGACACGTTTTGAGCTTGATGTCATTCTATGTGATTGTAAGTTAATTCTCAAATTATTTCTAAAATTTTCTTGTTGAGTTTATTTAAAAACAAACTAACAAGGTAGCTCATGCATTTGCATTGTCCCTTCTTAAGCTAGTATCTAAATTTTCATTGATATTCCTATATGTATTTAACAAGTTAAACTATCTAAAAGAACTTAGATTTTGAAAAGCTTTTTCTAACCAAGCTGTTTCCTTCTCTTTGATCAACTCTTCCTTTTTCAATATAGATGAGTAATAAAGATGAGTGATTTAACGACAATTTATGATCCAAAATCACCCGTATAGATTGCTTTTCTATTCTCTTTTATTTAATTTTTTTTGTGTTTTTTTCTCATAATTTCGCCGTCTTAGTGCGACGTTGTGTTTGTTCATAATCTTAGTTTGATATTTTGTTTCTCCATATTATTGCAATGTTCTTTGATTTATATTAGGAGATCAAATTCAATAAGTGTAGAATTAATCGATGACTTTACAGTGACATAATATTTTCAACACTTCACTTTTATCATAGATTTTATCATATTTATAGCATATTACCTGTTAACTTGAGTACCATAAGTTTATTTACAACTTCATGCTTTTTAATTTTAGCAAATTTAAATTGTAATGTTCTCATTGTAATTTCAATTATATATTGTTTTTAATAAAACAGAGTGTATAACAACTTATAATCAATGCAATTCAATAAATGCCTTTGTAAAAACACTTAAATAAAATAACATTTCATAAAAAAATTGATCACTAGTAAAAAGGAATTGATGAAGTATATTCTTTTGCATTTAGTTATTAATATTATTATTATTATTATTATTATTATTATCGTTTGACTGGTGCATTTATTATTGTATTTATGAGCAATTTTATTTTCTAGATCTCACGAAGCATACTCACATAAGATTCTCCCTAGTCACCACCACTAGCCCCCTCCTGCAATAATGACTTCCTTTCAATCCACATTTATGACCCTTTTCACTTCTCATTTCGTATTGCACCTTTATTATTACCAACCATTATGAAAATTAAACTATTATTTCATTCACCAATAGTATTATTTTCTTCACTTCTTTTTTTGTTCTTTTGTACTACATTTTTTATTTTCTTTTTTTCTTCTTCTAGGTGTTAATTAATTATCCCTTGTCAGAAACACTATTTACTGTCTCTGCCACAGTCATTTCATTTCATGTGCCATTCACACACACCTAAACTAATGTGCCTCTTCTCCTTTGTCCCTTACACTAATTACTTACTTCTTCTCCATCAACAACTATGACTTGTTCTTATTCAACTACTATCATCATCATTATTGTTATTATTATTACTACAATATTTCTTGCAAAGTTTAATTGATATACAAGTTTTCATTTTCATCATCATCATGGCTACTCCTATAAGAGACCCTTCTTCTAATGTTATGTCTCTTCCACTTCCATCTCCTAAAGCTCCATTAGGGTACCCTGATTTGTATGGAAAGCGCCGTGAAATGGCCAGAATTCAAATGCTTGAAAGAGAGATAAGTTTTCTTGAGGTCAGTTGTTTTAGCTCATGTAGTTTTGCTTTGTACCCTTTTTTTTATTGTATTCATAAACTAACATGGTTGTTCTGTTTTGAGTAACTGAAATGGAATTCAAAGCTTTGATGGTTTCAAATTGTGGTTCTTTAAAATCTACAATATTACGCTAATTATAGTTGTGGATCGCAATTTAAAACTATCTATTAACTTTGAATAATATATTAAATATTTATAGAAAAACGCTGAAAAAGACATTGAACATCATTCTGACACGGATTAGTAATATGTTGTGCAAATATAAGTGATTGTATGTAATCAATCACTTATGTCAGTGTCATGTTAGTCTCAGAATATTTGGACCATTGGACATGCTTTCATAATATGAAGTGTTTCAACAAATCCTCTTTATTGTTATTATTGAAAATTGGTTGATTGCTTAGTTGGTGATTGTGACATTGCATTTTGTGATCAAATGACCAAGTGCATGAATGTGATTGTTTTTCCATTTTTATATGATTTTGACACTTTATATATATGATCTAATTGGTTACTTCTTACAGTGATATTTTGGATTCTGAGGATTGTTTGTTACAGTTTCCTTATCAACATTCAATGATTTTCACAATTAATTGTCAATTTTAGGAAATTAGCTAGCTGCTAGCATTTATTAAGCATTGATGATTTTAGAGAGTAGTAAAAAGTAAAATTCTGAGGAATCTTTAAATTGTGTTCCATGAATGCTAATTAAGTTGAGGGACTACTTTTCTTGGTTGTAAAACTTACATGGTTATGCAATGGCTTATAATTTAGTTATATTAGAAAATCACTTAAAGCTACTTTGGATAAAATTTTCAAATATGCAGTATCTGTAATGAAGAAAAAGCTGAAATCAACTTGGAATGGTAATGAGTTTTCTAAATAATAGATTTTTCCATAAATATAAAGTATCTTTTTGTGGAATTCTACTTGTTTGAGAAAAGAAGCTTCTATAGACTATAAACTAATTCAATCGGGGCCCAAGAAATAACTATGTAGTACAGACAACGACACTAAACATGATAGTGACATTGGCACATATCTATAAGCTATATACTAATTCGATCGGGCCCCAAGAAATGACTTTGAGGTACAGACAATGACACTAAACACGATAGTGACACTGACACGTAAACATCAATCACACTTTCAATCTGAAGTGTTCGTGTTGTATAGTTACATAGCACTAGCAGCCTTATTTAGTACTGTCAAACTTGTTATTTTGCATTGTGGTTGCGCAGACATAATTCGATGTAGTTTAATACCATCTATCTGTTACCTCTTCTGATGTAAAACAAAATTGATTTTCAACTTTTCATCTGGCAGGAAGAGTTAAAATCTTCTGAAGGTTTTCAACCAGCTTCAAAATGCTGCAAAGAGTATGTGTCTAGTTTTGAAATTGCCTGTACCAATTTAGATTATAAAACTAAAGAATTTCATTAAAATACTTTAATTGTTACTCTAGCTATCTCCACTTTGTTGTATTAATTTAATGTAACAATGTTACAGGATTGCTGATTTTGTGATGGCAAACTCAGATCCTCTGTTACCGACGTAAGAATATATGTTCTAGTTGAACTTTATTAGTTTTTGAGAAATCGTGATTCTTATGCATTTTCTCTTTCAATCAGGAGCAAGAAGAACCGCAGGTCGTGTCGCTTATGGAAGTGGCTATGGTAAGATTTTGATTATGTTACTATATTTATATATAAGTCGTGACTATTTTTTGAGTGATGGTTGAATTGGAAGTGTTTATCATGTGTCCTGGTTCAACAATGCAAATTTCTAATTGAATATTGCAATTTGATATGCTCAAATTTGATTGCAAACTTACCTAGATTATACATGTTTTATTTCATATAATACGACACAATGTCACAAATTACTATTTGTGAAATAAGATTTAATTGGAATGTATTGTCAATGTAAAAAAATAAATTTAATTCTAAAGAATAACAAACCGACCTTTATGCCTTAAATTGAAAACTGTCATTTTTTCTATTCCCTCACTCCCTTTAATCCTTCTGTCTCAAATATAAGCATGTTGCGGAATTTTACGTACAATGTTAATTGTCTTAAAGCATTGACGAGTAAAACAATGAGTGATTTTTTTTGTGTGCAGCCGGATGCGGTGTTTGAACTTGTCATGGGTCTGCTGTTGGTGTTGTGATTGTTTCTCTACTAGCTGTTGCAATTGCAAACAAAGCAAATGCAAATGTAGTAGTTGTGTTCCATCTATAAATTGCTCATTATCAAATTGGTGTTGTTGCTGTGATAAAAAATCACATTGTTGTAAAGAGACTTGTGATTGCAACAACAAGTGTTGTTGTAGCCTCCCAGGTTGCAATTTTAAGTGGCCTTTTCCTTCTTGTTGCATTTGCAAATGTTCTTGTTCTTGTACTTGTCCAAGTTTTCCTAACATTCTCCCTTCTGGTTGTTGTACAAAATGTTGAGATTTTTCTTCTATTGATTTGTGTAATTTTATTTTATTTTTCATTTAAATGAGTTCAATATATCATTTAGTATATATGTTTTTGTTCATGAAGTTCATTTTTGTTTTTGTGATATACATTTGGGAATTGGGAATTGGGAATTGCATGCATATTTTAGTTAACCCCAATCAACAATTGTGGTTGGTAGTTGTGTAAAGCCGGGGTGGGTCTAATATCTATATTGGATTCAAAAATATATTTTTATTCCTTAAATATTGATTTAATTTCTGGATAATTTAACTTTTATTTTATCTTGATTTCATCTTTTAAGTTATATTTTGTTTGCAACGTTAGTCTTTTATCTATATTTCGACATCAATTAGCTCAATTGAAAACTTCTAATTATTTAAAATTCTACTAAATGTTGCAATAATATGTCTCTCATATTAATCATTTAAAAAAATTCATCAAATCTTATAAATAATATATTTATTAATTTTCTCTATAATAATTTACACACATGTATAATTTTAACAAGGTAATAAATATTTATCTACATAATCAATATCTTTAATTTATTTCACATGAAAAGTAACTTAGACAGTTAATTTGTTATAATATTTCAATTAAATCTTAACATTTTATAACAATAATTTAATAAAATCTTTAAATTTAAAAAATTGTATTCGTAATTTAAAATATATTAAAGACTAATGATTAAATTTGGAATTTTGATCTCAGAAGTTAGAAAATCCTTCAAATTCACATGTCATGTTTTTGTAGACCATTAGATTGAAATCAGACAAATAAAAACATAAATTAGTTAAACTTGTTACATGTACTCATTGGCTACATAAGTTTTATTATAATTTCTAATATTTATTCTCATTATTAATGTAATTTTCATATTAATTAGATTTTTCACATCAATTATTTCTATCAAAGATTGTAATATGATATCACATGTAATTATTAATTCCACTACATTATATCAAAACAAAATTTTGTGATTCATCTTTCTCCTTCTTTCTCTTATTCACCATTGACCACTTCTCGATCAATTAAAACAAAATGCCAAAAGGGTTGCTCCAGCAACAACTACGAAGAGGCTAGAAAACAAAGACTTGAAATAACCAAGAAGAGATGAAGAAGAAAAAAAAAATGATACTTTGGTGGAAGAAGAACATATGCACACATCCAAACCAACAAAAGAATCAAAGGCTCAACAAAACAAAGAATCAAGAACACCAAATTTATCAACTCACATAGGAAATTCAAAATATGAAAAGTTGTCTCAAAGTTTCAACAAAAAAATGCAAAGTTATTTCTAAGATGATAAAAAAAAAAAAAAAAGAACAAGATGGTTCTGCATATATAAGGAGGTTTTAGCTTAAATTTTTTAGTCAAATTAGCATGTTAGCTTCTATTCATAAAAATAATGGATGATTAGTTTTTTAAGCGTAATTGATATTTTAGATTCTATCTATGAAAAACAATAGATGGTTAATTGACATTTTAACTTGTATTCATAAAAATAATGGATGATTATGCAAATTTCATTTTTTTAGTCTAATTGACATTTTGATTTCTATCAATGAAAAACAATAGATGGTTAAGCATTTTTTTTGTAACTGACATTTTAGTTTCTATTCATAAAAATAATGGTTGATTAAGAAAATTTCATTCTTTTTAGTCTAATTCACATTTTAATTTTTAATTATGCATTTCCAATAATTTATTTGTAATTTATAACTAGTTATAATTACAAAAGAAATGACGCTTGCATTAATATAAATCACCAATTAAAATAGAGAAATATAAAATTATTTCACTTTTAAACACTCAATTACTTTAAAAACTATTCACAAATTTCCAATTTTTATAACGCCTGAAACACATATACTTTCACATTCACCTAATCATATATACTTGCATATAATAATTCAATAATTGACATCATGATGTAAAATATTCTCATAGCAATCCAACAACTAGAAATTTATGATAATTAAATTATTAATTAACTTTTTTTTAATCAATCTATAACATTTAACAAAAATTGAAACAAAGATTTTTCAATTAGCAGATAAAATAAGCAACTATTTTTACTCGAAGTTGATATAACAATCTTAAAACTAAAATAAATCTCGTAGTACATAAATCATTTTAATGGATAATCAATACTCTAAAATTTGATTTCTAAAACTTAAATTATTTCAAAAGGATCACTAATATTTTAATACTATGAAATAATTTTTCTTCAGAATTTTAAATTTTTCTTTGGATTACTTCTTAATAAATCTTACGATTTTTTTAAAACTATTTTTAAAATCAATAAGATTACTAAAAATTCACCAATACCTTAACCACCAAAATACCTCTCAAAATTAGTTTTTTTTCAACCTATATTTTGAAATCAAATCAAATTACGTATATAAAATTAGATACAAAATTTTCAAACTCACCAAGACTTCTAAAATAGTTATATTTTTTTTTCCTGATTTTTTAAAAATATTGTTACAACAAATATTCTAGATTTTTTTAAAAACGACACGTAGTAAAACTTGGCAGAAATTATTTTTCTCTTATGTGGCTAATCTAAATTTTAAATAAAATCATCATAAATATATATTTTTTACGATTTTTTTTAAACTATTTTTAAAATTAATAAGATTACTAAAACTTCACCAATACCTTAACCACCAAAATACCTCTCGTTAGTTTTTTTTCAACCTATATTTTGAAATCAAATCAAATTACGTATATAAAATTAGATACAAAATTTTCAAACTCACCAAGACTTCTAAAATAGTTATATTTTTTTTCTTGATTTTTGAAAAATATTGTTACAACAAATATTCTAGATTTTTTTAAAAACGACACGTAGTAAAACTTGGCAGAAATTATTTTTCTCGTATGTGGCTAATCTAAATTTTAAATAAAATCATCATAAATATATATTTTTATTATTATTTTAAGAATCAACACAACGACACAATTTAATTATCTAAAATAAGTCAACAATGATTCAAACATAAAATATTTCCATTTATAAAATAAATCAAATTTAATCCATTCACTATTTTTTTTCTAAAAGTCTAACTTTAAAAATTCAACCAACTTTGAATATTCAAGAATTAGTATTGCTAATAATATGAATTTTATACTATTTCAAAATCATGAGGAACATCCTAAACTGATTTCAAAAGCAATATAAACAAATTAATAATTTAGATACAAACATCAACACGTTCAAGTGATTTAATATCAAAATACACACTTTAAAATCAATTTTTTTTAAACCTTTTTTGTTGTTTTTCTTCTTTTTCTCAATTAGTAGACATTTTATCATTTGACCTTTTTCTTTTGGTACCATTATAAATCAACTACAAAGTTCTTAAAATAAAAAACTCTAATATCAAAGTTAAACTCTAATGAGTTCATAATATCAGAATCAGTCAATCAATCATTTCAAAGGATATATCCCAATACAGTCACTATTCAATATTCACATCATCCCCTCTAAACCAACATAACAACAAATCTTTTTGATTTTCTTAAAAACAACACATAGTAAAATATGGTGTAAATTTTCAGCTATTTTAAGTAGCAAATAAAATCAGTAGTATAGAATTATTATTACTTTATAAACAATAAAAGTTCAACTTAATTTATGTATTTTTTAAATAATCAAGAGTAATTCAAACAAAAGTTATTTTCATTTTACAAAATAAATCAACTTTAACTCCTTTAAAATGTCATTTTTTTAAACTCTATGTTCTACAAACCTCTAATATTCAAGAATTATTATTGTTATTATTATTATTAATAATATGAATTTGGTTTAATAACTTTAATAATCATGTTACGACCCCAAAATGCTAGGTCTATCAATCGATAACTAGTATTAGATCAACGGAATTAATAATTTCAAACATATAACTCGTCAATCCAACAATAAAAATTTATTTTTAAATATCCACTATAACAAAAGAGCAAATAATCAGAGTTAAAAACACAAGTCCCATCAAAAGGTAATTAACTTAATCATGTAAAAATTCAGATAAACTCAAATCTTGACAAATACACAACACAATGAGAACGAGCAAGTAGTTCACAATTAACAATCATATTTCAGAAATCATGTATTGCAATGGTAAAATACAAATTACAATCCTTATTCTCGGTATCACCTATCAAAGTAGGATTACTCCCAAACTTGAACTTCAGGACTCATTATCCTATAACAACTGCCATTTCGCAAACGCAGGGTCAAGCCAATCAATCACAAACAACGAAGGAAGTATATTTTGAAATCATGTTAAGTAAGGGAACATGCAAATAGTCATCATAGAACTGTATCATTATACAAATAGTGCTCAAGAAAAATATCACATTAAAAAGTTAAAATTACTCAAGGAAAATTAGTACCTTTTACTATAACATCAAATCGTCTAAGAGAAATTATTATCACTTTGGAAACACATCAATCACAACAAAACAATCACAAGGAAATGCAATGCTATTCACGAGCTTAGACTCTACTTCGCAATGTGGTACCATTCTAACTATGAAGTATTTGGTTAGGAGGCTTGGTACTATGCCACAATCCCAGTGGACAGACAATTCAAATTGACTCTGTCCTCATAGATCCCCTCAACTAAACCTGAGACACATATACACGACAATCGAGGTAAATGTGTATTGTATGGTAGCTCCCGACATTTGGAGTTCGACCTCCAAGTCACCTAAGAAATCCCCACCTGAATACTTCCAAGGTCTAACAATCTTATCTTAAGGCACGATAGCAGACCGCCACAATCAGACTCATTCAGTTGTACTTCCCCAGAATCACTAAGGTTGTGAGGCCCTACCACGATAGCAGACCGCCACAATCAGACTAAGGTTGTGAGGCCCTACAAATTCGCAATATTTATTTTCTCCCTAGTTAGCTTAGACTATCTCATCAAGTATGGGTACTTCAATATTCTTATCACAATTTTATAATATCATTAATCCTACATAACCATGATCATCATATAAATTTATCACAATTTTATAACATCACTGTCATCAATCAAAAATCATCATTATCATCACGTAAACATATATCATACCATGCATCCATCTTTTATTATCACATCACATAAATTCGTCTAATCAAACATATGCACATAATTTCATTCAACATCCAACATCACAATAATGACAAATATCAACTACCACACAAGTATAAAAAATTAAATCAATTAACACCTTATAAACATTTTTATTTCACATTTTAATCTCACAATTCTCATATTTCACATTAATCAATTTATCTCTCAAATGGCTGCAGCCGTACGTAGCGAGCCCCTGATGAATCGTTGGAAAATACGAATTTTTTATTTATCTCGCAATATATTATACTCATTAATTTTCTTCTTTTTCTCTCAATGTGCAGTTGCCCTATTTTGTGTCCAAGTTACTCTCTCTTTCTCATGCCCTTCATTCTTGTTATTTTTAATTAATATTTTTTTTTATTTAATTAGATTTTACTCTTAAATATGTGTCTAATCCATAAAATAAATTTTAGTTCTTTCTTTTATTAATTTTTATTTTTTTTAAATAAAACTAATAATTATAAAAACTATTTTTTTTAACATTTTTTTTGAAACATAATTTAATTACTAACATATTACTTATATTTCAAAAGCAATATTTTATAAAATGAAGTAATGAAGGTAATTAATCTTTTAAAATACATTAATAATCAAAACCCTCATATTCAAAATAATCCCTATAATAATAATAATAATTTTTTAAAATATTATCGTCATTAGAGAATAGTCGAAATTATATAATAAATAAATATGACATCAACACTTTATATTAATTATTAAATGTTAATAAATATATATAAAATCACATTATCATAACAAATATATAAAAATAAACGAAATCAAACACAATATCAATTCTATCTTAAAATAATTATTTATAAAAAAATAACTAAAAATAGAAAATAGTTATAAATAATTGAAATATAACTACGTGCATACTTAACATCAATTAAGCGCACATAAAAAGATTACATTAATTGAGTACACGTAAAATCGCATAAAATTTTTTTCTTTAAAAATATTACACAAAAATAATATTATTATTTTTAAAAAATATATCAGTAAGAAAATATAATATTTATTATTTATATCGTTGATTTAATCTAATATTTATAAAACTAGCACATCATAGAAAGCACCTATATAACGAAAATTATCTCAAAATTTATTAACATATATTATAAAATAATTTTAATATTAAATTAATTATTTAAAATTATATTTAATTAATAAAATAGTTTATTATAAAATTTGGGGTGTTACAGCTTGACCTTGCTTTTGCGAAATTGAAGTTATGACAAGTTAGAAATTCTTAAAATTTAAGTTTGGGAGAAATTTGCTGTGATATGTGATACCCGAAATAAGATTGATAAATTCTATTTTACTCATTTAATTAGATAAACCATATTAGTAGTATTAATTTTTTGGAATCAAATCAAGAAATTATATTTAAATCTAGTATATTGAGATTTCACCATTTTATTCGGGAAGTTTAGTTTAAAGTGTCCAATATGTACTTTGAGAAATGTGATATCCTAAATTAGTTGCAAAATTTTTATTAACTTGGTAAAAGTTTTATTTATCGATTGTGAATTATTTATTATAAAAATATAGTAAAATTATAATTTATAATATTTTGGGATTTAGGATGTTACAATCGCGACTTGTTTCACTTTTGAAAATCCTAATTGTTGTTTGCCTCTATGTCTCTATTCAATGAACCATTTATCATGTCTTTTTTTACTTGATTGTTGTTTCACTAGGTCTCATGTTTGCTCTTTTACTATTTTTACTCTTTCATTATTAGGGATATAACACCATGTAGCACCGATTATTTTCTATCGAAGCTTAAGTTCTTTTTTGTGTTTCATTCTTTTTGCTTCACTTGTTAATTAACTCCCAGAGAAAACATGATCTGGTCAAAATAAAACTTTCAATTTAGAAAAACAACCTTAATGAAACGCATATATAGTGTTAGTTGTTAATTGAAACCATAAGACTTCCAAAAAAATTAAGTGTGTACCATATCTACTTGATGAGATGAATGAAAAGGATAAACAATTGTCATCCTTTGTATTAGTGTTGGAAATATTAAAAGCATACATTAATGCTGCTAAAATGTAAAAGCAGTAAAGAGACATAAAGAAGTAGATATAATTTCAAATACGCTGATAATTGAGCTAAGATTCAATCAAGTGTGTCGCATTTGGTTTGGTTTTTATTTCAAAATTATGTTGAAAAAGAAGAAATCAATTATTTCCTTAAAGGCAAGACTAAATCAAGTGTCAATAGAAATCACCAAATATCTGGCATGTGAATTTCAGACAATTACAAATTTGGTTAAATGAAAAGTGATCAGAACATAGTCATTGTTGTGCAGAGATTGAGGAAGATATAAGATTACTATCAAAGCACAGAGAAACCATGAAAGATTTCAATATTTTGTTGTTCATTTCTTATTTGACGTTATTGCCGTAAAAATTGGTTCAAGATTGACAATAAGAGTGTTCACACACACACGCACGCACGTGCACACTTGCACATTTCAAACCACACTTTCCAAGACAAAGCAATACACCTACTCTACTATCTGCATTTTCAGATGGAGGTGTTGTTAGTGAAGAAGTTTCAGTGGCTTGACAAAAATTAATATGAGTTAGATGTTAGGGATTTTTGAAATGAAGATTATTTTGTCATCATATTCGGAGGGTCTAACAAGCCCAATGATTTCGAGGAGGTACTTTTAAATGAGCTTGACCATGGAGGGCTATGGTCAAACTTTAAGGTAAGATTGGTAGAGCTTTGGGGTATCTCTAGTGGGAAATTCCTAAGTGAATTAGTGGGTTATTCCCTAAGGTCGAGAATTACAGTGCAATACGCGAGTACCATGACCGTAGCGTATATGTGTCTTGGGTTAAGTTAAAAGGATCTATGACGACATGGCGATTCGTGAGCTGTTTGTCCATTTGTGTGGTAGCATTGTATCAAGTCTCTTAACCAAGTACTGAAAAGTAGAATGATACCAAATAAAGAAGAAGTATAAAGTATAGAACATCTAAAACATTGCATATTTGTGACTATTTTATTGTGATTGAGTTGGGTTAACCTTTAATATTTTATTCTTGAATATTTTGATTGTTATGTCATCATGTGATATTGTGTCAATTTAATTACTACCACTTGATATTTGTATTTGACTAGCTTGGTCCTGCTTTTGTGAAATTATAGTTATTACCGGTTAGAAATTCTTAAAGTTTCAGTTAGGGAGAAGTTTGCTCTGATATGTGATACCAATATTAAGATTTATAAATTTTATTTTACTCATTTAATTATATAAACCTTAAAAAAATATTTAAAAATTTGATCAACCGATTTATAATTTAACGTGTTATATCATATTTAACTCATTAAAGGTTTTGAGAATATAGAAAAACAGAGTATTATGCAAAATAAATATCTACACATTAAATTATAGTAATAGGTATAAAGTTAATATTATATTAATCATTAATGGTCTATGAGAGTAACCAAATAATTTGTCAAAATTATAATGTTAATCAATAATCCATTAAAGTTTACATCTTTTTAATTACTATATTATTTTAAAAAAATACTAATAGCTAAACATTAATCAATAACTCAAATGTTCTGCCAAAAAATACACCACACTCTCAAATGTGTGGTTGGGATGCATACAACCCAAAAAAAATAATATTTTAAATAAATCTATAATAAAGACCATCCTACAAAGCCAATAAATTAAGTCTAGTATTAAAATTTTTAAAGATATTTTGATAAATATTAATATATGTGATTATCTACCGTAAAATCATATTAGACGTGCTCTTTTATCACTTATGTTATAGTATAATTATATTTTTAATTGAATATGAAATTAATCTAAGTTGACTCATTTAGATGATGACACGAAATATAATATTGAAAATGTTAAGATAAAATGGGTGTTGGTTTAATGATAGAAAAAATAGTTCCAACTAACATTTTAATTTAACTCTGTTTGTTTACTTAATGAAAAAACAATATAAGAAAAAGTGAAACAATCAATCTATATTTATTGTCAAATTATTGTTAAAAAAATATTTATGAAATTTTGTATAATACAACTCTTCATCATCTCACAATGATTTTCCCATTCGTTTTTCACTATTTATTCGTTGGCTAACAAAGCCTTATAGTTCATCTTCTTTCCTTTGTATTTTAGAGTGAAGGATTTTGAATTTCAATTATCAATTTTATACAGTTAAATTTAGTAAATTATAGTTTATACATATAACTAATTACAAATTATGTTTGTTACATTTTTGTGTTTAATATTTGTTTTCGATTTGGCAAACTTTGCTTTGTCTCAAATATTTTAGTCCGATAAATAAAATAAATTCAACTTATTTAATCAACACAATTGTTTTATATATTTAAATCTCTTCTTTAGATAAATAGATATGATTGTTTAAAAACCAAATTATGTAAAAAATAAAATAAAAAAAATATTTTCCCATTAAATTCAAATTTTTAGTTTTATATTTTTAAATAAAATATGCATCAGTTTTATCAACAAATGTTTTATTTGTTTGATAAAGGTTAATTCTATTTTAATCATCATACAATACTCCTTATGAGTTATGTTTAATTTACATTATTGTATTTAATTATTATGTGAGTACTCTATTTATAAAGTTGAAAATATTAGATTATGTTTTAAAGTTCTAACTCTCTTTAAGCTATATTTTTTCCTTAAATTAAAATTATATAACAATTATTGAATTTAATCCTATAATTCAATTTATATAGGTGTATATAATATAACAATTATTGATTTTAATAATACAAATAGTTAATAATTGATTGTCCTTTAGTTCTAGCTCACCTCGAAAATAACGATATTGTTAGATTGTACATGTTTTTCCTAGTTCACAGCTGTGTAAGTTAATTACAATAAAACTTACCATATCTTCTTAGATTAAAATAATAATAATTGATTTATATGGGTTTATAATTGCATGTTTATTTAGTCTTTATTGGTTATTGCTCGCCACTATTATAAAGAAGGAGATGTGAGTATGTTAAGTTGTTTGGATTTGTTGTTGCCATATTGATTGTTATGTTTGGTGAAAGTTTCAATTGAGATAAGGATGTGAGAGAATGTTTGATTTGATCAGTATAATATATAAGGTGGGATGATTTGGAATGCCGTAATTTCCAGATAACAATGAGGACTTAGAGCTTATCACGTACATTTAAGCCCTATTAATTAGTAATTAATTGAAAATATATAACATATAACAATGAGGACCAAAATATGATTTAGATATTTATAACAAAAATTGTATTAATTTATGTCAAGATTGCATGATATTTGATTTTTATGAAATCATATGACTGTTTCCGTTTTATGAAATCATATGCTTGTTTCCTTTTTAGGAATTATCAATAATTATCATAAACATATTTGAAAATTATTCTATTATTGTTTAATGATAATCTAACTTATTAATTAGTTAGCAAACAAAATAGAATCAAATTAATAAATTAGACTAGGTTCAGTATTTTTCATATATCTTTCCATACATATCCTTAACTTTCTTTTATAATAAATTTAATAAAACAACATACATTATTAGATTAAACATTTCGTATTCTTTTAGGATTTTTTTTAAGCCTTTATCCTCTTAATGTAAAGTATTTATACAATTAGACTCACTGCACATATGTTTGTCGAGATACTTTTTCAATTATTAATATATTCAAAATATAAATTTGCCAAGACTATGTATAAATTCTTAAACGTTTAATGCATAATTAAATTTTGATAACGTAACTATACATGGATTGTCGTGATTAAAAGAAAAAGTCATATAAGTAATCTTGTGTCAATTAAACCCTTATAAGAATAAGTTTATTGAATTGTTTTTCTCATATATGTGCTTATTTTATTGTTTTTATTGATTGATTAACTTTAAAATGTGTAACGATTCGTATTTTGAAATAGAAATGAACTTTACGAATATTTGGGATGAGAAATTCATGATATTGTAGTCTATGAATAAATGCAGGTCATGGAACCAATTGAATTAATTGCAGGGACAACAGTTTAAAAAAAGAATTCTTGTACTGTAAGACTTATTATAATCTTAAATCAACTAAGAAACTATGTGTTACTTTGGAATTAGAGGTTATGTCACTAAGATATTAGGATAAGAATAATACAAAGAATTTAGTAATAATTCAATAAAGGAGTTTAGTAAGTAGGATTAAATTAGAAACCAAGGTTGGACTCGAAGTGAAAATCATTCATGACATTTTTCTTATTATAAAAGTTCAATTCTATTACTCTTGTTAGTTTCAAATATTATTTCACTCAATCCGAAAACTGTTTGTTCAATTTTAGTAATTAAACATAATTCGATAGTAAAACGTAATCATTGAGTTCGACACTCGGTACTATAATTTTTATTATTACTTGCAACGATTCAGTATACTTGTTGAAACATTATCACATACCTTTGACTGATTTAAGTCTTTTTAATTTTGAGATTAACCTCAAATTGACATATACTAATCTTTTGTGTCAAATTAGTTGTTCCTCGCTTATGGACATAAAACACTTGACTTCTTATTTATTTAAATTAAATAAATTTATTTTGTAAATATGGTTTTTCTTTTCTTTCCTTTGGAGACATTATATAGTTGACATCATACTCTGATATTTTCTTGACAGGGGAATTGAGGTCACCAACAATACCCCTTACTGTTTTTTTATTGGCTATAAAATGTCATGAAGGATCTCTTTTATATATTTGAATCAAACATATAAGAAGTTTTAAAATTTAGTATAATTGTGACAAAATTTGAGAAGATTATATGTTAATATTCATTTAAAATATAAAATAGGAGTATCTCTCATTTTATTTTAAATATTCATAACATAGATATTATAATCATCTTTTTTTGTATTTGTGTGGATGAAATGATATTTATTTATAAATATTACGGGAAATTTAGTTAACTGCACCATGGTCATATAAAACTTGCTATATCTATAGATATAATATTCAACAGTGTTTATTATTATTAATTAATTTTTTTGTGATTATTACTTTTCAAGCTAACCATTTAAAAACTTATTAAATAAAGTGTAGATATTATAATCAGGATTATTATTATTATTTTTTTTATAAATTAAGGAAGAGTGAAATTATTATCAACTAAAGTGGTCCTAATCACCATTATGCAAATAATCTCATAGGAAATTGAAATTGTACGAAGTTATAAGGTCAAATTCCTTGCTTTAAAAAGACATATAAATGGACTTAATTATTACCTTTTTAAAAAATTATTAATATTTTATAACTAATAGATAATAAATTAATATATAATAAATTAGAGTAATTAAAATAACTAACCTTTTAAAAATAAATACATATTACTAACAAATGAATATATGATAAATGTAAGTAATTAAAATAATTAACCCATTTAAAAAAATACATATCACTAACATGTTGAAATACATAAAAATAAAAGTAATTAAACGGCTATACTCAAAGTAATCACGTAAAAATACATCACCATGTATAAAATCATCATACCATAACAATTATATAAAAATAAAGAAAATTAATATCAATATTACTAATTATATCTTAAAATAATTATTTATAAAATAAATAATTAAAATATGATATATTTAAAAATAATTAAATATAATTATATACACATTTAACATTAGTCGAACATTCAAGAAATTATCACATTAACTACAAACACACCTATAAATGTAGAATTGCCTATAATGTTTTTTTTAAATATTTACAATAAAATACTATTATTTATAGAAAAATATATAAAATAATAAAATATAATATTTTTTTTATTTATATCACTTATTTAGTAAAAAAATATACAAAATTGGCGTATCATAGAAAACAACCACATAACGAAAGTTAGTCGCAAGATTTATCCACATATATTCTAAAATAATTTTAACACCAAATTAATTATCTAAATTCTTTTTTCACTAAGAAAATATTTATTATAAAATTTGAGATGTTACACGTCTCCTCTTGTTAAAGAAATTTCTTCCTTGAAATTTGTGGTGAATAATAAGCAAAAGAATATTTCACTTAGTTTATAAACATATTTAAGATATTCACTACTCATTTAAGCATCACATGTCAATAATCTTATAATGATAATGTTGAAGTAACAATTTTGATTTACAAAGAAGGGGATTTGAATTGTTAATGTACATATTTAAAAATTCCTGTGGAAACCTCAAGATTTAACTCAAGAATGATCTTGGTTAGGAAAACTGAAAACGGAGAATGTTCTTGGTTAACTTAAAAAACAAAGATCCAGTTTATGTTTTATCTCAATTAATCAATTAAGCTTAATAAATAAAGAGATAAGAGAAGGAATACCACACATAGATATATCCTGGTTCACCCAACTCGGGCTACATCTAGTCCTCACAACTGTGAGATTTTCCACTAAGTGTTCAAGACAAAGAACCTTCTTGGTTTTACAGCACCTAGCTTAGATCAACCTTGGTCTGTTACAAGCTCTATTTCTTTCCATCCAGAAAGTAAATTAATCACTTATCGATCTTGATAGGATTCGTTACAATCTATTCAAACTATACTTAAACTCTTATATATAGTTTGAGTTTTACAATAATGATAAGATTGTTTTGATAGAATCTAAGATGTCTCAATTCTTGTTTGAGATTTGATTCCTTACAAAGAATTCAATAGTAATAACACAATAAGATAGAAAAGTTCAAAACTGATTTGTGAAAATGAGAATTTCATGTTTGTGAATATGAATGATTTATGAGACTTTGATAGTACTTGAACTTCTGCCATTATTCTGGATATCAACCTTCCTTTTATAGGTGTTTAGGAGCATTTAATAATGGTCAAAAGAGCTGTTGGTAGTGCTTTATCAGTTTTGACCAAAACCAATATATGAGAATAAAAATAATCCAGACTTTGACAATTTTGAAACTGTTTTGACTAATGTTGTTACAACTTTACTTAATCTGTTTGCCTTAGAGTTTAAAGATCTTTGAGACTTGTTACTCAATTATTGATGTTACAACTTTGATCTGGAGCCTTGAATTTATCCTAAATAATTTGATGAATGATTATAAACCTCTACAGAAGTAAAAGGTTATGTTTGATTGTTCTGGATGTCTTTCTGATGTCTTTTTTTCAGATCCAAATTGATTGATTTTTCTTTGACAGTTTGGTTGAAGGTGTTCCAAAATATTTCAACTAGCTTGATTCGAGACCTTTTTTCTTAATGATTCGAAAGCCTTCTTTGATTGAGATGAGACCTATTTGTTCCTTTCCATGTACTGATGAACTTAGTATAAAATTCAGAGGCAAAAGCTTCGTCAAAATAGCGGAGATTGATTGGTCAAGATGATGTGACAATTAGTCTTTAATCTGAAGATCATTCTCCATTTTGTATAGAATGTTCTTGTTTCTTTGTCTGTTCAGTTTTTAACTATTTTCTATGCTTTGCTTGATTTCTATCTTTGAGTTAACTCACTCAAAATCACTAGTTAAATTAACATAACATTTTAGAATCATAATTAATATTCTATATTAACCTTTGTTTATTTTCATCAAAACTTTAATTTGAGAGTTTGTTTTAACAATCTCCCCCTTTTTGATGATGACAAACATGTTAATTTGGATTTTAATTCTGATTCTAATATCAATTTTGAAGAGCTTAATAGCTCCCCCTTAATTAATGCAATAAGTTATTTTGACAGAATTTTCAACAGGCATATAATTTTGACATAAGGAGTTTTCATTAATTCAAAACGAGATAAAGAACATCAGTATGCTTTTAGCATAATTAGAGAATCCTAGATACAAAAAGGAATTCTATAAATTGAATAAAAATTAACTTAATTCTCCCCCTTTGTCATACAAAAAGGAAGGAGTAAAAAGATCCTAATAAGCTAGTGACAAAGAAGATCCTTTAGAAGAAGACGATTTTCCCGAGTTAGGAACTTGCAGAGGAACAAGATGTAGTGGAGGAGGTGCAATTCCCAACTTGGGAGCAAGTTGTTCTATGAGCCATGTTCTCAACATGGTAGTCTCCTGATCTTGCTGAAACTAACGTGCTATTATAGTCTGAAGAGCAGCCATGATATCAGAATTTGAATGTTCAATTAAGCAAGGATAAGGATGAAGGTGAGTAGATGGTTGAGAAGTGGCAGCAATAACTGTGTTGAATGTGATTGTGGTTTCAGAGATAGATGGAACAGTGGAAAATGAAGTTTCTATGGAGGGTAAAGGATTAGATGGTGTGTAGGGCGCATTAGATGGGCCAGCAGCTTCTGGAAAGTTTAAAAACTGACTAATACCAAAGATGGAGGAGCTTGTTATTTGTGGGAACACAAACAGTAGGGGCATGGTAGATATATGTGAATTGGGCAATAAAATACCGAAGTCATGAGGAGGAGAGCGATGTGTTAGAGAGTGTGAGAGAAAATCTGTGGAGATAAAGTGGATGGTTGAGGAAAGAAGGTTGATGGATTTGGAATTTTTTCTTGAGAACGATCTTGGATTGGTGGAGAACGTTTTAGGTTTTGTGGAGAACGTTCTGGGTTTTGTGGAGAACATTATGGAGTAGTTTTTGTTACTGTTTTTCCTTAATGATCAGATGGTTGAGGTGAGAATGGGATAGGTTTGGTAGTAGCTCTTCGTCCTGCTGAGCATTTTCGCTTTAAGGAAGTTGGAAAGGAGGAGGTAGTAGTGGTAGGTTGGTCAGAGAATGTTTTGCGCATGTGGGAGAGGTTCTTTGTGGAAAACTATGAGATTTTGATGAGTGATTTTTCAGTGGAGAGAGGAATGCCAAAATGCCTAAAGATTTTAGTTAATATCATTCCATATGGAACATTGTTTTTCTTGTAATCCTTAGTGGCAACATATACCATGTATTGAATTATGATACGAGGAAGATTGAGGCGCTTACAATTTAGAAGGTGATAGATGATTAAGGCTTCATTGGCAGAGACATACTCATGGCTTCCATAGTGAGGAAGAAGAGTATGTTGACTCATGCTGTTGAAGACTTTTGGAAGGGGTTTGAGATATGTGGAGAGGTATCGAGTGGATCCTTCTTGAAACAAGTCAGAGAGTACTTCAGCCTCTTTGAGATTTAGAGCTGATTAGCACTTGTTGAGGAATGGGAAGGAGTACGAACTATAGAATGTTCTTGATTTGGAGAACATTCTGTATTTGGGGCGGGGAAACTTTTGGGAAATGGAGAATGTTCTGGAGGGGCAGGTTGAGTGAGTTTCAGGTTTTGTTTGGGTGCATGCATCTTCTTTCTTTGGGGATTTTTGAGGTTGTTTCTATCTAGGTATTGGGCGATGGCCATGGTGGTTTTAGATTTCATGGATTGTTGTGTTGGTTTTTCGATTTGAGTTGAAGGTTGAGATGGTTTAGGAAGAGAAGAGAAGATTTCATTGATCAACCTCATTTTTTGATTAGTAGGAGTTGATTGAGAGGGTTCAAAGGAGAAGGAAGATTTTGATGAAGTGATGGATTTGTTTTGTTCTTTCTCTGTGGCAGTTGGGTGAAGAGAGGCATCCGATGAGTCATCAGTCTCTGAATCTAATAGGATGAAGTAGTATGGTTTTTCGATGAAAGCCTTTGAGGTTCCAATGCCAGATTGAACTCTCATGGAACGTCTTGTTGTGAACAAATGAGGGGGAATTGGAGTAAGATTAGGAGGAGGACATGTGTAGAGTGGTGGAAGAACAGTGGTTAAAGGTTTGGGATTGATAGGGAGATTAGGGTTATTTTCTAGGGATGATGAGAGGTAGTCAGAAAATGATGTATCAGAGGAAGTGCGTGGAGGAGTTGGTTGTGGTGGTGGATAGGGTGAGCATTGTGATGATGGGGATGATGGGGATGATGAGGATGGTGAGCAAGGGTATGCATTCTTTCTTGCAGAATGCTTTGTGAGCACCATTGTTTGTGAGTTGCGAAGGTTTTTTGAGCGAGAGAGATTTGAGGAAGAAGATGAGAATACTGTTTGTTGTTTTTAAGGAAAGAGAAGGAATATGGAGTGGTTAAAGTGGCAGTCAGAAATGCTGTTTTTAAGGAAAAAGATCAATGATTATTTTGAGCTTTGGGAAGGAGGAGAGAATTTTGAGGGCGAGCGTGCTGTGTGTCAGTTTTCTTTGCAGACAAAGAGACACATGCATCAAATGCCAAGATTTCCCTTTTTTATTTTGAGAGAGAAAGTGATGACACATAGGAGAATGTTGGTTGAAAAAACAAAGACTAATGTATGGAAAAACAGAGATTGATAAATGTTCTTCTTTTCCTACAGAAGCATATTTTAACCAAAATTTTCTGGATTTTTCGTAAGTTTCAGTTTCTCTTTGATCAAATTGAAACTATACTTGCCAAGAGGTTTTGTAAACATGTCAACAAGTTGATTTTGATTTATTTCAATATGTTTTGATCTAGAGTGTTGTATTGGATTTTTGGACAAATTTATTGCACTAGTGTTATCATAGTAAATTGGAATGCTGGAATAACTTACTAAGTAGTCTTATAGTTGATTTTTAATCCAAAGAACTTGTGAGCAGCAGTTTGATATTGAGACATACTCAACTTCAGTGATTGATAAAGCTATTGTGTTTTGTTTTCTACAAGACCAGCTTTTCAAAGCTTCTCCTAAGAACTGACATGCTCCACTTGTGCTTTTTCTTTCGATTTTATCTCCAGCATAATCAACATCACAATACGCTATAAGATCAATATGCGAACCTTTTCTATACCAAAGAAAAAGATTAGTGGTTCCAACAAGATATCTAAAAATGAGTTTTACCGCTGTTAAATGAGTTTCTTTTGGCGCTGATTGAAATCGAGCGCATAATCCCACTGCAAATACTATATTAGGCCTACTAGCAGTTGAGTAAAGAAAAGCGCCAATCATTCCTCGATATACTTTTTCTAAAAAAGATTTACCATTTTCGTCTTTCTCTAAAGAAGAGGATGGATGCATGGGAGTAGACATGATCCTCGATTCATTCATTTTCATCAACAATAACAAAACCATATTTCATTCCTCCTAGACTTGTTGTTTTAATTGGCCCAAAAATATCTATGTGAAGTAGTTCAAGAGTTCTGTTTGTGGTTACAAAATCTTTTGAATGAAAATTGCTCTTGACTTGCATTCTTTTTGCACATGCTTCACATATTTTATCTTTATCAAAATTGAGTTTGGGTAATCCTCTAACAAGATCTAATTTTGAGATTTTTGAAATTTGTTTCATACTAATATGTCCAGCTCTTTTATGCCATATCCGTTTGTCTTTATTGATTGAGATAAAACAGGATTCATCAGATAGTTCTTTAAGATATAAAACATATAAATTATTCTTTCTATTTCCAGAATATAAAGTTTCTCCAGTTTCAGTTTTTCTGATTTCACATACCTTTTGTTTCAAAATAACTTCACATCCATTGTCACATATTTGAATTATGCTTAAGATATTGTATTTCAAACATTCAACATATTGAACATCAGTTATCTAACCAGAGTTTGTTTTACCAATAGTTCATTTACCTTTAATTTGTGCTTGGTTGTTGTTACCAAAAGTAACCGATCCTCTATTCTTCTTGATGAATGTGATAAAACAATTTTTATCTCCTGTAATGTGCCTTAAACAACCACTATTCAAGAACCAAGGCTTTCTCTTTATATTTGGAAATCCAACCTGCATAAGATGTTATCTCAGCCTTAGGTACCCACTTTGTTTTGGGTCCTTGAGAGTTGGGGTGGAAATAGGCCAGGCCAGGCCAGGCTTTGAAAGGCCTGAGCCTGGCCTACGAATTATTTTTTAGACCTAAGCCTAGTCTACGATATATCACAAGTTTTTTTTTGGCCTGGCCTGGCCTCTTTAAAAGTCTGACCTGACCTTTTTAAAAGTCTGGCCTGGCCTGGCCTAGAAGCCTATTTAAAAGCCTTATTCAAATTAAAATATTTAAATACTCTACTAATACCACATGATGCTCTCCACATACCAATATCAATGTGCATATCTATATATATTAAACAAATATTAATTTTTCTAACAAAATAATTTAAAAAAAAATCTGAAACTAACATCTTTTAAACCCTAAAAAATAATTTTTGGTTTCAAATAATAGATTTTTTTTTTCTTCTGAAACAAACGAACCTATTATTATCTATTACACAAATATGGAACGACTACTGAGTGATTGACTACCAATTATGGAACTACCAAATATAGAATTGTTACTGAATATGGAACGACAACTGAATATGAAATGATTATTGAGTGATTGTCTAATTGATAGAATTTAAAATAAAAAATAGTATTATTAATATAATAATAAAAAATAATATTAATAAATAATAAAGTATATATAGGTCGGCCTATCAGGCCTAATAGGCATTTTTATAAGCCTGAGCCTGACCTTTTAAATAAATAGGCTTTAAAAACAACCTGAGCCTAGCCTTTTTATAAAATAGGCCATACCAGGCCATACCATAAGTAGGTCAGGCCATAGGCCCCTGATGGGCGGTCTAGCCTGTTCCCATCCCTACTTGAGAGTTAGTTTTGAAATTTCCTTTTTTATTAAGATAGCTCATCGTTTTTTCATGCCCGGTTTTCAAACAAACGGAACATTTAATTGTTGATTTTGGATTTGATTTGATACTCTGGGTTTCAAAATATTTTTAACTTGATTTTGAAGTGGTTCTAGATCGTTCCCTTTTTCCCAGATTTCCTGGAAAAGGTTCAACTTTTGTTTTGGAACTTTCTCCGTTTTGTGAGCAGCCTAGAGAATGTTCTCCGTTTTTGTGCAAATTGTTTTTGACCTTCTTGTTTTTCAAATTTTTTTTATGTGTTTCTTTTAATTCTTGAATGATTTTTTTGAGAACATTATTCCTATCATGACTCTTTTCTTTTTCTTCTTTTTCTTCATGAAAGTTTTCTTTGAAGAAACTACATTTTTGAATAAGAAGATTTGAATCATTTAACAAGTTATCAAATTCTTTTCCCATTCTGTTTTTGCCATCAAGCATATGTTATCTTCCTCACCTTCTTCAGTTTGTGATTCTTCTGAATCATCCCATGTTGCCATCATTGATTTCTTTTTGAAAGGAAATCTCTTTGGTGGATTCTTGTTTAAGGGACACTCTAGTTTGTAATGCCCTAATTTATTACATCTGAAGCATGTGACTTTGCTTTTGTCAACTTTTGTTTTGCAATTTTTGTATTGAAATCCCTTTTTGATTTGATCTCTTCTTCTC
Organism: Cicer judaicum; assembly: GCA_037974835.1. Classification (NCBI taxonomy): domain Eukaryota; kingdom Viridiplantae; phylum Streptophyta; class Magnoliopsida; order Fabales; family Fabaceae; genus Cicer; species Cicer judaicum. Next base: position 1,920,665 of record JBBPBS010001075.1, on the reverse strand, counting down.
ATCATTCTCTATATTCTTCTAGTGAGGAGAGCAATTTCATCAGCATCTTCTTGTTCAGTCTCTTCTGGTTCTTCCTCTATTTGTACTTTGATGTTTTCTTGAGATGCCTTTAATGCTATTGCGTTTCCGTTCTTGATTGGTTTGTCTTCTTGTAGTAGTACTTCATGTGCTCTCAATGTTCCAATTAATTCTTCTAGGGGAAGTTATTCAAGATTCTTGGCTTGGCTTAGATGTTATCATTGGTCTCCATATGATTGGAAGATATCTCATGATTTTTCTTACTCTTTCTTGAACTGTGTAAGCTTTGCCAAGAGAACACATTTCATTTACTATTGTTATGAACCTTGAGTACATTTCATCAATAGTTTCTCCTTCTTGCTTTTCGAACAGTTCAACTTTCCTTATGCCAAAGTTTGTTTTTGTTTCTTTGACATGACTTGTTCCTTTATGATGAGTTTGCAATGTATCCCATACTTCTTTTGCAGTTGTGCATTCATCTACTTTTTCACTCTCTTCCCTGCTTAAGGCTCATGATAAGAATAATTGAGCTTTAGAGTTTAGGAGTACCTTAGTGTTATCATCAGCTATCCAGTCTGCTTCTCTCTTCGCAGTCGAGGTTGAGTCATCTTGATCAACCCTTGGTATGAAATCTCCATCTGTAATGATGCGCCACATCCCTATTTATTGAGATTTTAGAAACAGCTGCATCTTATTCTTCCAAAAATAGTAATAAGATCCATCAAAGAATAATGGTCTGATTGAAGATCCTCCCTCAACAATGTATTTGGCTTTTGACATATTTTTTTCTAGATCTTTTCTCTGGCACTTGTTATGTATTTTTAAATCTTTTCTAGAGGCCGAGATCAAATGCCAATGGAATTAACAATGTCAATTTACAAGGAAGGGGGGTTTGAATTGTTAATGTACCTATTTAAAAATTCTTGAAGAAACCTCAAGATTTAACTCAAGAATGATCTTGGTTAGGAAAACAAAAAACGAAGAACGTTTTTGGTTTTTACTGGGAAGCGAAGAACGTTCTTGGTTTTTACCGGAAAACGGAGAATGTTCTTGGTTAACTTAAAAAACAGAAATTCAGTTTATGTTTTTTCTCAATTAATCAATTAAGCTTAATAAATAAAGAGATAAGAGAAGGAATACGACACATACACACAGATATATATATATATATATCTTGGTTCACCCAACTCGGGCTACGTCCAGTCCTCACAACTGTGAGATTTTCCACTAATTGTTCAAAACCAAGAACCTTCTTGGTTTTACAACACCTAGTTTAGATCAACCTTGATCTGTTACAAGCTTTATTTCTTTCCACCAGAAAGTAAATTAATCACTTATCGATCTTGATAGGATTCGTTACAATCTATTCAAACTATACTTAAACTTTTACAATTTGAGTTTTACGTTAATGACAAGATTGTTTTGATAGAATCTAAGATGTCTCAACTTTGGTTTGAGATTCAATTCCTTACTAAGAATTCAGTAGTAATAAGATAGTAAGATAGAAAAGTTCAGAACTGATTCTTCTTTGTGAAAATGAGAATTTCAAGTTTGTGAATGTGAATGATTTAACCTGTCATATACTTTTTTCTGGCCTAGTCTGGCCTCTTTAAAAGTCTTATTTGACCTTTTTAAAAGTCTGGCCTGACTTGGAAGCCTATTTAAAAACGTTATTCACATTAAAATATTTAAATACTCTACTAATACCACATGATGCTCTCCACATACCGATATCAATGTGCTTATCTATATATATTAAAAAAATATTAATTTTTCTAACAAAATAATTTTTAAAAAATCTAAAACAAACATATTTTTAACCCTAAAAAATAATTTTTGGTTTCAAATAATGGATTTTTTTTTCTTCTGAAATAAACGAATCTATTATTATCTCTTAAAAAAATATGGAACGACTACTGAGTGATTGACTACAAATTATGGAACTACCAAATATAGAATCGTTACCGAATATGGAACGACTACTGAATATAGAATGATTATTGAGTGATTGTCTAATATAATAATAAAAAATAATATTAATAAATAATAAAGTATTTATAGGTCGGCCTATCAGACCTAATAGACATTTTTATAAGCGCGAGCCTGACCTTTTAAATAAATAGGCTTTAAAAACAACCTGAGCATAGCCTTTTTATTAAATAGGCCATACCAGGCCATACCATAAGTAGGTCAGGCCATAGGCCCCTGACGTACGGCCTAGCCTGTTCCCATCCCTACTTGAGAGTTAGTTTTCAAATTTCCTTTTTTATTAAGATATCACATCGTTTTTTTATGACCAGTTTTGAAACAAACTGAACATTTAATTGTTGATTTTGGATTTGATTTGATACTTTGGGTTTCAAAATATTTTAAACTTGATTTTGAAGTGGTTTCAGATCGTTCCCTTTTTCCCAGATTTTCTGGAAAAGGTTTAACTTTCGTTTTGGAACTTTCTCCGTTTTGAGAGCAGCCTAGAGAATGTTCTTCTTTTTAGTTCAAATTGTTTTTGATCTTCTTTTTTTCAAATTTTGTTTATGTGTTTCTTTTAATTCTTGAATGATTGTTTTGAGAACATTATTCCTATCTTGACTCTTTTCTTTTTCTTCTTTTTCTTCATGAAATTTTTCTTTCGAGAAACTACATTTTTGAATAAGAAGATTTGAATCATTTAACAAGTTATCAAATTCTTTTCCATTCTGTTTTTGCCATCAAGCACATGTTAGCTTCCTCACTTTCTTCAGTGTGTGATTCTTCTGAATCATCCCATATTGCCATCATTGATTTCTTTTTGTAAGGAAATCTCTTTGGTGGGTTCTTGTTTAAGGGACACTTTACTTTATAATGCCTTAATTTATTACATCCGAAGCATGTGACTTTGCTTTTGTCAACTTTTGTTTTAGAATTTTTGTTTTGAAATCCCTTTTTGATTTGATCTCTTCTTGTCATCTATCTATGTATTCTTCTGGTGAGGAGAGCAATTTCATCAACATCTTCTTATTCAGTCTCTTCTTGTTCTTCCTCTATTTGTGCTGTGATGTTTTCTTGAGATGCCTTTAGTGTTATTGCCTTTCCCTTCTTGATTGGTTTGTCTTCTTGAAGCAGTACTTCATGTGCTCATAATGTTCCAATTAATTCTTCTAGGGGAAGTGATTCAAGATTCTTGGCTTGGCATATAGCTGTTACAATTGGTCTCCATATGATTGGAAGATATCTCATGATTTTTCTTACTCTTTCTTGAACTGTGTAAGCAATGCCAAGAGAACGCCTTTCATTTACTATTGTTATGAACCTTGAGTACATTTCATAAATAGTTTATCCTTCTTGCATTTTGAACAGTTCAAATTTCCTTATGCCAATGTCTATTCTTGTTTCTTTGACATGGCTTGTTCCTTCATGATGAGTTTGCAATGTATCGCATACATCTTTTTCAGTTGTGCATTCATCTACTCTTTCACTCTCTTCCTTGCTTAAGGCACATGATAAGAATAATTGAGCTTTAGAGTTTAGGAGTACCTTACTTTTATCATCAGTTGTCCAGTCTGCTTCTTTCTTCGTAGCCGAGGTTGAGTCATCTTGATCAACTTTTGGTATGAAATCTCCATCTGTAATGATGCACCACATCCCTGTTTTTTGATATTTTAGAAACAGCTGCATCTTGTTCTTACAAAAATAGTAATCAGATCCATAAAAGAATAATGGTCTGTTTGAAGATCCTCCCTCAATAATGTATTTGGCTTTCGACATATTTTCTTCTAGATCTTTTCTCTAGCACTTGTTAGGTGTTTTTAATCTTTTCTGGAGACCGAGCTCTGATGCCAATTGAAGTAACAATGTCGATATATAAGGAAGGGGCGGGGGTTTGAATTGTAAATGTACCTATTTAAAAATTCCTGAAGAAACCTCAAGATTTAACTCAAGAATGATCTTGGTTAGGAAAACAGAAAATGAAGAACGTTCTTTGTTTTTACCAGAAAACGGAGAACGTTCTTGGTTAGCTTAAAAAACTGAAATTCAGTTTATGTTTTATCTCAATTAATCAATTAAGCTTAATAAATAAAGAGATAAGAGAAGGAATATGACACACAACTATATCCTGGTTCACCATACTCAGGCTACGTGCAGTCCTCACAACTGTGAGATTTTCCACTATGTGTTCAAAACAAAGAACCTTCTTTGTTTTACAACACCTAGTTTAAATCAACCTTGATCGTTACAAGCTCTATTTCTTTCCACCCAGAATGTAAATTAATCACTTATCGATCTTGATAGGATTCGTTACAATCTATTCAAACTATACTAAAAACTTTTATAGTTTGAGTTTTACCTTAATGATAAGATTGTTTTGATAAAATCTAAGATGTCTCAACTTTTGTATGAGATTCGATTCCTTACAAAGAATTCAGTAATAATAACAGTAAGAAAGAAAAGTTCAGAACTGATTCTTCTTTGTGAAAATGAGATTTTCAAGTTTATGAATGTGAAAAATTTATTAGACTTTGATAGCACTTGAATATCTGCCTTTATCCTGGATATTAGCCTTCCTTTTATAGGTGTTTAGGAGCATTTAATAATGGTCAAAAGAGATTTTGGTAGTGCTATGACAGTTTTGACCAAAACCAATATATGAGATTTAAAATAATCCAGCCTTTGACAATTTTGAAACTGTTTTGACTGATGCTGTTACAACTTTACTTAATCTGTTTGCCTTCGAGTTCAAAGATCTTTGATACTTGTCACTCAATTATTGATGTTCCAGCTTCGATTTACAGCCTTGAATTTGTCCAAAACAGTTTGATGAATGATTATAAACCGCTGCAGAAGTAAAAGGATCACTGCTAAAATTCTGCAGAACTAGAGATTGATAATCAATCTGGTTCTGGCAATTTGAACTTTCTGGAGATTGATGATCAATATGGAGGTTCTGTTTGATTGTAGCATATGTCTTTTTGGTGTCTTTTTTCAGATCAAGATTGATTGATTTTTCTTTGGCAGTTTCGCTAAAGGTGTTCCAAACTGTTTCAACTAGCTTGATTCGATACCTTTTTTCTTAATGATTCAAAAGCCTTTTTTGATTGAGATGAGACCTATTTGTTCCTTGCCATGTACTGATGAACTTAATATAAAATTCAGAGGCAAAAGCTTCGTCAAAATAGTGGAGATTGATTGGTCAAGATGTTGTGATAGTCAGTCTTGAACCTGAAGATCAGTCTCCATTTTGTCTAGAATGTTCTTGTTTCTTTGTCTGTTCAATTGTTAACTATTTTTTTTGCTTTTCTTGATTCCTATCTTTGAATTAACTCACTCAAAAGCACTAGTTAAATTAACATAACATTTTAGGATTATAATTAATATTCTTAATTAACCTTTGTTTATTTTCATCAAAACTTTAATTTGAGAATTTGTTTTAACAAATGTAACACGACACAACAAATCAACTAAACACATCATAGTCAACACCTCAAATATGAAGAAAATATAGTGATCAATCATTATCGTTTATAGATAAAACTAATAATGTAAATTTAGTCAAAAAGAACTTAATGCATTTAGTTGAATCAATTAGCCTATATATCATTTACGTTTTCAAATTCAACTAACTTCTGAAACAATATTCTACTAGTTTTACTCTCATAAAAAATGTTTGAATTGTAACAACGGTTACTCTACTAGTTTTACAAAAGATAGGCATATTGAATTGTAACAACTCAATGAAATGCATTTATTCATTTTAAGCAAGTTACTTAGAAGATTAATAAACTAAAAAATGCAAATGAGTAGTGTTTCTTGAAGGTTTCGACGAGAGGAATCCAAAAGTGATGCTAGTTTTTTTATACAACAAACATGGAGATCATAATCGGCTTAAAATAGTTCAACCAAAGAAAAAGATGCAGTTATTTCTAATAAAACGGAGTCCCGGTTGATAAAATTGATTCAAAAAATGAACTTCAGTAGCCGATTTTGTGTGCGATTTAAGTTGTGATCGATTCAAACGACAACGAATTGGTGGGATGAATTTGAGAAAAAACTGAGATGAATTATGATTAATTTTTACGTTTATATGTCAACAAATGAATTATGTTTTTTCTTTTTTTTATAACTATAGATTGATGGGTGCAGATAGGAAATTTACATGTGCAACAGCAAAACAAGACCCATAATGGTGGAGTCCATTCTAAGACTGAAATGAGGTGTAATGAGCAACTCACAAGTGTAGGGATAAAACAATATTTTACTATGCACCCCCACACCTAAACTTGTCATCCCCTCGATCAACGTAAAAATACAATTTTGTGATTTTATTAAACCTTTAATTTTTTTACCACTCATTCTTTCACCCCTTCTTTTGAAACATTAAATAAGTTACCATCACTTTCGAATATTTCCAAATTTTTAAAATAAAAAAGTATGTAACATTAAAATTTTTCATTCCTTAAGTTTCTTCATTTGAATATTTCTCACTCTGAACTCTAAGATTAATTTGGAATTTTGAGCTTGAATTTTTTTTTTAATGATTTTTCAATGATCTTCTTCTTCAACCTTGAGTATCTATTTATTGATAAAATTAGAGTTTCAATTTAGTTCTTGTTTAATTATGTATAATATCTTCATTACTAACTTGACCAACAATGATCTTATTTAAAAATACTAATGAACAAGATGTTTTATTTATTTATAATATGTCCATATTAAGAAACGTCTTATTACAAGATAATGTTAATAGATATAATAGCTAAACAATTAAGTTCTCTAATATATTTAATACATTCCAAATTTAATAAAAACATATTCAAATATTGTGTTTCTTTTTTACGAATTATCGATAATTATCATAAATATATTTGAAAATTATTCTATTATAGTTTA
>JBBPBS010001075.1:1844544-1913528 GCA_037974835.1 Cicer judaicum | reverse complement strand
AATAAACATTTTGTATTCTTTTAAGATTTTTTTTAAGCCTTTATCCTCTTAATGTAAAGTATCTATACAATTAGACTCACCTCATATATGTTTGTTGAGATATTTTTTTAAACTATTAATATAATTAAAATATAAATTTTCCAAAATTATGTACAAAATCCTAAACGTTCAACATATAATTAAATTTTGATAATATAACGATACATAGATGATCGTGATTAAAAGAAAAAAGTCATATAATTTTTCAAATAATTTTGTGTCAATTAAATAACTGTTAATTATGATAATCTATATATAGTTGTATTCTCATTTGACATGGTCATTCCAAACAACAATATCATATTAAATATTATTAATTGTATTTCTAATATGTTGCTTTTATAAAATAAAAAATTAAACATGACACAATTTATGGGTGAAAATATACTTCAAATGCATTTTCTATGCTTATAAATGGATATTTTTTTCAACTTAAATTGTCAAATCAAATTTAATATATACTAAGAGAAAAAGAATTTTTACTTTTGAGAAGAGAATTATGGCAAAGAGTGATATAAAAAATATTGTCATAATTATGACATTGATTATGGTGGTTTTTGCAAAAGCTGATGATTTAACTCCCACCGGTAAACTCCTTTGCTTTGGAAAGCGTGCTTTGAAATGTAAAAATTTAAGTTCGAATCGTCCATTACATGCAGCTTGTGTTGCTGGTTGTCAAGTAGCAAATTGCCATAAGACATTATCTAAAGATGCATATGATTGTACTGCTAGCTGTGTTTACTAGAAGTCCAATATAGTTAATATTGGTAAGATTAATCTTTATCTCTTTTTTTATTATTTATTTTTTGAAACAAATCTTATAAACTTATTAATTCAAGATTTAAATATATTTTTTGTTTCGATAGATATAGTTCATCTATGTTTTATCCCTTTAAATTTTTTTCAAAATAGTTTAGACATCCATCAATTCCATATATTTTAAAATCAAAATTAGAATTTGCAACATAGAATTTTAAATGGAGTCTTGTTTTTGTGGAACTTGAGTGATTATTCTTTTTAATTAATTGATTTAAAGTGATTATTAATTAAATAATATTAAGATATTGACTTAGGTGACAATGAACACCATGTCCTTAACGTTACAAGAATTTAATTGAATATTTGTTTGTTTGGTTAAAAAAAAGGGAAGCTTTTTTAAAACTTACAATAGGTGAAGGACCAAACATTTGAGATATTTTTGGAGCAACTTATATATTATATATTTTGTAAGGTAAAAAAATGTAATTAGTTATTAATTAAATTAGTTTTTCTTACGTAATTTTGATATTTTATTTTTTCAGATGAACGTGGTCTTAATATCATCATGAATTTGTGCTTGGAAACTTGCAAGAACAAATTTTATATGTTTACTAGTAACAGCCGAAAATTCAAAATATTAATGAAGTGAGAAATTGAGTTCATTAATGTTGTAAAATTATAAACTTGTACCGAATGCCTTGTTTTCATGAATCCTTTGGATTGTTAGATTGGCTTGGTTAGTTGTAAGGTGAAACATAGTTATAGTGAGGCTAAACATTTCTCAAACTAGCTAGTCGTATAGTGGAGTGTTTAGCTTATTCGAGCTACCTCATCTTTCTATCTTTTATTAAAACTTCTATAAGATATTTGTGATTGTAGAGTGTTTACAATCCCTTGTTTTGTTCAATAGCTTGGGTTGTAATTTCCTCATTTATTAAATAATGCAATGTCATCATACTTTAAAATAAATATTTGTTGCAGTCATTTCCACTCTATATTTGTTTATTAAATTCCAATTTATATGTGTTGATATTTCTAATAATAGTAATTAATATTAAAGACAAAATAAATAAATAATATTACTATACTCGGCAAGAGGTTTTGTAAAGATGTCAATAAGTTGATTTTGATTATCAACAAACATTAATTCGATATCTTTTTTATTGATATGATCACGAATAAAATGATGTTTTATTTCAATATGTTTTAATCTAGAGTGTTGTATTGGAATTTTAGACAAGTTTATTGCACTAGTGTTATCATAGTAAATTGGAATGTTGGAATAACTTACTGAGTAGTCTTAGAGTTGAGTTTTAATCCAAAGAACTTGTGAGCAGCAGCTTGACGCTGAGACATACTCAACTTCCGTGGTTGATAAAGCTATAGTATTTTGTTTTCTGCAAGAGCAACATTACGAAGCTTCTCCTAAGAACTGACATGCTCCACTTGTGATTTTTCTTTCGATTTTATCTCCAACATAATCAACAGCACAATATGCTATAAGATCAAAATTCGAACCTTTTCTATACCAAAGACCAAGATTAGTGGTTTCAACAAGATATTTAAAAATGTGTATTACTGCTGTTAAATGAGTTTCTTTTGGTGTTGATTGAAATCGAGCGCATAATCCCACTGCAAATACTATATCAGGCCTACTAGCAGTTAAGTAAAGCAAAGAGCCAATCATTCCTTGATATTCTTTTTCAAAAAAAGATTTACCATTTTCGTCTTTCTCTAAAGAAGGGGATGGATGCATGGGAGTAGACATGATCCTCGATTCATTCATTTTGTATTTGACTAACAGATCTTTAATGTATTTTTCTTGACAAATAAGAATACCGTTTTCATATTATTTAATTTGTAATCCAAGAAAATACCTTAATTCTCCCATCATGCTCATTTCAAATTCAGTTTGCATAACTTTTGAAAATCCTTCACACAATTTTTCATTTTTTGATCTAAAAATGATATCATCAACGTATACTTGAACCATAAGTAAATCATTATTCTATGTTCTCTTAAATAATATGGTGTCAATTTTTCCTCTTTAAAATCCATTTTTGATTAAGAATGAACTTAATCGTTCATACCAAGCTCTTGGTGCTTTTTTTAAACCATATAAAGCTTTGGTATGTTTGGAAACATGATTTAGTTTTGATTGTTTTTCTAATTCTGGAGGTTGTTTCACATAGACTAGTTCATTTAAGAATCCACTCTAAAATGCATTTTTAACATCCAATTGAAACAATTTAATAAGATTATGGGATGCATATGCAACAAGTATACGAATAACTTCTAACCTTGCAACTGGAGCAAAAGTTTCATCGGAATCTATACCTTCTTGTTTTTCTCGAATTGTAGCAGTTTGTCCTTCATGGCATCTGTCCAAGATTGATCAATTATGGCTTCCTTAATTGATTTTAGCTCAATCTGGGATATATTTCCATGTCGTTTTCGTCATTTTTGAATGATTTTCTTATTCTAATCCCATCAGTCGTGTCTCCAATGATTATAGTTTGAGGACAATCTTCAATCGTTCTCTAGGTTTTTGGTGGAGAATGAAATGGAGATTGTTTATCAATCTCTGTTTTCCGCAGACTATCTTGCTGTCGTGGATTAGTTTGAGTTTTGTCTTCCTCATCCTTTTTACTTATATCCAAGTCATCAAACAATATGTGCATACTAATTTCTACAACATTAGTTCTTAGATTAAATACTCTATATCCTTTAGAATCATTTGAGTAACCAAGAAAAATTGCTTTATCATATTTGGCATCAATTTTTCCAATGATATCTTTTTTGAGATTTTTGAAATTGTTTTCATACTAATATGTCCAGCTCTTTTATGCCATATCCATTTATCTTTATTGATTGACATAAAACAGGATTCATTAGGTAGTTCTACACGATATAAAACATATAAATTTTTCTTTCTATTTCCAGAAGACAAAGTTTCTCCAGTTTAATTTTTTTCCTGATTTCACATAGCTTTGGTTTGAAAATAACTTCACATCCATTGTCACATAGCTGAATTATGCATAAGATATTGTGTTTTAAACATTCAACATATTGAACATCAGTTATTTGAGCAGAGTTTTTTTTACCAAATAGTTCATTTACCTTGAATCTGTGCTTGGTTGTTGTTTCCCAAAAATCGATCCTCCATCCTTCTTGATGAATGTCATAAAATAGTTTTTATCTCATGTAATGTGCCTTAAACAACCACTGTTCAAGAACCAAGGCTTTCTTTTTATATTTGGAAATCCAACTTGCATAAGATGTTATCTTATCCTTAGGTACCCACTTTGGTTTGGGTCCTTGAGAGTTGGGGTGGGAATAAGCCAGGGCGTGCCAGACTTTGAAAGGCCTGAGTATGGCCTACAGATATTTTTTTAGGCCTAAGCCTGGTCTACGGCTTATCATAGGCTTTTTTTCCGGCATGGCCTAGTCTCTTTAAAAGTCTGGCCTAACCATTTTAAAAGTCTGGTCTGACCTAGAAGCCTATTTAAAAGCCTTATTTACATTAAAATATTTAAATACTCTGTTAATACCAAATAATGCTCTCTACATACCAATATCAATGTACATATCTATAAATATTAAATAAATATTAATTTTTCTAACAAAATAATTTAAAAAAAAAATTAAACAAACATCTTTTAAACTCTAAAAAATATTTTTTGGTTTCAAATAATAGATTTTTTTTTCCTGAAACTAACGAACCTATTATTATCTCTTAAACAAATATGGAACGACTACTACGTGAATGACTACTAATTATGGAACTACCAAATATAGAATCGTTACCGAATGTGGAGCGACTACTGAATATGGAATGATTATTGAGTGATTATCTAATTGATATAATTTAAAATAAAAAATAATATTATTAATATAATAATAAAAAATAATGTTAATAAATAATAAAATATATAGGCCAGTCTATCAGGCCTAATAGGCTTTCTTAAAACCATGAGTCAGACCTTTTAAATAAATTGGCTTTAAAAACAACCTGAGCCTAGCCTTTTTAGTAAATATGCCAGACCAGACCATACCATAAGAAGGTCAGGCCATAGGCCCCTAAAGGACGGCCTAGCCTATTCCCATCCCTACTTTAGAGTTAGTTTTGAAATTTCCATTTTTATTAAGATTGCACTTCGTTTTTTCATGACCGGTTTTCAAATTTTGTTTGTGTTTCTTTTAATTCTTGAATGATTTTTTTTGATAACATTATTCCTATCTTGACTCTTTTCTTTTTCTTCTTTTTCTTCATGAAATTTTTCTTTCGAGAAACTACATTCTTGAATTAGAAGATTTGAATCATTTAACAAGTTATCATATTCTTTTCCCATTCTGTTTTGCCATCAAGCATATGTTAGTTTCCTCACCTTCTTCAGTTTTTGATTCTTTTAAATCATCCCATGTTGCCATTATTGATTTATTTTTGAAAGGAAATCTCTTTGGTGGATTCTTGTTTAAGGGACACTCTGCTTTGTAATGCCCTAATTTATTACATCCGAAGCATGTGACTTTGCTTTTGTCAACTTTTGTGTTGGAATTTTTGTTTTGAAATCCCTTTTTGATTTGATCTCTTCTTCTCATCACTCTCTGTATTCTTCTGGTGACGAGAGCAATTTCATCAACATCTTCTTGTTCAGTCTCTTTTGGTTCTTCCTCTATTTGTACTGTGATGGTTTCTTGAGATGCCTTTTGAGATGCCTTTAGTGCTATTGACTTCCCTTCTTGATTGGTTTGTCTTCTTGTAGCAGTACTTCATGTGCTCTTAATGTTCCAATTAATTCTTCTTGGGGAAATGATTCAGGATTCTTGGCTTGGCTTATAGCTGTTACCATTGGTCTCCATTTGATTGGAAGATATCTCATGATTTTTCTTACTCTTTCTTGAACTGTGTAAGCTTTGCCAAGAGAATGCATTTCATTTACTATTGTTATGAACCTTGAGTACATTTCATCAATAGTTTCTCCTTCTTGCATTTCGAACAGTTCAAATTTCCTTATGCCAATGTCTATTCTTATTTCTTAGACATGGCTTGTTGCTTTATGATGAGTTTGAAATATATCCCACACTTCTTTTGCATTTGTGTATTCATCTACTCTTTTACTCTCTTTCACTCTCTTTTGCACTTAGGAGTACCTTAGTTTTATCATAAGTTGTCCAGTCTACTTCTTTCTTCGCAGTCGAGGTTGAGTCATCTTGATTAACTTTTGTTATGAAATCTCCATATGTAAGGATGCGCCACATCCCTGTTTCTTGAGATTTTAGAAACAACTGCATCTTATTCTTCTAGAAATACTAATCAGATCCATCAAAGAATAATGGTCTGTTTGAAGATCCTCCCTCAAAAATGTATTTGGCATTCGACATATTTTCTTCAAGATATTTTCTCTAGCACTTGTTAGGTGTTTCTAATCTTTTCTAGAGACCGAGCACTGATGCCAATTGAAGTAACAATGTTGATATACAAGGAAGGGGGGATTTGAATTGTAAATGTACCTATTAAAAAATTCCTAAAGAAACCTCAAGATTTAACTCAAGAATGATCTTGGTTAGGAAAACAGAAAACGAATAACTTTCTTGGTTTTTATCTGAAAACGGAGAACGTACATGGTTAGCTTAAAAAATAGAAATTCAGTTTATGTTTTATCTCAATTAATCAATTAAGCTTAATAAATAAAGAGATAAGAGAAGGATAGGACACAAATATATATCCTAGTTCACCCAACTCGGGCTACGTGCAATTCTCACAACTGTGCGATTTTCCACTAAGTGTTCAAAACAAAGAACCTTCTTGGTTTTACAACACCTAGTTTAGATCAAACTTGATATGTTACAAGCTCTATATCTTTCCACCCAGAAAGTAAATTAATCACTTATCGATCTTGATAGGATTCGTTATAATCTATTCATACAATACTAAAAACTTTTATTGTTTGAGTTTTACCATAATGATCAGATTGTTATGATAGAATCTAAGATGTCTCAACTTTTTTTGAGATTCGATTCCTTACAAAGAATTCAGTAGTAATAACACATTAAGATAGAAAAGTTCAGAACTAATTCTTCTTTGTGAAAATGAGAATTTCAAGTGTGTTAATATGAATGATTTATGAGACTTTGATAGCACTTGAATATCTGTCTTTATCCTAGATATTAGCCTTCGTTTTATAGGTGTTTAGGAGCATTTAATAATGGTCAAAAGAGTTTTTGGTAGTGTTATGACAATTTTGACCAAAACCAATATATGAGATTAAAAATAATCCAACCTTTGACAATTTTGAAACTATTTTGACTGATGCTGTTACAACTTTACTTAATTTGTTTGCCTTCGAGTGTAAAGATCTTTGAGACTTGTCACTCCATTATTAATGTTACAGCTTCGATTAAGAGCGTTGAATTTGTCCAAAATAGTTTGATGAATGATTATAAACCTCTACAAAAGTAAGAGGATCGCTACTGAAATTCTGCAGAAACGGAGATTGATTATCAATCTGGTTCTGGCAGTTTGAACATTCTGGAGATTGATGATCAATCTGGAGGTTTTGTTTGATTGTTCTGGATGTCTTTTTGGTGTCTTTTTTTCAGATCATGATTGATTGATTTTTCTTTGACAATTTCGCTGAAGGTGTTCCAAATTGTTTCAACTAGCTTGATTCGATACCTTTTTTCTTAATGATTTGAAAGCCTTATTTGATTGAGATGAGACCTATTTGTTTCATGTCAAGTACTGATGAACTTAGTATAAAATTCAGAGGAAAAAGCTTCGTCAAAATAGTGGAGATTGATTGGTCAAGAAGCTTAACAATCAATCTTGAATTGGAATATCATTCTCCATTTTGTCTAGAATGTTCTTGTTTCTTTGTTTGTTCAGTTTTTAATTATTTTCTTTGCTTTGCTTGATTCCTATCTTTGAATTAAATCACTGAAAAGCATTAGTTAAATTAACATAAAATTTTAGAATCATAATTAATATTCTTAATTAACCTTTGTTTATTTTCATCAAAACTTTAATTTGAAAGTTTGTTTTATCAAATGTAACACGACACAACAAATCAATTAAACACATCACAGTCAACAACTCAATATGAAGAAAATATAATGATCAATCATTATCGTTTATAGATAAAACTAATAACGTAGATCTAGTTAACAAGAACTTTGTGCATTTAGTTGAATCAATTAACACATATATCATATACGTTTTCAAATTCAACTAACTTCTCAAACAATATTCTACTAGTTTTACTCTCTTAAAAAATGTTTAAATTGTAACAACGGTTACTCTACTGGTTTTACAAAAGATAGGCATATAGAGAAATATTTAAAATATATCACACCTTCAAGAATTACATACAAAAACACATATAACAACTCAATGAAATGCATTTATTCATTTTAAGCAAGTTACTTAGAAGATTAATTCACTAAAAAATGCAAATGAGAAATGTTTCTTAAAGGGTTCGACGAGAGGAATCCAAAAGCGATACTAGTTTTTTTTTTATGACAAACATGGAGATCATAATCGGCGTAAAATAGTTCGACCAAAGAAAAAGATGCAGTTATTTCTAATAAAACGGAGTCACGGTTGATAAAATTGATTCAAAGAATGAACTTCAGTAGCCGATTTTGTGTGCAATAGAAGTTTTGATTGATTCAAATAACAACGAATTAGTGGGATGAATTTGAGAAAAACCTGAGATGAATTATGATTAATTCTAATGTTTATATGTCAACAAATGGATTATGTTTTTTCTTTTTTTATAATTATAGATTGATGGGTGCAGAAGGTAAATTTACATGTGCAAGAGCAAAACAAGACCCAAAATGGTGGATTCCATTCTAAGACTGAAATGAGGTGTAATGAGCAACTCACAAGTGTAGGGATAAAACAATATTTTACTATGTACCCCCACACCTAAACTTGTCACCCCCTCAATCAACGCAAAATTACAATTTTGTTATTTTATTAAACCTTTAATATTTTTTACCACTAATTCTTTCACCCCTTCTTTTGAAACATTAAATAATTTACCATCACTGTCGAATATTTCCATATTTTTACAATAAAAAAGTATGTGACATTGGAATTTTTCATTCCTTAAGTTCTTTTGAATATTTCTCACTTTGAATTCTAAGATTAATTTGGAATTTTGAGCTTTAGTTTTTTTTTTAATGATTTTTCAATGATCTTCTTCAACCTTAAGTATCTATATATAGATATAATTAGAGTTTCAATTTAGTTCTTGTTTAATTATGTATAATATCTTCATTACTAACTTGACCAACAATGATCTTATTTAAAAATAATAATGAATAAGATGTTTTTTTTAGGCTTAATTGCAGTTTCAATCCCTCTATTTTAACTGAATCGTGAAAGTAGTCCCTCAATTTTGTTTCTCTCCAGTTTTGGTGAAAATTTCATGAAATTTTATTTTTTTTACATTTATTTAAGTCACATCATGCCTCAAGATCTCATTTTTAACAATTGTACCTGAAATATATGATCATAAATTGCGTAATACGACTTTAAAAAAAGAAATTTCATCAAATTTTATACCAAAATTCTGTTTGGGGACCAAAATTGGGGAGAAACAAAATGGAGGGACTACTTTGACGATTCAACTAAAATATGAGGACCAAATTTGCAATTATGATAATGTTAATAGATATAATAGCTAAACAATTAAGTTCTCTAATATATTTAATACATTCCAAATTTAATAAAAACATATTCAAATATTGTGTTTCCTTTTTACGAATTATGGATAATTATCATAAACATATTTGAAAATTATTCCATTATAGCTTAATGATAATCTAACTTATTAATTAGTTAGCAAACAAAAGAGAATCAAAATACAAACATTATTAGATTAAACATTTCTTATTCTTTTAGGATTTTTTTTAAGCCTTTATCCTCTTAATGTAAAGTATTTATACAATTAGACTCACCTCTCATATGTTTGTCGAGATATTTTTTAAATTATTAATATAATAAAAATATAAATTTTAAGCAAGTTACTTAGAAGATTAATTAACTAAAAAATGCAAATGAGTAATGTTTCTTGAAGGTTTCGACGAGAGGAATCCAAAAGTGATGCTAGTTTTTTAGTACAACAAACATGGAGATCATAATCGGCTTAAATTAGTTCAACCAAAGAAAAAGATGCAGTTATTTCTAATAAAACAGAGTCACGGTTGATAAAATTGATTCAAAAAATGAAATTCAGTAGCCGATTTTGTGTGTGATTTAAGTTGTGATCGATTCAAACGACAACGAATTGGTGGAATGAATTTGAGAAAAAACTGAGATGAATTATGATTAATTTTTACGTTTATATGTAAACAAATGGATTACGTTTTTTCTTTTTTTATAACTATAGATTGATGGGTGCAGATAGGAAATTTACATGTGTAAGAGCAAAACAAGACCCATAATGGTGGAGTCCATTCTAAGACTGAAATGAGGTGTAATGAGCAAGTCATAAGTGTAGGGATAAAACAATATTTTACTATGCACCCCCACACCTAAACTTGTCACCCCCTTGATCAACATTAAAATACAATTATGTCATTTTATAAAACCTTTAATTTTTTTACCACTCATTCTTTCACCCCTTCTTTTGAAACATTAAATAAGTTATCATCACTTTCGAATATTTCCAAATTTTTGAAATAAAAAAGTATGTAACATTGGAAATTTTCATTCCTTAAGTTCTTCTTTTGAATATTTCTCGCTCTGAACTCTAAGATTAATTTGGAATTTTGAGCTTTATCCTCTTAATGTAAAGTATCTATACAATTAGACTAACCTCATATATGTTAGTTGAGATATTTTTTAAATTATTAATATAATCAAAATATAAATTTTCTAAAACTATGTATAAAATCCTAAACTATTAATATAATAAAAATATAAATTTTCCAAAACTATGTATAAAATCCTAAACGTCCAATATATAATTAAATTTTGATAATATAACGATACATGGATGATCGTGATTAAAAGGAAAAAGTCATATAATTTTTTAAGTAATCTTGTGTCAATTAAATAACTGTTAATTATGATAATCTATATATGGTTGTGTTCTCATTTGACATGATCATTCCAAACAACAATATCATATTAAATATTTTTGTCAAAAATAATTTTACTATAAACCATGTTATATTCCTAAAGAATTAAATATTATTAATTGTATTTCTAATATGTTGCTTTTATAAAATAAGAAATTGAACATGACACAATTTATGGGTGAAAATATACTTCAAATGCATTTTCTATGCTTATAAATGGAGATTTTTTTCAACTTAAATTGTCAAATCAAATTTAATATATACTAAGAGAAAAACAATTTTTACTTTTGAGAAGAAAATTATGGCAAAGAGTGATATAAAAAATATTGTCAAAATTATGACATTTATTATGGTGGTTTTTGCAAAAGCTGATGATTTAACTCCCACCGGTAAACTCCTTTGCTTTGGAAAGTGTGCTTTGAAATGTAAAAATTTAAGTTCGAATCGTCCATTACATGCAGCTTGTGTTGCTGGTTGTCAAGTAGCAAATTGCCATAAGACATTATCTAAAGATGCATATGATTGTACTGCTAGCTGTGTTTACTCGAAGTCCAATATAGTTAATATTGGTAAGATTAATCTTTATCTCTTTTTTTATTATTTAATTTTTGAAACACGTCTTATAAACTTATTAATTCAAAATTTAAATATATTTTTTGTTTCGATAGATATAATTCATCTATGTTTTATCCCTATTAATATTTTTCAATAGTAGAGACGTCCATCAATTCCATATATTTTAAAATCAAAATTAGAATTTGCAACATAGAATTTTAAATGGAGTGATGTTTTTGTGGAAGTTGAGTGATTTTTATTTTTAACTAATTGATTTAAAGTGATCCATGTTGCAAGTGTTAATTAAATAATATTAAGATATTGACTTAGGTGACAATGAACACCATGTCATTAACCTTACAAGAATTTAATTGAATATTTGTTTGTTTTGTAAAAAAAAGGGAAGCCTTTTTAAAAATTACAATAGGTGAAGGACCAAACATTAGAGATATTTTTGGAGCAACTTATATATTATATATTTTGTAAGTTTAAAAAAATGTAATTAGTTATTAATTAAATTAGTTTTTCTTACGTAATTTTTATATTTTATTTTTTCAGATGAACGTGGTCTTAATATCATCATGAATTTGTGCTTGGAAACTTGCAAGAACAAATAATATATGTTTACTAGTAACAGCCGAAAATTCAAAATATTAATGAAGTGAAAAATTGAGTTCATTAATGTTGTAAAATTATAAACTTGTACTGAATGCCTTGTTTTCATGAATCCTTTGGATTGGTAGATTGACTTTGTTAGTTGTAAGGTGAAACATATATAGTTATAGTGAGGCTAAAC
The DNA here is from genome assembly GCA_037974835.1 of Cicer judaicum. Lineage (NCBI taxonomy): Eukaryota > Viridiplantae > Streptophyta > Magnoliopsida > Fabales > Fabaceae > Cicer > Cicer judaicum. Next base: position 1,901,284 of record JBBPBS010001075.1, on the reverse strand, counting down.
ATTTCTCAAACAAGCTAGTCGTATAGTGGACTGTTTAGCTTATTCGAGCTACCTCATCTTTCTTCTTTTATTAAAACTTCTATCAGATATTTGTGATTGGAGAGTGTTTACCATCCCTTGTTTTGTTCAATAGCTTGGGTTGTATTTTCCTCATTTATTAAATAATGCAATGTCATTATACTTTAAAATAAATATTTGTCGCAGTCATTTCCACTCTTTATTTGTTTATTAAATTCCAATTTATATGTGTTGATATTTCTAATAATAGTAATTAATATTAAAGACAAAATAAATAAATAATATTACTATACTCGACAAGATGTTTTGTAAAGATGTCAACAAGTTGATTTTGATTATCAACAAACATTAATTTGATATCTTTTTATTGATATGATCACGAATAAAATAATGTTTTATTTCAATATGTTTTAATCTGGAGTGTTGTATTGGATTTTTAGACAAGTTTATTGCACTAGTGTTATCATAGTAAATTGGAATGCTGAAATAACTTATTGAGTAGCAGTTTGACGCTGAGACATACTCAACTTCCGTGGTTGATAAAGCTATAGTATTTTGTTTTCTGCAAAGAGCAACATTACGAAGCTTCTCCTAAGAACTGACATGCTCCACTTGTGATTTTTCTTCCGATTTTATCTCCAGCATAATCAACATCCCAATATGCTATAAGATCAAAATTCGAACATTTTCTATACCAAAGACCAAGATTAGTGGTTTCAACAAGATATTTAAAAATGCGTTTTACTGCTGTTAAATGAGTTTCTTTTGGTGTTGATTGAAATCGAGCACATAATCCCACTGCAAATACTATATCAGGCCTACTAGCAGTTAAGTAAAGCAAAGAGCCAATCATTCCTTGATATTCTTTTTCAAAAAAAGATTTACCATTTTCGTCTTTCTCTAAAGAAGGGGATGGATGCATGGGAGTAGACATGATCCTCGATTTATTCATTTTGTATTTGACTAACAGATCTTTAATGTATTTTTCTTGACAAATAAGAATACTGTTTTCATATTATTTAATTTGTAATCCAAGAAAATACCTTAATTCTTCCATCATGCTCATTTCAAATTCACTTTGCATAACTTTTGAAAATCCTTCACACAATTTTTCATTTTTTGATCTGAAAATGATATCATCAACGTATACTTGAACCATAAGTAAATTATTATTCTATGTTCTCTTAAATAATGTGGTGTCAATTTTTCCTCTTTAAAATCCATTTTTGATTAAGAATGAACTTAATCGTTCATACCAAGCTCTTGGTGCTTTTTTTAAACCATATAAAGCTTTGGTATGTTTGGAAACATGATTTAGTTTTGATTGTTTTTCAAATCCTGGTGGCTGTTTCACATAGACTAGTTCATTTAAGAATCCATTCTAAAATGCATTTTTAACATCCAATTGAAACAATTTAATAAGATTATGGGATGCTTATGCAACAAGTATACGAATAACTTCTAACCTTGCAACTGGAGCAAAAGTTTCATCGGAATCTAGACCTTCTTTTTTTTCTCGAATTGTAGTAGTTTGTCCTTCATGGCATCTGTCCAAGATTGATTAATTATGGCTTCCTTAATTGATTTTAGCTCAATCTGGGATATATTGCCATGTCGTTTTCGTTATTTTTGAATGATTTTCTTATTCTAATCCCATCAGTCGTGTCTCCAATGATTATAGTTTGAGGACAATCTTCAATCGTTCTCTAGGTTTTTGGTGGAGAATGAAATGGAGATTGTTTATCAATCTCTGTTTTCCGCAGACTATCTTGCTGTCGTGGATTAGTTTGAGTTTTGTCTTCCTCATCCTTTTTACTTATATCCAAGTCATCAAACAATATGTGCATACTAATTTCTACAACATTAGTTCTTAGATTAAATACTCTATATCCTTTAGAATCATTTGAGTAACCAAGAAAAATTGCTTTATCATATTTGGCATCAATTTTTCCAATGATATCTTTTTTGTTCAAAATATAACAATAACAACCTAAAATATGAAAGTAAGAAATGTTTGGTTTTCTATTTTTCCAGATTTCATATGGGGTTTTGTTGATGATTTTTCTTATGGATACGTGGTTTAAGATATAACAAGATGTGGTTGTGGCTTCAGCCCAAAAATACCTATCATCATTAGACTCTTCCAAGATTATTTTTTCCATTTCTTGTAATATTCTATTTTTCCGTCCAACAACTCCATTTTGTTGTGGAGTTCTTGCACATGATAGATTATAAGAAATACCAAGTTCATCAAAGGAGGTTTTAAAAGAAGTATTTATGAATTCTCCTCCATGATCATTTCTTACAGAAATTATGTTGGATTCTTTTTCATTTGTACTTTTTTGCAATATATTTTAAATGCTTCAAATGCATCTTTTTGTTTTAAAAATAACACCCAAGTGAATCTTGAGAAATCGTCAACAATAACAAAACCATATTTCATTCCTCCTAGACTTGTTGTATTAATTGGCCCAACAATATCTATGTGAAGTAGTACAAGAGTTATGTTTGTGGTTACAAAATATTTTGAATGAAAATTACTTTTGACTTGCATTCTTCTTGCACATGCTTCACATATTTTATCTTTATCAAAATTGAGTTTGAGTAATCTTCTAACAAGATCTAATTTTGAGATTTTTGAAATTGTTTTCATACTAATATGTCCAACTTTTTTATGCCATATCCATTTATCTTTATTGATTGACATAAAATAGGATTCATTAGGTAGTTCTACAAGATATAAAACATATAAATTTTTCTTTCTATTTCCAGAAGACAAAGTTTCTCCAGTTGAATTTTTTTCTGATTTCACATATCTTTGGTTTGAAAATAACTTCACATCCATTGTCACATAGCTGAATTATGCTTAAGATATTGTGTTTTAAACCTTCAACATATTGAACATCAGTTATTTGAGCCGAGTTTTTTTTACCAATAGTTCATTTACCTTGAATCTATGCTTGGTTGTTGTTTCCCAAAGTAACCGATCCTCCGTCCTTCTTGATGAATGTCATAAAATAGTTTTTATCTCATGTAATGTGCCTTAAACAACCACTGTCCAAGAACCAAGGCTTTCTTTTTATATTTGGAAATCCAACTTGCATAAGATGTTATCTTATCCTTAGGTACCCACTTTGGTTTGGGTCCTTGAGAGTTGGGGTGGGAATAAGCCAAGGCATGCCAGATTTTGAAAGGCATGAGTCTGGCCTACGGATAAAGGCCTAAGCCTGGTCTACGGCTTATCATAGACTTTTTTTCCGGCATGGCCTAGCCTCTTTAAAAGTCTGGTCTGACCATTTTGAAAGTCTGGTCTGGCCTAGAAGCCTATTTAAAAGTCTTATTTACATTAAAATATTTAAATACTCTGCTAATACCAAATAATGCTATCCACATACCAATATCAATGTACATATCTATAAATATTAAACAAATATTATTTTTTCTAACAAAATAATTTAAAAAAAAACTTAAACAAACATCTTTTAAACTCTAAAAAATATTTTTTGGTTTCAAATAATAGATTTTTTTTTTCTGAAACTAACGAACCTATTATTATCTCTTAAACAAATATGGAACAACTACTACGTGAATGACTACCAATTATGGAACTACCAAATATAGAATCGTTACCGAATGTGGAGCGACTACTGAATATGGAAGGATTATTGAGTGATTGTCTAATTGATATAATAATAATAAAAAATAATGTTAATAAATAATAAAATATATAGACCAGTCTATCAGGTCTAATAGGCTTTCTTAAAAGCCTGAGTCAGACCTTTGAAATAAATTGGCTTTAAAAACAACCTGAGCCTAGTCTTTTTAGTAAATAGGCCAGACCAGGCCATACCATAAGTAGGTCAGGCCATAGGCCCCTAACGGACGGCCTAGCCTATTCCCATCCCTACTTCAGAGTTAGTTTTGAAATTTCCATTTTTATTAAGATTGCACTTCGATTTTTCATGACCGGTTTTCAAATTTTGTTTGTGTTTCTTTTAATTCTTGAATGATTTTTTTGATAACATTATTCCTATCTTGACTCTTTTCTTTTTCTTCTTTTTCTTCATGAAATTTTTCTTTCGAGAAACTACATTCTTGAATTAGAAGATTTGAATCATTTAACAAGTTATCAAATTCTTTTCCCATTCTGTTTTTGCCATCAAGCATAAGTTAGTTTCCTCACCTTCTTCAGTTTATGATTCTTTTGAGTTATCCCATGTTGCCATTATTGATTTCTTTTTGAAAGGAAATCTCTTTGGTGGATTCTTGTTTAAGGGACACTCTGCTTTGTAATGCCCTAATTTATTACATCCGAAGCATGTGACTTTACTTTGTCAACTTTTTTGTTGGAATTTTTGTTTTGAAATCCATTTTTGATTTGATCTCTTCTTCTCATCACTCTCTGTACTCTTCTGGTGACGAGAGCAATTTCATCAACATCTTCCTGTTCAGTTTCTTCTGGTTCTTCCTCTATTTGTACTGTGATGGTTTCTTGAGATGCCTTTAGTGCTATTGACTTTCCCTTCTTGATTGGTTTGTCTTCTTGTAGCAGTACTTCATGTGCTCTTAATGTTCCAATTAATTCTTCTTGGGGAAGTGATTCAGGATTCTTGGCTTGGCTTATAGTTGTTACCATTGGTCTCCGTTTGATTGGAAGATATCTCATGATTTTTCTTACTCTTTCTTGAACTGTGTATGCTTTGCCAAGAGAATGCATTTCATTTACTATTGTTATGAACCTTGAGTACATTTCATCAATAGTTTCTCCTTCTTGCATTTCGAAAAGTCCAAATTTCGTTATGCCAATGTCGATTCTTATTTCTTAGACATGGCTTGTTCCTTTATGATGAGTTTGCAATGTATCCCACACTTCTTTTGCAGTTGTGCATTCATCTACTCTTTCACTCTCTTCCCTGCTTAAGGCACATGATAAGAATAATTGAGCTTTAGTGTTTAGGAGTACCTTAGTTTTATCATCAGTTGTCCAGTCTGCTTCTTTCTTCGCAGTCGAGGTTGAGTCATCTTGATCAACTTTTGTTATGAAATCTCCATATGTAAGGATGCGCCACATCCCTGTTTCTTGAGATTTTAGAAACAACTGCATGTTATTCTTCCAGAAATACTAATTAGATCCATCAAAGAATAATGGTCTGTTTGAAGATCCTCCCTAAAAAATGTATTTGGCATTCGACATATTTTCTTCTAGATATTTTCTCTAGCACTTGTTAGGTGTTTCTAATCTTTTCTAGAGACCGAGCACTGATGCCAATTGAAGTAACAATGTTGATATACAAGGAAGGGGGGGGATTTGAATTGTAAATGTACCTATTTAAAAATTCCTGAAGAAACCTCAAGATTTAACTCAAGAATGATCTTGGTTAGGAAAACAGAAAACGAATAACTTTCATGGTTTTTAGCTGAAAACGGAGAACGTACTTGGTTAGTTTAAAAAACAGAAATTCAGTTTATGTTTTATCTCAATTAATCAATTAAGCTTAATAAATAAAGAGATAAGAGAAGGATAGGACACAAAGATATATCCTGGTTCACCCAACTCTGGCTACGTGCAGTTCTCACAACTATGCGATTTTCCACTAAGTGTTCAAAACAAAGAACCTTCTTGGTTTTACAACACCTAGTTTAGATCAACCTTGATATGTTACAAGCTCTATATCTTTCCACCCAGAAAGTAAATTAATCACTTATCGATCTTGATAGGATTCGTTATAATCTATTCATACAATACTAAAAACTTTTATTGTTTGAGTTTTACCATAATGATCAGATTGTTTTGATAGAATATAAGATGTCTCAACTTTTGTTTGAGATTCGATTCCTTACAAAGAATTCAGTAGTAATAACACATTAAGATAGAAAAGTTCAGAACTAATTCTTCTTTGTGAAAATGAGAATTTCAAGTGTGTTAATATGAACGATTTATGAGACTTTGATAGCACTTGAATATATGCCTTTATCCTGGATATTAGCCTTCGTTTTATAGGTGTTTAGGAGCATTTAATAATGGTCAAAAGAGTTGTTGGTAGTGTTATGACAATTTTGACCAAAACCAATATATGAGATTAAAAATAATCCAACCTTTGACAATTTTGAAACTGTTTTGACTGATGCTGTTACAACTTTACTTAATTTGTTTGCCTTCGAGTGTAAATATCTTTGAGACTTGTCACTTCATTATTAATGTTACAACTTCGATTAAGAGCGTTGAATTTGCCCAAAATAGTTTGATTAATGATTATAAACCTCTACAAAAGTAAGAGGATTGCTGCTGAAATTCTGCAGAAACGGAGATTGATTATCAATCTGGTTCTGGCAGTTTGAACATTCTGGAGATTGATGATCATTCTGGAGGTTTTGTTTGATTGTTCTGGATGTCTTTTTGGTGTCTTTTTTTCAAATCATGATTGATTGATTTTTCTTTGACAATTTCGCTGAAGGTGTTCCAAATTGTTTCAACTAGCTTGATTCGATACCTTTTTTCTTAATGATTTGAAAGCCTTATTTGATTGAGATGAGACCTATTTGTTTCATGTCATGTACTGATGAACTTAGTATAAAATTCAGAGGAAAAAGCTTCATCCAAATAGTGGAGATTGATTGGTAAAGAAGCTGTGACAATCAATCTTGAATTGGAAGATCATTCTCCATTTTGTCTAGAATGTTCTTGTTTCTTTGTTTGTTCAGTTTTTAATTATTTTCTTTGCTTTGCTTGATTCCTATATTTGAATTAAATCACTGAAAAGCATTAGTTAAATTAACATAAAATTTTAGAATCATAATTAATATTCTTAATTAACCTTTGTTTATTTTCATCAAAACTTTAATTTGAAAGTTTGTTTTACCAAATGTAACACGACACAACAAATCAATTAAACACATCACAGTCAACAACTCAATATGAAGAAAATATAATGATCAATCATTATCGTTTATAGATAAAACTAATAATGTAAATCTAGTTAACAAGAACTTAGTGCATTTAGTTGAATCAATTAACACATATATCATATACGTTTTCAAATTCAAGTAACTTCTCAAACAATATTCTACTAGTTTTACACTCTTAAAAAATGTTTAAATTGTAACAACGGTTACTCTACTGGTTTTACAAAAGATATGCATATAGAGAAACATTTAAAATATATCACACCTTCAAGAATTACATACAAAAACACATATAACAACTCAATGAAATGCATTTATTCATTTTAAGCAAGTTACTTAGAAGATTAATTCACTAAAAAATGCAAATGAGTAATGTTTCTTGAAGGTTTCGACGAGAGGAATCCAAAAGCGATACTAGTTTTTTTATAGGACAAACATGGAGATCATAATCGGCGTAAAATAGTTCAACCAAAGAAAAAGATGCAGTTATTTCTAATAAAACGGAGTCACGGTTGATAAAATTGATTCAAAGAATAAACTTCAGTAGCCGATTTTGTGTGCAATAGAAGTTTTGATTGATTCAAATGACAACGAATTAGTGGGATGAATTTGAGAAAAACCTGAGATGAATTATGATTAATTCTAATGTTTATATGTCAACAAATGGATTATGTTTTTTCTTTTTTTGTAATTATAGATTGATGGGTGCAGAAGGGAAATTTACATGTGCAAGAGCAAAACAAGACCCAAAATGGTGGATTCCATTCTAAGACTGAAATGAGGTGTAATGAGCAACTCACAAGTGTAGGGATAAAACAATATTTTACTATGTACCCCCACACCTAAACTTGTCACCCCCTCAATCAACGTAAAATTACAATTTTGTTATTTTATTAAACCTTTAATTTTTTTTACCACTCATTCTTTCACCCCTTCTTTTGAAACATTAAATAATTTACCATCACTGTTGAATATTTCCATATTTTTAAAATAAAAAATTATGTGTCATTGGAATTTTTCATTCCTTAAGTTCTTTTGAATATTTCTCACTTTGAATTCTAAGATTAATTTGGAATTTTGAGCTTGAGTTTTTTTTTTTAATGATTTTTCAATGATCTTCTTCAACCTTAAGTATCTATATATAGATATAATTAGAGTTTCAATTTAGTTCTTGTTTAATTATGTATAGTATCTTCATTACTAACTTGACCAACAATGATCTTATTTAAAAATAATAATGAACAAGATTTTTTTTTAGGCTTAATTGCAGTTTCAATCCCTCTATTTTAACTGAATCGTGAAAGTAGTCCCTCAATTTTGTTTCTCTCCAGTTTTGGTAAAAAATTTCATGAAATTTTATTTTTTTTTACATTTATTTAAGTCACATCATGCCTCAAGATCTCATTTTTAACAATTGTACCTGAAATATATGATCATAAATTGCGTAATACGACTTTAAAAAAATGAAATTTCATCAAATTTTATATCAAAATTCTGTTTGGGGACCAAAATTGGGGAGAAACAAAATGGGGGACTACTTTGACGATTCAGCTAAAATAGGAGGACCAAAACTACAATTATGATAATGTTAATAGATATAATAGCTAAACAATTAAGTTCTCTAATATATTTAATACATTCCAAATTTAATAAAAATATATTCAAATATTGTGCTTGCTTTTTACGAATTATCGATAATTATCGTAAACATATTTGAAAATTATTCCATTATAGCTTAATGATAATCTAACTTATTAATTAGTTAGCAAACAAAATAGAATCAAAATACAAACATTATTAGATTAAACATTTCTTATTCTTTTAGGATTTTTTTAAGCCTTTATCCTCTTAATGTAAAGTATTTATATAATTAGACTCACCTCTCATATGTTTGTCGAGATATTTTTTAAATTATTAATATAATAAAAATTTAAATTTTCCAAAACTATGTATAAAATCCTAAACGTTCAATGTATAATTAAATTTTGATAACATAACCATACATGGATGATCGTGATTAACAGAATAAAATCATATAATTTTCTAAGTAATTCTGTGTCCATTAAATAACTGTTATATATGATAATCTGTGTATGGTTGGTTGTATGGTTAAGATTTAACCTGCTAATACTATTATTTAAAAACTCTTCTGATTTGACATGGTCATTTCAAACAACAATATCATATTAAATATTTTTGTCAAAAATAATTTTACTATAAACCATGGTATATTCCCAAAGTATTAAATATTATTAATTGTAGTTTTAACATGTTGCTTTTACAAAATAAGAAATTGAACATGACACAATTTATGGGTGAAAATATACTTCAAATGCATTTTCTATGCTTATAAATGGAGATTTTTTTCAACTTAAATTGTCAAATCAAATTTAATGTATACTCAGAGAAAAACAATTTTTACTTTTTAGAAGAGAATTATGGCAAAGAGTGATATGAAAAATATTGTCATAATTATGACATCGATTATGGTGGTATTTGCAAAATCTGATGATTTAACTCCCACCGGTAAACTCCTTTGCTTTGGAAAGTGTGCTTTGAAATGTAAAAATTTAAGTTCGAATCGTTCATTACATGCAGCTTGTGTTGCTGGTTGTGTAGTAGCAAATTGCCATAAGACATTATCTAAAGATGCATATAGCTGTGTTTACTCGAAGTCCAATATAGTTAATATTGGTAAGATTAATCTTTATCTCTTTTTTTATTATTTAATTTTTGAAACACGTCTTATAAACTTATTAATTCAAAATTTAAATATATTTTTTGTTTCGATAGATATAATTCATCTATGTTCTATCCCTATTAATATTTTTCAATAGTAGAGACGTCCATCAATTCCATATATTTTAAAATCAAAATTAGAATTTGCAACATAGAATTTTAAATGAAGTGATGTTTTTGTGGAAGTTGAGTGATTTTTATTTTTAACTAATTGATTTAAAGTGATCCATGTTGCAAGTGTTAATTAAATAATATTAAGATATTGACTTAGGTGACAATGAACACCATGTCCTTAACGTTACAAGAATTTAATTGAATATTTGTTTGTTTGGTTAAAAAAAAGGGAAGCCTTTATAAAACTTACAATAGGTGAAGGACCAAACATTTGAGATATTTTTGGAGCAACTTATATATTATATATTTTGTAAGGTAAAAAAATGTAATTAGTTATTAATTAAATTAGTTTTTCTTACGTAATTTTGATATTTTATTTTATCAGATGAACGTGGTCTTAATATCATCATGAATTTGTGCTTGGAAATTTGCAAGAACAAATAATATATGTTTACTAGTAACAGCCGAAAATTCAAAATATTAATGAAGTGAGAAATTGAGTTCATTAATGTTGTAAAATTATAAACTTGTATCGAATGCCTTGTTTTCATGAATCCTTTGGATTGGTAGATTGGCTTGGTTAGTTGTAAGGTGAAACATAGTTATAGTGAGGCTAAACATTTCTCAAACAAGCTAGTTGTATAGTGGAGTGTTTAGCTTATTCGAGCTACCTCATCTTTCTTCTTTTATTAAAACTTCTATGAGATATTTGTGATTGTAGAGTGTTTACCATCCCTTGTTTTGTTCAATAGCTTGGGTTGTAATTTCTTTCATCATTTATTAAATAATGCAATGTCATCATACTTTAAAATAAATATTTGTTGTAGTCATTTCCACTATTTATTTGTTTATACAATTCCAATTAATTTGTGTTGATATTTATAATAATAGTAATTAATATTAAAGACAAAATAAATAAATAATATTACTATGCTCGACAAGAGGTTTTGTAAAGATTTCAACAAGTTGATTTTGATTATCGACAAAGATTAATTCGATATCTTTCTTATTCATATGATCAAGAATAAAATGATACTTTATTTCCGTATGTTTTGATCTAGAGTGTTGTATTGGAATTTTAGACAAATTTATTGCACTAGTGTTATCATAGTAAATTGGAATGCCGGAATAACTTACTGAGTAGTGTTAGAGTTGATTTTTAATCCAAAGAACTTGTGAGCACCAGTTTGACGCTGAGACATACTCAACTTCCATGGTTGATAAAGCTATAGTCTTTAGTTTTCTACATGACCAACTTTTCAAAGCTTCTCCTAAGAACTGACATGCTCAACTTGTGTTTTTTCTTTCAATTTTATCTCCAGCATAATCAGCATCACAATACGCTATAAGATCAAAATGTGAACCTTTTCTATACCAAAGACCAAGATTAGTGGTTCCAACAAGATATCTAAAAATGAGTTTTACTGCTCTTAAATGAGTTTCTTTTGGTGCTGATTGAAATCGAGCGCATAATCCCACTGCAAATACTATATCAGGCCTACTAGCAGTTGAGTAAAGAAAAGAGCCAATCATTCCTCGATATACTTTTTCTGAAAAAGATTTACCATTTTCATCTTTCTCTAAAGAAGAGGATGGATGCATGGGAGTAGACATGATCCTCGATTCATTCATTTTGTATTTGACTAACAGATCTTTAATGCATTTTTCTTGACAAATAAAAATACCATTTTCATATTGTTTAATTTGTAATCCAAGAAAATACCTTAATTCTCCCATCATGCTCATTTCAAAGTCACTTTGCATAAGTTTTGAAAATTCTTCACACAATTTTTCATTTGTTGATCTGAAAATGATATTATCAACGTATACTTGAACAATAAGTAAATCATTATTCTATGTTTTTTTAAATAATGTGGAGTCAATTTTTCCTCTTGAAAATCCATTTTTGATTAAGAATGAACTTAATCGTTCCTACCAAGCTCTAGGTGCTTGCTTTAAATCATTTAAAGCTTTGATAAGTTTGAAAACATGATTTAGTTTTGATTTGTTTTCAAATCCTGGAGGTTGTTTCACATAGAGTTGTTCATTTATGAATCCATTTAAAAATGCATTTTTAACATCCAATTGAAACAATTTAATAAACTTATGGGATGCATATGCAAGAAGTATACGAATAACTTCTAACCTTGCAACTGGAGCAAAAGTTTCATCGTAATCTATACCTTCTTGTTGATTGTATTCTTGAGCAACCAGTCTCGCTTTGTTTTCGATAACCTTTCCTTCTTCATCTAGTTTATTTATGAAAACCCATTGTGTACCAATTATTGTTTGATCTAGTGGATCAGGAAACAGTGTCCAGACTTTGTTTTACTCGAACTGCAGTAATTTGTCCTTCATGGCATCTATCCAAGATTGATCAATTATGGCTTCCTTAATTGATTTTAGCTCAATCTGGAATATATTGGCATGTCGTTTTCTTCATTTTTTAATGATTTTCTTATTCTAATCCCATAAGTTGTGTCTCCAATGTTTACAGTTTGAGGATGATCTTCAATCGTTCTCTAGATTTTTGGTGGAGAATGAAATGGAGATTGTTTATCAATCTATGTTTTCTGCAGACTGTCTTGCTGTTGTGGTTCAGTTTGAGTTTTGTCTTCCTCATCCTTTTCACTTATATCCAAGTCATCAAACTCATCAAATAATATGTGCATACTAATTTCTAGAATATTAGTTCTTAGATTAAATACTCTATATCCTTTAGAACTAGTTGAGTAACCAAGAAAAATTGCTTTATCAGATTTAGCATCAAATTTTCCAATGATATCTTTTTTGTTCAAAACATAACAATAACAACCTAAAATATGAAAGTGAGAAAAGTTTGGTTTTCAATTTTTCCATATTTCATATGGGGTTTTGTTGATGATTTTTCTTATGGATACGCGGTTTAAGATATAACAAGATGTGTTTATGGCTTCAACAACTCCATTTTGATGTGGACTTCTTGCACATGATAGATTATGTCAAATACCAAGTTCATCAAAGAAGGTTTTAAAAGAAGCATTTATGAATTCTCCGCCATAATCATTTCTTACATAAATGATGTTGGATTGTTTTTCATTTTGTACTTTCATGCAAAATATTTTAAATGCTTCAAATGCATCTTAAAAATTACACCCAAGTGAATCTTGAGAAATCGTCAACAATAACAAAACCATATTTCATTTCTCCTAGACTTGTTGTTTTAATTGGCCCAAAAATATCTATCTGAAGTAGTTCAAGAGTTCTGTTTGTGGTTACAAAATCTTTTGAATGAAAATTGCTCTTGACTTGCATTCTTTTTGCACGTGCGTCACATATTTTATCTTTATCAAAATTGAGTTTGGGTAATCCTCTTACAAGATCAAATTTTGAGATTTTTAAAATTGTTTTCCTACTAATATGTCCAGCTCTTTTATGCCATATCCCTTTATCTTTATTGATTGAGATAAAATAGGATTCATCACGTAGTTCTTCAAGATATAAACACTAGTACATTTTAACCTTGTTACATCGTTGATATTAGATCGGTTGTTATACATCGAATGTAATAAGTAAGGTGGTGGCAAATTTGTTATTATAATAAACTTTGTTAGATCTGTTCTAATTGAACCGTTCTAACAGTTACATTAAAAAAAATAAAACTACACCAAAAAAAAAATTGTATTAAATTTATTATTATAGTAAATTTTATTAGATCTATTCTAATTGAACCGATCTAATATATATATTAAAATTAAAAATAAAAACTGCACAAAAAAAAAATCTATGCAAAAAAAAAAGACATTAACATATTTGTTATTATTACAAATTTTATTAGATATGTTTTATTAGACCGATCTAACAAGTCTTTTTTTTAAAAAAAAAATCCTAAATTAACCCAAACAAATTGTAAATATTGCATTTAATAGTTACAAAATATTTATTATGTAAACCCATTTTGCAATTCCTAAGCACGCGTTCCCCATTTTGCCTCTTTTTATCCTTTCGTTCTTCATCTTTTCTTCTGCAAAGCCACAAACGAGTCACCCATTTTTCATCATTTTACCTTCATTCTTCATCAAACCCAGCCACAAAAGGTACTACAATGTTATTGATTTAAGTCTTCTGAAAACGTTTTAAGTCATTCCACATTTAACCTTCATTTACTGAATCGTGAATCTTCTAATAACTTTAGTGAAATCTGAATCGTGAATCGTGAAATCTGAATCGTGAATCGTGAATCTTCTAATCTGAATCGTGAATTTTCTAATTTGAATCGTGAATATGCTTTCTCCGGTAATTTTCTAATAACTTTTGTTTGTTATTCATCATTCTAAAATTATTTGATTGTTAATTATTCTTATTATTAATCTTTAATTGATGGAGAAATTTGAAGGAGAAATTTCTACATAAGTGATGGTGAATTTTAAAACTGCATGTTATGTGTTTGTGATATTGTTTGTGTTAATAATATGTTCTGCACATCTCCTACATGTTATGCTAGTCTTATATAGCTGAAGGTAAAACATGGTTTCCTTTGACTTTGTATATAGCTATTAGACCCCTAAAATGAATGTCTGTGGAATGAAAATCCGTAACTATGTCTGTATTTACATTAGTGGTAGAAAGCAGGTTAGACGAGAAAGTGAAGGAAAGTACAAATAAAGTTTAGAGAAAGCGAAAATCTATTATTGATAACTGTGACTAAATATTAAACTTTATACAAGAGCATCTATTATCAATCTAAAAAAATTGCAAACAGAAACTAATATCTTAATTTAGTGCAAACTTATAATATGAGATTTCTTGTGCTGTCATCTGAAATGCAGTTTCAAATTTAGTTTGTTAATCACTTTAAATTGTTTTTATGTTTCTAATTTTTTTTTATTGATCAATACTGAAATTGAATCACCTGAAAACCACCATCACCAATACAAGCAATGACTCTCTTTTGTGGATTAGCTTGAGCATAACCAAGAGTTGCACCAACTGACCAACCTAATGATGCATATTGAAGTTGAGCTTCAAACCTATAAAAAAAATAAAAAAGCAATGAAATGTTAGCATGATTTATATTACTATATGGATAATTAAATTTGCATGAAAAATTATTACCCGCATCCTTGTGGAAGTTTGAACTTGTGAGTATTAAACCAAGCATCACTGTCACTAGACAACATATTTTGTATGTGATGATATAAAACATTAACCCTTAATGGATCCTTTGTATTAGAATGAATTGGTAAACCATTTGGGACGAAAATTCTGCGATAATTCTCAAATGATGTTGTGTTGCATTGGAGTCTTCTGGAAAGTGTTTTGAAAAAATCATTCATTGAAATGAAGTCAAATGTAAGGCCATTACCAATAACAACTCTGTTTGGAAAAACAGTAATTGATTTATCTTTTCTAATTAATAATGAGTATCCCATAGTAGTAACATCATTATAAAATGGACCAGCAAGTAAATAAGCATATGAAGATTCAACAATTTCTGAACAGTAAGAAGAGCTAGCTACACCCCAATAAGTTCCAATGAAATGAGGATGATTTTCTGAAACCATTCCTTTAGCTGAAGGTAAAATTGCAATTGCATAACCTGATGCATCTGCCATATCCATGAATGTTTCACATGCCTTTGACTTTCTCATCATTGAACCACCTACCATTACTGGTTTTATTGCCTTGTTTAATATCTTTGTTGCTGCTTCGACACCATATTCCAAACTCTGTTCATTTGTTAGAAAGGTAAATATATATTTCAAATTTCTATATAATAATAGCATATAATTTGATGAATTCCTGAATCTCATATTATAAGTTTGCACTAAATTAAGACATATGATACTAAGACAAATCATTAAAAAAAAATGATTTTGAAAGATTTGGGAAGAGAGATGCATGGAATGCACTACAGACAGACAACATGGTGAGTTCATCATGAAGTTACTACTATGTAATGTAATTGCAGCTAAAAAGTACTATTATGTGACTTTATATCGGTATATTGACAAAATCTCCCACAAAGTTTTTATGTTCCTCTTGGTAGCTCTATGTTTGTATAGTTAACAGAACAAGGACATTAAAATTGGGTGTGCTCTAGATCTTGTGTTGTTTGTGTTAAAACCTTTGAACTTTTGTGCCTAATTTGTTTTTATTCTAACTTTTGTATCTTAGTTTGCTAATATTTGTAAATTTAGTTTTGCGATGTCAAATAATTGAAAAATAATAAGGGGGTATTTTGGATCGGGATTAATATATGTATATTATAAACTTTGGAAGTTCAAGTAGTAAATTAAGGAATCTAAATAATTATATCTCTTACTATGTTGAAATGAAAAAGTTTTTTTTTAAAACAACAAAAAAGATGAAGGGTCTTTGACATTCTATACCATTCAGTTATTGATTAACTATTTAAGGTCTTTGATTTCATTTTATTTGTGGTCCTTTGCAAGAAAATATAATGTCTCTCTCTATGATGCCATTTTTCTTGGCATCTTAATAGGCCAGTGTCAAACAGCAGAAGTTAATTGTACAGTGCATTGACTTGTTTAAGCTTATCTATTTGAATAGACACTTGTGGTTGTGGAAGTGTTTGGAAAAGCTTATGACATGTCCTATTTTTTAGCTAATTTTCATATGCTCCTCTGGATGACTTATGAAAATAGTTTTAGCTTATATGAAAACAGTTTTGACTTTAATTTATGTTTAGTTGCAGACAACATGATGATTCGTTTTACCTTACGATTTTGATGACCTTAAAATAAGTCTTTTGAAGATTTTTTACTAGCCATCCTTGATTCGATTTTTTAGTGTAAGAGTTATTTTATCAAGGTAATTTAAGCCTTTCAAATTTAATAAAAATGTATCAATATATACAAGAATAATTATGTAATTTTACCATTGTATATTTTTTCAGAAGTAGTTATGAATCGCAGTTGGATGAATGCTAATCGATTGAGTGAAGAGTATGAAAAGGGAGTTGAGGATTTTTTACAATTTGCTTTAAAAAAACATCCTGAAAGTAAAGGAAGGTTTTATTGTCCTTGTGTTATTTGTTTGAATGAAAATACATTACATTTTGAGGAAATACGAAGTCATCTTATTTGTTCTGGGATTGACCTGAACTATATCAGATGGATATGGCATGGTGATTCGTTAAACATGTCAAATACCTCAGAAAGAGAGGAAGTTGATGTAGATATGAATGATCAACTAGAGGACATGATACGTGATGTTGGAGAAGATTCCCTTAATCGTGCACATGTATATGATAACTTATGCAGTGACAAAGAAGAGCCTTTGTATCCGGGGTGCACTAACTTCACACGGTTGTCTGCGGTATTGAGATTGTTCAACTTGAAGGCGAGAAATGGATGGACAGATAAAAGCTTCACTGAATTACTTGAATTGTTGAAAGAAATGCTCCCAGAAGGTAACACAT
Organism: Cicer judaicum; assembly: GCA_037974835.1. Taxonomy (NCBI): domain Eukaryota; kingdom Viridiplantae; phylum Streptophyta; class Magnoliopsida; order Fabales; family Fabaceae; genus Cicer; species Cicer judaicum. The sequence goes on along the minus strand of JBBPBS010001075.1, from coordinate 1,884,087 downwards.
TGCCGAATCGTAACTATGAGGCAAAGAAGTTATTGTGTCCAATGGGCATGGAGCATAGGAAAATACATGCATGTCCTAATGACTGTTTATTGTATAGAAATGAGTTTGAAGAGACTAAATGTCCTAGGTGTGGACTATCACGCTACAAAATGAAGGATGGTGATTCCAATCATGACGAAAGCTCAAAGAGACCTCCTTCAAAGGTGTTATGGTATCTTCCAATAGTTCCAAGGTTTAAACGTTTGTTTGCTAATATAAATGATGCAAATAATGTAAGATGGCATGCCGATGAGAGGAAGCGTGATGGACAACTTCGTCACCCAGCTGATTCTTTGCAATGGAAGAAAATTGATGATTTGTATCCAGAGTTCGGAAATGAGCCAAGGAACCTTAAGATTGGACTTGCTACAGATGGAATGAATCCATATGGAAATTTAAGTAGTAACCATAGTTCATGGCCTGTTCTACTAGTTATCTATAACTTACCTCCTTGGATTTGCATGAAACGTAAATACATCATGTTATCTATGATGATTTCAGGTCCAAAACAACCTTGAAATGACATAGATGTTTATCTAAGTCCATTGATTGAAGATTTGAGAATGCTTTGGGAAGGTGTTGATGTGTTTGATGGGTATTCTCGTGAATATTTTAAGATGCGTGCAATGCTATTTTGCACAATCAATGACTTTCTTGCATATGGAAACTTGTGTGGCTATAGTGTTAAGGGACATAAAGCATGTCCTACATGTGAAGATGGAACATGCTACCAACAATTGAAACATGGAAGAAAAACTGTTTATGTTGGGCATCGAAAATTTCTCAAGTCTAATCATCCATACCGTAAGTTGAGAAAAGCGTTTAATGGACACCAAAAGCATGGAATTTCTCAAAAAGCCTTAACTGGGGAGCAAGTTTATCAACGGGTTAAGGATATAAATGTTATCTTTGGAAAGAACCAAAAACAAACATCTGAGAAAAATATATGGAAGAAGAAGTCTGTGTTCTTTGATCTTCCTTACTGGTCTAGTCTAGATGTAAGACATTGTCTTGATGTGATGCATGTGGAGAAAAATGTGTGTGATAGTGTAATTGGAACACTTCTCACTATTTAGGGGAAAACAAAGGATGACTTAAATTCTCGTCTAGATATGGTTGATATGGGTATACGACACCAATTAGCTCCACAATCAACAGGTAAACGAACATATTTGCCTCCTGCTTGTCATACATTGTCAAAAAAGGAGAAAATATGCTTTTGTGAGTGTTTAAGGGGAATAAAAGTGCCACATGGCTACTCCTCAAATGTCAAGAGTCTTGTGTCAATGAAAGATTTGAAATTAGTTGGCTTAAAGTCTCACGATTGCCATATTCTGATGCAACAACTACTACCAGTGGCTTTACGTGGCATATTGCCTAAAAAAGTAAGAGAGGTCTTAACTAGGTTGTGTTTATTCTTCAACGCTATTTGTAGCAAATTCATTGATCCTCAAAAATTAGATGAGTTGGAAAATGAATCTGTTATTATCTTGTGCCAACTAGAGATGTATTTTCCTCCTTCTTTTCTTAACATCATGGTTCATTTAATTGTTCATTTAGTAAGGGAGATTAAATTATGTGGTTCTGTTTATTTGAGGTGGATGTATCCATTCGAGCGTTACACGAAGATTTTAAAAGGATATGTGAAGAATCCACACCGTCTTGAAGCATCTATTGTTGAAAGGTACATAGCAGAAAAAGCTATTGAGTTTTGTTCTGACTATATGTCAAAAGCAGAAGCCATAGGAATTCCTAGATCTCGTCATGAGGGAACATGTGTGGGTAATGGTATACGAGCCTTAAAACTTAAGAGCATGGGACATGAGGAAGTACTTCAAGCACATTTGTATATATTGAATAACACTGATGAGGTTCAACCTTACCTTTCTACTCATAAAAGCATTGTAAAGAAAAATTATCCTAGAATGAATGAAAAATGGTTGTTGAATGAGCATAACAAGACTTTCTTAAAATGGTTTAAAGAAACCATTTTAACCAACAATACTACTTCTGATACACTAAAATGGCTGGAAAATGGGCCTCACTTTGATGTCATAACTTGGACTGGCTACAATATCAATAATTTTACATTCTACACAAAAAGTCAAGATGACAGTAGTACCATGCAAAATAGTGGGGTTATGGTCGTAGCTGAGTCCATGAATTTCTCTAGTTCAAAAGATAAAAACCCTGTTACAGCATCTATACCTTACTTTGGGACCATTGAAGAGATTTGGGATGTCGATTTCATTAAATTTAAAGTGCCTGTTTTTAAATGTAAATGGATTGACATCAATAATGGTGTTAAAATTGATGAATTTGGTTTTACATTGGTGGACCTTGAAAAGGTAGCGTATAAGGATGAGCCTTTTATTATGGCATCCCAAGCAAAACAAGTGTTTTATGTTAGTGATCCTTGTAACAAAAAATGGTCAGTGGTTCTCCAAGGTAAAAGTTTTCATGGACCAAATGAAAGTCTAGATTCAACGCTAGATATTTTTGAGACTCCTCCATTCTCAGAACGAATACTTACTTTCGTTGAAGAAACTATAGTGGACGATGAGTATGCCACTCGTGAATGATCATCAAGAAGGCATATGGGAGAGTATTCAAACATAAGACTCGTAAGAAATAAAATGGTAATAATGATAATTTATCTTAATAAATTTCATATTATATGTAATATTTACTTTGATGGTTTATAGTTTTTACCAATGTATGATATGATTGCCTATAATTATTGTTCTCCATTATTTTGAAATATTATTGACCATTATTATTCTTTTCTAAAAAGGACACATGAATAATTCGTCAGCTCATTCGCAAAGAGTGGAGGGTACTCAATCTACACAAAGAAATGGTAGACGTGGTACACGTATGGCAAAGTTGAAACGTAAATATATGATAGGTAAGAAGTTATCGATTGATTTAGATCCATTAACTAGATTACCTTCAGGGATAAATAGGAAAAAATTTAAGGGTCATGTTGCTTCCCTTGCTCGAAGCTTTGTCAGTATTTTGGTGGATAATTGGGATGACGTAGATAGCGACTTGAAAAATCAGATATGGAAGCTATTAAGGTACTTGTAGTTTAAACTTTGAGTCTGACACTGATCAACACAAACAAAAATAGTTATTACTTATTACTAAAATATTAAGCTATTAATGCCATACACTAACTTCTCCATTGGTTTTGTAATGTAGGTGAAATGGGATGTTCCTGATTCTGATTTTTTGAAAAAGAAATGGATTTCATATGCTGGTGAATGTTGGAGGGCATTTAAAACTAGTCTAGCATCTAGATATTTAAATGGTGGAAATTTGAGTCACAAGTCTCCTCTTGAGGCATATACTTATCTTGATAAGGACACATGGAAGGCGTTTGTTCAGAAGCGGCATGATCCTTCCTTTGTGGTTAGCTAGATTTATAATTTAATTTCTTTTATTAATTTATTTCTAGTATTATATTTAATTGGTACATTACTTATAATAGGAGAAACGAAAGAAGGCACAAGTGATCCAATCTCATAATAAATACCATCACCTAATGTCTTGTGGGGGATATGAGTTGCTTACTGAAAGATTGATGAATGATAAAATAAAGCAAAGACAAGAATCATCTGGAAATTCAATACTTGCACCTCCATCTCCACCATCACTCCATGAAAAATGGAAGAGAGCCCGACAAAAGCCATCGGGAGATTACTCATCAGAAGATGCTCGTGTCATTGCAAAAAAAATTGTAAGTAATTGTGTAATCAATTATTAATTTAAACTAATAGTCATTGGTGATTTGTTAATTTGATTTGCTGCGTTTAGAAAAAATATGTCAACAGGTGTTATTTTTTTCATTCATCTATTTATAATAACATGTAGAATAAATACAATAAATGTTAATTGATATGATTTGCTAATTCAATTCTTAATATGATTCTAATTCAAAAATTAGTGTTTGCTGTTTTGGAAGAATTGGTTATTGATTCTCAACATGTTATTGATTTAAGTCTTCTGTATTTTCATTTGTTTTAAGTCTCTTAATTATTGTTTTAAGTCTTCTGTAATTTGCATATGTCCTCTCTATAGTAAAACCTTATGAAATATGTATTTCCTAAGTTTTGTAGTGCAACTGTTATATGCTCTATCCTAGTTCATATATTTGAAAATTGAGAATTAATATTAAGTATAATATAGATATTGACATTAACAGCATCTTCACAAAAGTCTTTATGCACACAAAAATTCATCATAGCCATTGATTCATTTGCTTGATGATCACAACTAGTGTAGGCCCCATAAATATTAAGTATAATTGTTGTTTAGAGGGAAATTAAAATTTTCTAAAGAACCTTTAAGGCATAAAAGTGCAGCATCATAGGCTCTAGCTGCAGCTTCAGCAGTTGAATATGAACCTAACCATATTCTTGTTTTTTGATTTGGTGCTCTAATTTCTAACTCCTTTGTACTTTTTCTTCTTCTCATTTGATGCTGAAATTTCTGATGAAGATATAGATAAAGGTTGGTTTTGCATTGGCTTTGATTTTTCTTTGTTGATTTTGTTCTCTGCCTTAACCATGATATATATATATAAAGATGCAAAGATAGTTCTTTTAATGTGAGTGTGACTTTTTTGGTTTTCTTTGTTTGTGTTTACAAAGTGTGAGAGTGAATGATGATGCAAATTGGTACTGAATGTGGGGAAGTAAAGATGCTCTATTTATAGATACATACTTTCATTTCATTCATATAGCAAACAAAAATCTCATATAGTCAAGATATGATATACTCATCTCATCTCTGACTTGGAGTATATTTGATTTTTTTTTCCATTGCTTAGTGGTTGATTACATCAAAAGTGTGGTACTCTTACTCAAAAGTCTTTAGGCACATCTCATCTCAACTAGTATATGCTTGATTTTATTGTTACTTGATTTTAAAGTGTGGTACTCTTACTATTTTGTTGGTTTACTTGTTAACATGAAATTCTACATGAAATTGAAACCTACTGATCGATTACTCATTCTTTGTTATGATTGGAGAAATGAGTATGCTGAGTAGAGTTTGTCTATATTAAAAATTGTCATAGTAAATTGAACAATACAAATGTTGCTTATAAAGTATTGTTACTTTCTTAATCTCTCTTATCATATTTTATTTATGACGGAAGAAAATGGAAAGCAGAGCATATTTTTTTTATGATGGAAGAAAATGGAAAGCAGAGCATATGAACGTGAAGAATCGCTTTATATTCCTTGCTGCAACATTAAAAATGTCTCTATACTCTGATGGAAGCATGAGAACACTCTAATGTTATGGTGATTTATTTTATTTTAATTTAATCATTTAAGATATGTTTTGTTTGCACTTAAAGTTTTTGATAATTAGAAATTAACTAATGCTACAACAGTATGTCTTTTATACTAATCATTTAAAAAACATTATTTAAATCTTATAAATTATATTTTTTTTTATATCTTGTAGGATTCATTGGTTGAACAAACGTCTCAAGGAACCTTTGTTCCACATGGACGTACAGATATCTTGACAACGGCCATTAGGAAACTTGAGCACCCTGGTCGTGTTCGTGCTGTTGGTCGAGGTGTGGGGATTCGACAATACTTTGGATCACGTTCTCATTATGCCTCCACCCCACCAACTTTCAGTAGCCACCAAATAGAGGAGCTTACTAATGTGATTAAAAATAAAGTGTTGTTGGAGCTATCACAACAAAACCCAAATTTGTTCATGAAGGGAAGTTGTTCTGTTGAACTACCTATACCAGAGGATGAGAACGATGATATTCCAGAACAATGTAAATTGTATGTTGATAATAATGATTTTGTAGTGGCATATGCTGATACGTATAAGTTGGGGCACACTTTACACAATCAGTTGTTAGATAATGATATGGTTAGGGTGCTGGTTACCAAGGTTTTAGATGTAAATGCTCAAGTACCTATACCCACTGATGAGGTGACAAAAGTTGGACATGCTTCAAATACTTTCATTCAATGGCCAAAAAGACTTTTGCGGCTTATTTCTGACAAGGTATTCATTACTTATGTCTTTTTCTATTTACACTTGAAATATTTTGAATGACTAATTTTTTATCTTTAATTATTTAGGAGGTTGACATATGTATGAAAGTTGATGTTCCACTCAAAAAATCTGAATCTCAATTAGATTGTATTCAACAATTGTTGTTAAAGTCGATGAGTATATCATTTTCTATAGAGCTAAAATTGGAACATGAGACAAGTGAAGTGTTTGTTCTTGGACAAAGCGATATAGTGGAGTTATGTATGGGTAATCAAGAGTTGTGCATCACTATTATACAAATATGGTTAACGTAAGTACATTTAATTTGTAAAATTAGTCAAAAAATTAATTTCATTTATAACAAATACTTATTTTAATTTATTTATTTTAATATCTTAGATATATGCATCACCTTTGTATTGACTTGGGCAAGAGTGGCGTGTATGGATTTATTGATCCATGTTTCATTCAGAGTGAATTTGATTCTATTGGGGCTCAAAAATACATACAAAACAAGTTGCATCAGGATCAAAAAGAGTGTTATCTGTTACCTTATCTCAACAAGTAAGTAAAATTTTATTATAATTGATCCATTATAAGTTTATAACATAAATTTACTTAACACTTTTAACTTTTTGCACAATGTAGTTGTCATTGGCAATTGCTCGTTATTTGTCCTAAGAAGAATACTGTAGTCTTCCTATGTTCGTTGGGATGGAAACCAAATAAAAATATCATCCACATCGTCGATTTGTAAGTGTTTATTGTTGTCTATCTTGCAAGAACAGGATAATCAATTGACACATCCTACCTCCCTGGTTGAAATATAAATACACTTTGAATTAGTGCTCTTGGTCGATTTATTTGCAACAATAATTTTTTTTTCCTTTATTCCATTCATTAAAACATGCTATTTTTTATTTTATTTATTTATATGCTAATTCATCTTTATGTGATTTTATTTGCTACATTTTAATGAATATTTCATTTTTGTAGAGCTTTGGGTGAATATAATAAGTTGAGAAAATTAAGAAAGAACAAGCCCACATGGAGCATTTCCATTGTAAGTTTTTTAGATTATATATATAGAATTTCAATTATAATTTATGTGTTTTTATCTATATAATATTTACTCATTATAATATTAAATTTTAGTGCCAAAGACAACCTAAAGGTTATGAGTGTGGTTACTACATTATGATACATATGTTGAACATTGTATCTAGTGGTCTTGTTGATTCATGGATGCGGGTATGTGATAGATTTTTTCAAAGTTAGTATTAATTAACTACTTATGATTTTTATGGTCACATGATTTAGATAACTTTGTTATTTCAATGTTTATAATTCAGATATTTGGAGAATCAAAACCATTCGAAGATGAAGAAATGATGAATGTCCGACAACGTTGTGCAAACTTGATTCTTGAACTAATAGAAAATGCTTGAAGCACTTTTATCATTTTAGTATCTTTAGACTGTTAATAGAAGATAATTTTTTTTTTGACTAGTGAATATTATGTAGCTCTAAATTTGATAATTTAGATTTTGTAAAAAAATTATGAATCATTGTCATTGATTTTTAAATGTAAAGCTTCGTATGAAGTTGTGTTTTATGGTTGAATGAGAAATTCTAGTTAATAGTGTAATATGTGAAATTATGAGAATGCATATATAAGGGGTGAAAATTATGAAGAAAAAAAATTAAAAAATTAATTATTTAAATCGATTGGCTCAATAAAATAAACAATTTTGAATATGACTTGTTATATTGGTTTAAATTTAACTGACGTAATAAATGAATTTTGAATTTGACTTGTTATATTGGTTCAAATTGAACCGGTCTAATAAATCATTTTTGAATTTGACTTGTTATATTGGTTCAAATTCAACCGATCTAATAAATCATTTTTGAATTTGACTTGTTATATTGGTTCAAATTCAACAGATCTAATAAATCATTTTTGAATGTGACTTGTTACATCTATTATTTTAGCTGATTTAATAATTAACTATTTATTACAATTCTTGATGTTAGATCGTACAAGGAACCGATCTAACAAGTACGTAGGAACCGATCTAACAAGGTTTTATTGCACTAGTGAAAACATATAAATTATTCTTTCTATTTCCAGAAAATAAAGTTTCTCCAGTTTCAGTTTTTCTGATTTCACATACCTTTTGTTTGAAAATAACTTCACATCCATTGTCACCTAGCTGAATTATGCTTAAGATATTGTGTTTTAAACCTTCAACATATTGAACATCATTTATCTAAGCAGAGTTTGTTTTACCAATAGTTCATTTACCTTCAATCAGTGCTTGGTTGTTGTTTCCCAAAGTAACCGATCCTCCGTCCTTCTTGATGAATGTCATAAAATAGTTTTTATCTCATGTAATGTGCCTTAAACAACCACTGTCCAAGAACCAAGGCTTTCTTTTTATATTTGGAAATCCAACTTGCATAAGATGTTATCTCAGCCTTAGGTACCCACTTCGTTTTGGGTACTTGAGAGTTGGGGTGGAAATAGGCCAAGCTTTGAAAGGCTTGAGCCTGGCCTACGGATTATTTTTTAGGCCTAAGCATGGTCTACGACCTATCATATGCTTTTTTTCGGCCTGGTCTGGCCATTTTAAAAGTCTGACCTAACCTTTTTAAAAGTCTGGCCTGGCCTGGAAGTCTATTTAAAAACCTTATTCACATTAAAATATTTAAATACTCTACTAATACCACATGATGCTCTCCACATACCGATATCAATGTTCATATCTATATATATTAAAAAAATATTAATTTTTCTAACAAAATAATTTTTAAAAAATCTAAAACAAACATATTTTTAACCCTAAAAAATAATTTTTGGTTTCAAATAATGGATTTTTTTTTCTTCTGAAATAAACGAACCTATTATTATCTCTTAAAAAATATGGAATGATTACTGAGTGATTGACTACCAATTATGGAACTACCTAATATAGAATCGTTACCGAGTGATTGTCTAATGGATAGAATTTAAAATAAAAAATAATATTATTAATATAATAATAAAAAATAATATTAATAAATAATAAAGTATATATAGGTCAGCCTATCAGGCCTAGTAGACATTTTTATAAGCCCGAGCCTGACCTTTTAAATAAATAGGCTTTAAAAACAACCTGAGCATAGGCTTTTTATTAAATAGGCCAGACCAGGCTAGACCATAAGTAGGTCAGGCCATAGGCCCCTGATGGACGGCCTAGCCTGTTCCCATGCCTACTTCAGAGTTAGTTTTGAAATTTCCATTTTTATTAAGATTGCACTTCGTTTTTTAATGACCGGTTTTGAAACAAACTGAACATTTAATTGTTGATTTTGGATTTGATTTAAAACTCTGGGTTTCAAAATATTTTAAATATGATTTTGAAGTGGTTCCAGATCGTTCCCTTTTTCCAAGATTTTCTGGAGAATGTTCAACTTTCGTTTTAGAACTTTTTTCGTGTTGAGGGCAGCCTAGAGAATGTTCTCCTTTTTAGTGCAAATTGTTTTTTATCTTCTTGTTTTTCAAATTTTATTTATGTGTTTCTTTTAATTCTTGAATGATTGTTTTGAGAACATTATTCCTATCTTGACTCTTTTCTTTTTCTTCTTTTTCTTCATGAAATTTTTCTTTTGAGAAACTACATTCTTGAATTAGAAGATTTGAATCATTTAACAAGTTATCAAATTCTTTTCCCATTATGTTTTTTCCATCAAGCATATGTTAGTTTCCTCACCTTCTTCAGTTTATGATTCTTCTGAACCATCCCATGTTGCCATTATTGATTTCTTTTTGAAAGGAAATCTCTTTGGTGGATTCTTGTTTAAGGGACACTATGCTTTGTAATGCCCTAATTTATTACATTCGAAGCATGTGACTTTGCTTTTGTCAACTTTTGTGTTGGAATTTTTGTTTTGAAATCCCATTTTGATTTGATCTCTTCTTCTCATCATTCTCTGTATTCTTCTGGTGACAAGAGAAATTTCATCAACATCTTCTTATTCAGTCTCTTCTGGTTCTTCCTCTATTTATGCTGTGATGTTTTGTTGAGATGCCTTTAGTGCTATTGCCTTTCCCTTCTTGATTGGTTTGTCTTCTTGAAGAAGTACTTCATGTGCTCATAATGTTCCAATTAATTCTTCTAGGGGAAGTGATTCAAGATTCTTGGCTTGGCATATAGCTGTTACCATTGGTCTCTATATGATTGGAAGATATCTCATGATTTTTCTTACTCTTTCTTGAACTGTGTAAGCTTTGCCAAGAGAATGCATTTCATTTAATATTGTTATGAACCTTGAGTACATTTCATAAATAGTTTCTCCTTCTTGCATTTCGAACAGTTCAAATTTCCTTATGCCAATGTCTATTCTTGTTTCTTTGACATGGCTTGTTCCTTCATGATGAGTTTGCAATGTATCGCATACTTCTTTTGCAGTTGTGCATTCATCTACTCTTTCACTCTCTTCCTTGCTTAAGGCACATCATAAGAATAATTGAGCTTTAGAGTTTAGGAGTACCTTAGTTTTATCATCAGTTGTCCAGTCTGGTTCTTTCTTTGTAGCCGAGGTTGAGTCATCTTGATCAACTTTTGGTATGAAATCTCCATCTGTAATGATGCACCACATCCCTGTTTTTTGAGATCTTAGAAACAGCTGCATCTTATTCTTCCAGAAATACTAATCAGATCCATCAAAGAAAAATGGTCTGTTTGAAGATCCTCCCTCAACAATGTATTTTGCATTCGACATATTTTCTTCTAGATATTTTCTCTAGCACTTGTTAGGTGTTTCTAATTTTTTCTAGAGACCGAGCATTGATGCCAATTGAAGTTACAATGTTGATATACAAGGATGAGGGGATTTGAATTGTAAATGTACCTATTTAAAAATTCCTGAAGAAACCTCAAGATTTAACTCAAGAACGATCTTGGTTGGGAAAACAGAAAATGAAGAACTTTCTTGGTTTTTACGAGAAAACGGAGAACGTACTTGGATAGCTTAAAAATTAGAGAAGGATAGGACACAAAGATATATCCTAATTCACCCAACTCGGACTACGTGCAGTTCTCACAACGGTGCGATTTTCCACTAAGTGTTCAAAACTAAGAACCTTCTTGGTTTTACAACACCTAGTTTAGATCAACCTTGATATGTTACAAGTTCTATATCTTTCCATCCAGAAAGTAAATTAATCACTTATCGATCTTGATAGGATTTGTTATAATCTATTCATACAATACTAAAAACTTTTATTGTTTGAGTTTTACCATAATGATCAGATTGTTTTGATAGAATCTAAGATGTCTCAACTTTTGTTTGAGATTCGATTCCTTACAAAGAATTCAGTAGTAATAACACATTAAGATAGAAAAGTTCCGAACTAATTCTTCTTTGTGAAAATGAGAATTTCAAGTGTGTGAATATGAACGATTTATGAGACTTTGATAGCACTTAAATATCTGCCTTTATCTTGGATACTAGCATTCCTTTTATTGGTGTTTAGGAGCATTTAATAATGGTCAAAAGAGTTGTTGGTAGTGTTATGACAATTTTGACCAAAACCAATATATGAGATTAAAAATAATCCAACCTTTGACAATTTTGAAACTGTTTTGACTGATGCTGTTACAGCTTTACTTAATTTGTTTGCCTTCGAGTGTAAAGATCTTTGAGACTTGTCACTCCATTATTAATGTTACAGCTTCGATTTAGACCGTTTAATGTTTCCAAAATAGTTTGATAAATGATTGTAAACCTCTACAAAAGTAAGAGGATCACTGCTGAAATTCTGCAGAAATGGAGATTGATTATCAATCTAGTTCTGGCAATTTGAACATTCTGGAGATTGATGATCAATTTGGAGGTTTTGTTTGATTGTTCTAGATGTCTTTTTGGTGTCTTTTTTTCAGATCATGATTGATTGATTTTTCTTTGACAATTTCGCTCAAGGTGTTCCAAATTGTTTCAACTAGCTTGATTTGATACCTTTTTTCTTAATGATTTGAAAGCCTTATTTGATTGAGATGAGACCTATTTGTTTCATGTCATGTACTGATGAACTTAGTATAAAATTCAGAGGATAAAGCTTCGTCAAAATAGTGGAGATTGATTGGTGAAGAAGCTGTGACAATCAATCTTGAATTGGAAGATCATTCTCCATTTTGTCTAGAATGTTCTTGTTTCTTTGTTTGTTCAATTTTTAATTATTTTCTTTGCTTTGCTTGATTCCTATCTTTGAATTAAATCACTGAAAAGCATTAGTTAAATTAACCTAAAATTTTAGAATCATAATTAATATTCTTAATTAACCTTGGTTTATTTTCATCAAAACATTAATTTGAGAGTTTGTTTTACCAAATGTAACACGACACAACAAATCAATTAAACACATCACAGTCAACAACTCAATATGAAGAAAATATAATGATCAATCATTATCGTTTATAGATAAAACTAATAATGTAAATCTAGTTAACAAGAACTTAGTGCATTTAGTTGAATCAATTAACACATATATCATATACGTTTTCAAATTCAACTAACTTCTCAAACAATATTCTACTAGTTGTACTCTCTTAAAAAATGTTTAAATTGTAACAACGCTTACTCTACTGGTTTTACAAAAGATAGGCATATAGAGAAACATTTAAAATTTATCACACCTTCAAGAATTACATACAAAAATACATATAACAACTCAATGAAATGCATTTATTCATTTTAAGCAAGTTACTTAGACGATTAATTCACTAAAAAATGCAAATGAGTAGTGTTTCTTGAAGGTTCCGACGAGAGGAATCCAAAAGCGATCCTAGTTTTTTTATATGACAAACGTGGAGATCATAATCAGCGTAAAATAGTTCAACCAAAGAAAAAGATGCAGTTATTTCTAATAAAACGGAGTCACGGTTGATAAAATTGATTCCAAGAATGAACTTCAGTAGCCGATTTTGTGTGCGATAGAAGTTTTGATCGATTCAAATGACAACGAATTAGTGGGATGAATTTGAGAAAAACCTGAGACGAATTATGATTAATTTTTATGTTTATATGTCAACAAATGGATTATGTTTTTTCTTTTTTTATAATTATAGATTGATGGGTGCAGAAGGGAAATTTACATGTGCAAGAGCAAAACAAGACCCAAAATAGTGGATTCCATTCTAAGACTGAAATGAGGTGTAATGAGCAACTCACAAGTGTAGGGATAAAACAATATTTTACTATGTACCCCCACACCTAAACTTGTCACCCCCTCAATCAACGTAAACTTACAATTTTATTATTTTATTAAACCTTTAATTTTTTTTACCACTTATTCTTTCACCCCTTCTTTTGAAACATTAAATAATTTACCATCACTGTCGAATATTTCCAAATTTTTAAAATAAAAAAGTATGTGACATTGGAATTTTTCATTCCTTAAGTTCTTTTGAATATTTCTCACTTTGAATTCTAAGATTAATTTGGAATTATGAGCTTGAGTTTTTTTTTTAATGATTTTTCAATGATCTTCTTCTTCAACCTTAAGTATCTATTTATAGATAAAATTAGAGTTTTAATTTAGTTCTTGTTTAATTATGTATAATATCTTCATTACTAACTTGACCAACAATGATCTTATCTAAAAATAATAATGAACAAGATGTTTTCTTTTTAGGCTTAATTGCAGTTTCAATCCCTCTATTTTAACTGAATCGTGAAAGTAGCCCCTCAATTTTGTTTATATCTAGTTTTGGTAAAAATTTCATGAAATTTTATTTTTTTTACATTTATTTAAGGCACATCATGTCTCAAGATCTCATTTTTAACAATTGTACCTGAAATATATGATCATAAATTGCGTAATACGACTTTAAAAAATGAAATTTCATCAAATTTTATACCAAAATTCTGTTTGGGGACCAAAATTGGGGAGAAACAAAATGAGGGTACTATTTCACGATTCAGCTGAAATAGGAGGAGCAAAACTGCAATTATGCCTTTTTTTTATAATATGTCCATATTAAGAAACGTCTTATTACAAGATAATGTTAATAGATATAATAGCTAAACAATTAAGTTCTCTAATATATTTAATACATTCCAAATTTAATAAAAACATATTCAAATATTGTGTTTCCTTTTTACGAATTATCGATAATTATCATAAACATATTTGAAAATTATTCCATTATAGCTTAATGATAATCTAACTTATTAATTAGTTAGCAAACAAAATAGAATCAAGTTAATAAATTATACCAGTATATTTTATATATTTTTTCATATATATCCTTATCTTATTTTGATTATAAATTAAATCAAAATACAAACATTATTAGATTAAACATTTTTTTTATTCTTTTAGGATTTTTTTTATGCCTTTATCCCCTTAATGTAAAGTATTTATACAATTAGACTCACCTCTCATATGTTTGTCGAGATATTTTTTAAATTATTAATATAATAAAAATATAAATTTTTCAAAACTATGTATAAAATCCTAAACGTTCAATGTATAATTAAATTTTGATAACATAACCATGCATGGATGATCGTGTTTAACAGAAAAAAATCATATAATTTTCTAAGTAATTCTGTGTCCATTAAATAATTGTTAATTATGATAATCTATGTATAGTTAAAATTTAACCTTCTAATACTAATATTTAAAAAGTCTTCTCATTTGACATGGTCATTTCAAAGAATAATATCATATTAAATATTTTTATCAAAAATAATTTTACTATAAACCATGTTATATTCCCAAAGTATTAAATATTATTAATTGTATTTTTAACATGTTGCTTTTACAAAATAAGAAATTGAACATGACACAATTTATGGGTGAAAATATACTTCAAATGCATTTTCTATGCTTATAAATGGAGATTTTTTTCAACTTAAATTGTCAAATCAAATTTAATATATACTAAGAGAAAAACAATTTTTACTTTTGAGAAGAGAATTATGGCAAAGAGTGATATGAAAAATATTGTCATAATTATGACATTGATTATGGTGGTTTTTGCAAAAGCTGATGATTTAACTCCCACCGGTAAACTCCTTTGCTTTGGAAAGTGTGCGTTGAAATGTAGAAATTTAAGTTCGAATCGTCCATTACATGCAGCTTGTGTTGCTGGTTGTGAAGTAGCAAATTGTCATAAGACATTATCTAAAGATGCATATGATTGTACTGCTAGCTGTGTTTACTCGAAGTCCAATATAGTTAATATTGGTAAGATTAAACTTTATCTCTTTTTTTATTATTTATTTTTTGAAACACATCTTATAAACTTATTAATTCAAGATTTAAATATATTTTTTGTTTCGATAGATATAGTTCATCTATGTTTTATCCCTTTAAATTTTTTTCAAAATAGTTTAGACATCCATCAATTCCATATATTCTAAAATCAAAATTAGAATTTGCAACATAGAATTTTAAATGGAGTCATGTTTTTGTGGAACTTGAGTGATTATTATTTTTAATTAATTGATTTAAAGTGATTATTAATTAAATAATATTAAGATATTGACTTAGGTGACAATGAACACCATGTCTTTAACGTTACAAGAATTTAATTGAATATTTGTTTGTTTGGTAAAAAAAAAGGGAAGCCTTTTTTAAACTTACAATAGGTGAAGGACCAAACATTTGAGATATTTTTGGAGCAACTTATATATTATATATTTTGTAAGGTAAAAAAATGTAATTAGTTATTAATTAAATTAGTTTTTCTTACGTAATTTTTATATTTTATTTTTTCAGATGAACGTGTTCTTAATATCATCATGAATTTGTGCTTGGAAACTTGCAAGAACAAATAATATATGTTTACTAGTAACAGCCGAAAATTCGAAATATTAATGAAGTGAAAAATTGAGTTCATTAATGTTGTAAAATTATAAACTTGTACTGAATGCCTTGTTTTCATGAATCCTTTGGATTGGTAGATTGACTTGGTTAGTTGTAAGGTGAAACATATATAGTTATAGTGAGGCTAAACATTTCTCAAACAAGCTAGTCGTATAGTGGACTGTTTAGCTTATTCGAGCTACCTCATCTTTCTTCTTTTATTAAAACTTCTATGAGATATTTGTGATTGTAGAGTGTTTACCATCCCTTGTTTTGTTCAATAGCTTGGGTTGTAATTTCCTCATTTATTAAATAATGCAATGTCATCATACTTTAAAATAAATATTTGTTGTAGTCATTTCCACTATTTTTTTGTTTTTACAGTTCCAATTTTTGTGTGTTGATATTTCTAATAATAGTAGTTAATATTAAAGACAAAATAAATAAATAATATTTCTACTAAATATAATCAAATATATAATGCAATACAAGTTAAATTATATTTTAATAATTATGCCAATAAAATATTTTGCTATGAATGGTTTACAATAATGACATTGACTTAGATTAAGAGTGTATAACAATTGAATACAATGATAACAGACTAATATAATTTCAAGTATAATAGATAACCTTTCTCAGTGATATGTAATGATCCAAGTTGAATTTGAACTGAAAATTGCATTGTTTTGCAGTTGTATTCGGCTACAGCAGGAGTGTAGTTGAATATTCCTCTTTGTAACGTTCAATTCTATTTGAATTTTGAAGCTTGTAATCAAAATTACATGCTTGTATTATAATACAAATGAGTAAATTTTTCCACTAACTTGGTTTTGCATTCGGCTACACCATGTTGTAGTCGAATACAAATGTGTAGTGGATTACTTTTCTGTTTAGAATTGATGTATGTAAAAATGTAAATGGAAGAAAAATAAAGAACACAACAGTTTATCCTGGTTCCCCTTATAATCAAGGGTACATCCAGTCCTCTTGCACACCACAAGACATTTTTCACTATTGTTTTTGTTTACAACACTTGAAGAAAGAACATTATTTTCCTCAATTTACACAATAACTTGAATGGTTTACAATAATGACTTTGATTGAGGTCAATAGTGTATAACAATTGAATACCATGATAACAATCTAATATAATTTCAAGTACAATAGAGAACCTTTCTCAATGATATGCAATGATCCAGGTTGAATTTGAACTGAAAAATTGTATTGTTTCGTAGTTGTATTTGGCTACAACAAGAGTGTAGTTGAATACACCTCTTTGTAACGTTCAATTTTATTAGAATTGTGAAGCTTGTAATAGAAATCACATTCTTGTATTCAAACACAAATGATTAAATTTTGCCACGGATTTGGTTTTGTATTCGACTACACCATGTTGGAGTCAAATACAAATGTGCAGTTTTAGATACTGACATAGCACTTGTATTCGAATACACTCTCTCATAGTCGAATACAAAAGTCCAATTTTAGCGACGGACTTAGCAATAATAATATAATACACTATTTTGTAATCGAATACATATATTCAGTTTTAGCTACTAACTTGAGTTTGTATTCGACAACAACATGTTGTATTCGAATACAATATTGATTTTTGTTAGAAACTTGATTTTCAAACATTGTTCATACATTTTGAAGCTTTGAAAATTATTTTGATGCATATGCTAAAACGAAAGGTACTCATGTTCATTTGAAATATATTAATATTAGATTGCATCATGTACCTTAAATTATAAGACTCCTAGCATATTTGATTGTTGACTTCTTTTTGAGCTTGCAACTTGATCACTTTCCTTGGTCTTTGTCTTCATAAAAAAATACATAAGTATTTTACATTCTCCTCCTTTTTGATAATGACAAAACCTTGTTGTTGTTAAGATTTCAAAGTGTTTGATCATTTTAATTGTTCACCCCCGTAATAGATGTTTACTCTCCTTTTGAGCTTGAGTTCATGTCATCATGTTTTAACCATTTTGAAGACCTACAAAAGTTTTTAACAACAACAACATATTAATTTTCTCCCTCTTTCGACATGATGTGACACCCTAAACCCCAAAATAATATATATAATAATCTATATAATATTCCTATAAAATTTGAAGCAGATAAATAAAATTTATTTCCAATATAATAAAAACTTTTATTTTTAATTTAGGATATCACGTTTCTCAAAAATAAAATAAAACACTTTAAACTTAATTTTTTATTAAAATAGTGCAATCTTGATAAGCTTGATTTAAGTATAATTACTTTATTTAATTCTAAAAATTAACTAGTTCTTATAAGTTTATAATACAAAAATTCGTTTCAAATTAAATATGAAAATAAAAATTACAACTCTTATTCCCGGTATCACCTATCAAAGCGGGGTTCCTCCTAAACTTGAACTTCAAGACTCATTAACCTGTAAGAACTACAATTTCGCAAACGCAGGGCAAAGCCAGTCAAACACAAACATCGAAGGAGGTGAGTTTTGAAATCATGTTAATAGTATATAAATAAGAAGAACACGCAATTAATAATAAATAAACTGTATCATTACACAAACCTTCTTCTAGGAAAAACATAACATTATAAAGTCAAAACCACTCAAGGAAAATCAATAAATTTCACCATAACATTAAATCATCCCTGAAAATTATTATCGCTTTTGAAACACACCAATCACAACAAAACAATCACAAGGAAATGCAATGATATGCATGAGCTTAGACTCTACTTCACAATGTGGTACCATTCTAACTCTTAAGTACTTGGTTAGGAGGCTTGATACTATGCCACCATCCCAATCGGTAGACAATTCAAATTGGCCTTGTCCTCATATATCCCCTCAACTGAACCCGAGACACATATACGTGACAGTCGAGGTAAACATGTGTTGTGTGGTAGCTCCCGACATTTGGAGTGCTACCTCCAAGTCACCTAGGAATTCCCCAACCGTATACCTCCAAGGTCTAACAATTTTGCCTTAAGGCTCGACACCAGACAACAGACCGCCACGATCAGGCTAATTTAGTTGTACTTCCATGGAATCACTAGGCTTGTCAAGCCCTACCTATATGATGACAAAATAATCTTCACTTCACAAATTCTTGATATTTATTTTCTCCCCTCGTTAACTTAGACTACTCTATTAAAAGCATTATCCTCCCCCATATATATATATATATATATATATATATATATATATATATATATCATACGATGCATCCATATTTTATTATCACATCATATAAATTCGTCTAATCAAACATATGCATCAAATTCAATTGAAATTAAATATCATAATAATATCAAATACCACACATTTAACGAAATTAAAGCAATCAACACCTTATAAATATTTCTATTCCATATTTTAATCTTACAATTTCCATATTTTCACATTAATCAATTTATAACTCAAAGGGCTACTGCTGTGCGTAGCGATCCTCGAATGAATCGTTGAGAAATATAGTTTTCCCGTTCATCTCACATTATATAACTCATGAATTCAAATGCTGTCTCACCCCTTACCTTATTTAGATGCTTTCTCAAACACATAAATCAATGGAAATTTTCAACAGCAATAGTAGATCGACAACATACAACGGGCGAATCCAAATAAACGACGAGTTTACAAAATCGTTGAGACTTGACTGATAAATTATGCTGAGCTTAAAAATAAATTTTAAATAATTAATAATAATTTTAGGAACAAAAATTGAGGTAAAACAACGAGAAGAAACTGCTAAAAAAGTCTCACCGACTCGTTAGAGCGTCGGAAGGGTCTGACTTCAACTTCACCGAAAAATACAAATGAGTAGTGCTTCTTGAAGGTTTCGACAAGAGGAATCCAAAAAAGATACCAATTTTTTTAGACGACAAAAATGGTGCTCAGAATCGACCAAAAACAGCTCACCCAAGGAAAGAAACGAATATGTTTCTGATTTAACGGATTCATGATCGATAAAATTGATGCCAAAAATGGATTCAGTGGCCGATTTTGTGTCGGATTGAGGTTGGGACTGTTTCAAAATAGAAAGGAATTGATGGGACGAATTTGAGAGGAAGATGGTGTTGATGCGTGTTCTTTGTGGCTGTTGTTTTCTGTTTATTTTTTATTCTTTTTGTTTTTAATTGTAAAAGTGCAGGAGTAAAACTGTTTGTAAGGCCTAACACAGGGGAGTGTAGTCTGAGGCAGAAATGGGAGTGAATGAACGACTCGCGAGCATAGAAAAGAAAAGCCCAACCAGCCCAATTTAATGTGCAGATGTAGAAAATAGGGGTGTAGGCAGTCGTTTGATTCAAAAATTCATTTTCTAGTATTTCTAAAAGTCCTTAATAAATAATTTATTTTACTAATCCACGCTAAAAAATTTTTCACCAAAGCACTCATTTTAACATAATATTATTTTTCTTTAACATATATAAATCTAATTTTAACCAAAACTCTCATATTCAAAATAATTACTATAAGTATTACCATAATATTTTTAAAATAATCACAAAAATACATCATCATATGATAATAATTGTATGAAAATAAAGAAACTCAACAACAATATTACTAATACTTCAAAATAATTATTTATAAAATAAATAATTGAAATAGGATATATTTATGAAACAATTAAATATAATTATGTGCATACTTAACATTAGTCAAACATACGAGAAAATATCGCATTAACTACGAACCCATATATACACGTATAATCATCTAATATCTTATACTTTAAAATATGTACACTAAAAAATATTATTATTTATAGAAAAATAAATAAAATATATAAAATAATAAAATAAAATATTTATTATTATATCACTTATTTAGTCAAATATATACAAAATAAGCATATCATAGAAAGCTCCCATATAACGAAAGTTAGTCACAAGATTTATCGACATATATTCTAAAATAGTTTTAAAACCAAATTAATTATCTAAAATCCTATTTCATTAAGAAAATATTTATTATAAAATTTGGGGTGTTACACATGATCAAAAAGAAGGAAAAACAACAAACAAAATACCAAACATAAAAGATATATACGGAATAAAAACATCACACAAGGTAGGGAAATAAAATCATCACATAATTGAAAATAAAACAATAGTCATAGAGTTACAACCAAAATCAACATAAAGTATTTTAAAGACAAAAAAACTACAACAAATTCAATTCAAGTATCGAACTACATATCATCATCCGGTGGGAGGTGAAAGTGGTCAAGTATGACAAATAGGCCATTGAGTTCATGCAACAAAGTTTCATGATTTTGGGTAATAGTGGTCTTCATGGTTTGAAAGCAGTTGTTGATGGAGGCATTCATATTATGAAAATGTGTAGTGATGAAGGTTTGTTGAGAGTTGAGTTTGTCCACGACCATGCGGTTTCAAACGTGATTATCATCAAATGTCATTTCTTCAGCGTCTTCGTCATCTTGGGCAGCATTAGATGTTTGACCAAGATCGCCTTTATGGACATAGGCCTAAAGTTGTTCATTCCATACTATCTTCATACTCAGAAGCACGTTCAAATCGAGCAAATTATCTTTGGTCAATTTATACATAACTTCTCCGAAAAAATCCACTTTAAAATGATCCAAGATTCTGGTGACCTCTTTTGTATAAGGTAAACCAATTACATAATTAGAAGAAAATGATACATAGCACCCAAAATAAGACCAGTTGAGATCACATTCTTCTATAATAATAAAACATGATATGAAGCTTATTTTCAGATATTTTAGAGCAATTGCTAGCCTTAAGAACAAGAATGTAGCTTAGAAAATAATGCAATAGCGTGTAGTCAACTATCAGATTTCCAACTCCGTAGCGTTGCCTAGCAAATTCAGAACCAACTTGTGTCCTTTTACGTTCCATGGTGTCAGTCAAACTGGCACAATGAAACATAATCATCATTTTTGGTACTATTTACCCACTCACACAAATTGTCGGGCCTAAGTTTTTGAACCTCAAGTGGTAGCTGCAAAATTTATTCATGGTTTATGTTTCTAACTCAATGTTTTTTCCTTTTACGCGAAACACCAACTTAGTCTCTTCCTTTCTAAGATTTCAATAAAGTATCCTAACTAAATCAGGATAGATGGAGCCGTTATAACAAATGAAAGCTTTTAAATGTTGGGACTTGATGACTCTTCATCATATGCATATTTTTCATTGTTATTCATCTTATTTATCTCTATTCATTAGTTAATTTAAGGAGTTATTTGATATATTTTGTTGGTTTTAATTCTTGGAATAATGAAATGTTTATGTTCTTATTTTCTTGATTAAGTAGAGATTTTTCGTAGTTTTGCATTGTTTATTTGTTTGGTGCAGTGCTGGATTTTGTTGAGAAATCAACATGATCTATGTGGAGTACTTCAGTAATATATGGAGTTGTTGACGTCCAATTGGAGTCAACATAAATTCCCATGAAAGCTAATATCCATAGCTACAACTTTCATGAAGACACTAGAACCAAATTTGGACGCAAAAGAGGAGAAAATTGAACTAAACACTAGAAAAAATAAGGCGTGCACTTGAGGCGCGCCTGGGATACGCGACACACATCCGAACTCATTAAAATGCGTTTTTATCACTTTTTATGTATCTTTTTCACTATTGGGATGTTTGGAGACTTGTGTTCTAGTAGAGAAACTCAAAGAATACCGTTTCTAAAACAATTGGATCCATTTTTTAAAGAATCATTCATGAATCTTTCTTGTAATTCTTCTCTAATCTCTATCTTTTATCTCTTTCATGAGTAACTAAATCCTATTTGTTAGGGATGTGTGAAACTAGATGAAACCCTCTTTTTTTAATTTTAGTTCTAATTATATGAATGAGTTTATGGAATTATTTTTCTCATCTACGTGCTTAATGCTTATCATTGCTTGATCAACTTTAAAATGTTATACGATTTGCATTTTGAAACAAGAGTGGACTTTACGAATGCTTGAGACGAGAAATTCATGATATTGTAGTCTAGGGATAGATGCAGGTCATGAAATCAATTAATTTAATTGCAAAGGCAGTAGTTTAAAAAAAATAATTATTGTACAATAATGCTTAATTTTATTCTTAAACCCACTAAGGAATTAGGGGTTAATTTGGAATTTAAGGTTATGTCACTAAGACATTAGAGCAAAAATAATATAGAGAATTCGATAAATATTCAATAAAGGAATTAACTAACTAGGATCAAATTAGACACCAAAGTCGAATTTGAAGTGAAACGTATCCATGAAATCTTTCTTATTGTAAAGGATCAATTTTATTACCATTGTTAAATTTAAATATTATTTCAATTAAATCAGACTTTTTGTACAATTTTCATAATTAAATATAATTCAATAGTAAAACGCAATCCATGAGTTTGGCACTCGGTACTACCTTTTTATTATTACTTGCAACGATTCAGTACACTTGTTGAAACGCTATCAAGTTTTTGGCGCCGTTTCCAAAGATTGTCATCTCAATATTGAGTTGTAATTTAGCTACTTAATTGAAATTTTTTGCTTTGCAAATTTTTTTTTTTATTTTTTTTTTAATTTTGAAAAAAAAATGTTTTTCTTTTATTTTCAGGTTTTATTTGTTGAGCTTGCTAATATTATGTCCTAGTGGTTTGTCTCTTCTTTGTTTGCGACAATTATTCGCTGTAGAGCATGGAAGATTGTAATGATGATATTCTACTACAATTATATGAAAAGGGTGATACTTGCCTTATATATGCTATATTACATATAATTTAGGGACAATTCATGAGAAACAAAATTTTAAAATATCACCTCCAGATCCCTCAGATGCGGCCTCTTAGGTGTGACTTTTGTGGAGAAGGACATAGGAATGGAACTTGTTTTGATGACTATGTTGCTCTATTAGAATATGAAGATTTAATTGTCAAAGAAGCACAAGACGAGGAGTGTTATATTAAAATGATCAATTTGGAACAAATTCTACCTTCTAAAATTATACCAAAGAATCAGGTGACAAAGACTTTCACATTACAAACATTTTGGATGAATTCATTAAGAATAACATGGTTTCAATTGAAAGATTTGAAAGTCGATGTGAGAGGTTATTTGAGCTAGTGGTTAAGTTTGAGAAGATGGAGGAGAAGTTGAAGATTGAAAATGATTTCATTGTTGTGGTAGAAGAAGATAAGCAAGAGCAAAAGACGAACGAAGAAAACAAAAAAAAGAAGAGATTGATGAAGTTCTAGATTCAATGTATGCCTTGTTCATCAATGTCCAATTGAAAAGGACATGGAAGCAACATCATTTATTTCTCAATTCATGGAATTTCTACCAAACAAAAAGAAGAAGAAGATGTAACTTTTATTTTTGAAATCTTATTTTTGTTATTTGAATTTCTTTATTTTAATTATGTTTAAACTTGCACTATGATGAAGAATTGAAAGAAAAAAAAAGAAAAAAAAATTAGTTTGTGAACTTTGATAAATAACTTCTTATTGGTTCTTTTGTCAATGTTTGAGAATCTCTACAATGAAAATGTGAAGAAAAAAAAATTGTTAGAATAATTTGAAAATATGCACCGAACGCCAAGTAGTAAAGCCTACTATCCCAAAATATCCTACCCTTACCTAAGTCCCATTACAGCTTGAAAGTCCTCCAAAAGTATATATGTTTGTTGCATTGTGATTGCTAACTAGAATTATTTTCAAACCTATGGTAGTGTGATTCATGTTCTAGGATTTGAGTGATAAATTCATAAACCTTGTTAAACACTTGAGAGAAATTTTGGTGAGATTGTGTGAAGAGAGAGTTGAACTTGATGGATAATGCTAAAGTGTACAAATTGTGTTGTTTTTTAAGCAATCATGGAGCATGATGAATATTTTTTAGTAGCTAGGACTTTGAGAATTTTGTTTGATTTGATTTGAGAAATTGAGTTTAAATTTGTTATTAACTGTACCAACTATGAAATTAATTATTGCTTGCAGACAAGCAATAGATTAAGTTTGATATTATTTACCCATTCGCACAAATTGTCGGGACTAAGTTTCTGATTCTCAAATGGTAGCTGCAAATTTTCTCCACGGTTTGAGTTTCTAACTCAATATGTTTTCCTTTTACCTTAGACACCAACTTAGTCCCTTACTTTTTAAGATTGTAGTAAAATACCCTAACTAAATCATGATAGATAGGACCATTATAATTAATGAATGATTCTAAATGTTGGGCTTTAAGTAACTCAGGAAACATAAAAGTTGAGAAAGAATCAAGAGTACCATTCTTAAGAGTCATAAGCTTTTTGTCTGAGTAGTAGGTTAAAAACCTGTCAATTTCTTTCGGTGAGTGAAAAAATCGGGATAAATGTGCCACATTATAAGTTCTAGCGATCCTTTTTGAAGGACCCACTGCAACATTCTTTGTTATGGAACCTCTTTTCCGAGCATCCATGGTGAAAGTGAAGGTTTTTGGATTTTGGAAAAATGGAGATTTTAGGTTTGGGAAATTTGAGTTTGAAGTGACACTTTTTAGTTTGGAGTGATCGTAGATGCAATGTAGGTTGCTATAGTGATTGGGATGGCTTCATTGTCCAAGGATGAGCTGACATCATTGTCCTCCCATTATGTTCTAGCCTTTCCAGTTCAATTTCATGTTCTTGAAGTTTTCCTAAAAATGCTGAAAGAGATATCTTTGATAGGCTTTTTTTTTTCTTTTAGAAATTGTCATTACTTTAGGTTGCCAAGCCCTTATTATCAATCTTATAACTTTAAGATTCAATTCATCATTAGTGAAAAATTTTACAAGCTCTGTCAACTGGTTGGTTAGATAAGAGCTCTAATTTAACAACTCCAATTTTTTTTGTAAAATTTCAATTTCAATTCAACCTCATTTATTTGAAAATAACTCATTACGTAACTCAAACACATCAAATTTAATTACTGCTAATTTACACCAACAACAATCAATTCAATTCCACAACACATATATAGTACCTCAATTAAATTTCAAACAATTCAAACATAATTCACTCAATTTCAAAACTCCAAATATTTACACATAACCCACCAAATTTCATCAATTCATTTTCCACAAAATCCGCAAATAAATCACATCTAAAAAAATTCATAATATTAATAATGAACACATAAATCACGCCAAACTTGAATCACCACAAACCACATCTCAAATTTAAATTCCACTAAATCACACATAATCGCATTAAATTCATTTTCTACAAATTCACACTTCAAATACATCAAATTTCTTTTCCACAAAATCACAAATAATGTCCTAAATGCAAACTAAAAATTTGGAAGCTTAGAAGTGGGAGAAATGTAGAGGTTTGTTTTTGAGATTTTTTGAAAAAACACTAACACTTGTGTTTTGTTTTCAAAAAGCAGAGAAAGAAGGAAGAAAAGGAAAAGGTGAGTTGCACAGAATGCTTTCTAATCTGCTTCCATTCTTTGCCTTTTATATATATATATATATATATATATATATATATATATATATATATATAATATTATAACAAAACCAATTCCAAAATAAATATCAAGATATTTTTATAAAAATCATCATTACGCGTGTCACATTACATCACATCGGAAACCACCTTTTTCAGAAAAATATCTTCTTTCGCTGTAATTCAATTGACATATGAATTTTTTCCGAAAAACGCTACATCTCAAAAACAAAATCTTCGACGAAAGATTCGCCGTAATTAAACTAAATCATTTATCGATAAATAATTTTAATTGGGTCTCAACATATATATATATATATATATTAAAATAATATATAAATATTAAATATAGTATTAACTCTAATAAAATATGATTTTAATATTTAATTCTCAAAATAAAATTCAATTGTTCTAAATGCCTAAGCATTTTAACATAAAATACCCTAAAATCCCATAAATTAGAATTTAGAAAATTAAGGGTTTTACATTATGTAAGACCCATAGTTTTAAATTATTATTTATGTATTTTGGTGTGTTTTTAAGTTGAACTCCGAGGCTTTTTAGCTAAGTTATTAATATTTGGTAAGTTTAATGCTAAAAATATCTTTTGGAGCCCTAATTAACTTTATTCATCGAGGAATAATTTTATTGATTTACGATTAATCTTTTGTCGAAAAGAAAATTTTCTGAGATGCAGCATTTTTCAGAAAAATTCTTCTGCCAATTGAATTGAGGCGAGAGAAGATATTTTTCTGAAAAATTGGTTTCAGAAGTGATGGGTATTTTGAAAATTTTTGTAAATATCTAGATATTTGAGATATTTTGATGTTTGAATACTTTGGATTTTTATTTCAAAAACTATTCCGCTGCTTGTAAATATTTGTTGACTTTGTCGTTATGTTTTGACTTAAATATTCATCCAAAAGTATTTTTTCTTAATTTCCAAAATTCAATTTTCGTATTCTATTTTTTTTTAAAAAGGATGTTACACATTACTATCCTCCTAAAAGAAGTTTTGTCCTCGAAACTTCAGGTAAGAATAATAATCATGCTAGGTTTGTGCTCAAACTCAACATACATGATAGTTGGTAAGACTTGCCCGTTCCATTCAACATGATTTTCTCTAATAATAATCATCCACAGCTATGTCACATAGCCTCATATACGTCTACTTGGTACGAAACATCCATTAGGTATCAAACCGAAATACTATGTATGACACTAATATACTAAGCACAAAACAATCATTACCGCCGAGAACTCCCTAATTTCTCCATTGTCCACAAATCCTTGATTTCTTTAGGCGCACAACTACATCAAACCACATTGTCCTTATCAAAATGTTTGTCTAATTTTAACTTTAATAATTACATCCCAACATCTAGTTGGTGATCAAAGTTTCCTCAAATATTTTCGACAACATGCCAGAACTATACCACCTACAACACACAAACTTCCTTCAGGTTTAGTGCTTCGTTTCAAGAGTCACGTCTCCAACAAAATCAAACCTGAATTTCGTTCCTAATTAAGACCTACATTTGTCTCATGCCTTAACACCTCAAATTCACGTTTCACTAATCCAATTCCTACATAGGTCGCAATTCTGGACAAACCCGAAAATAATTTCCTACATCTACTACCAACATGCCTTCTAATACTTCTCAATTCCACCATGTCCTTTATTTGCAGCTTGATGATTATCTTTTCATTATGATAGGCGAAACATATTGTATTCACTCCATCACTTTTCCATTTATACAAACCTTAAATTTCTACCTCGAACCTTGATACATCTTCATTATTGTGATTTCAATAAATCAAGCCTTACTAGTTCCCACCAAACTTTTCCATTTCATGTTCAATTCTTCCCTACCAAACACAATACCAACCTCCATGACATGTACTGAAGTAGCGCCTTTGTATCATTGACATACCTTTATAATAACAATGTCTGAATTACAGGTGAGATAATTTCTTTCATGAATCTTTAATTAACATAAGCTACATCTCTATGTGCTGCTCCAACGAGCTCTCTTGGCACATTTTCCAAAATTCGGTTCATTTGTTGGATTCTTATTCCTTCTGAACCTTCACCAAGATACAAACTGAAAGAATCCTCACAATCGAATGTCCTAAAGAACTATTTCTCAAATGATCCCCATAAGCATTTCCTAAGAAATAATCATCTATAAACTTCGTCCTCATAACTTTGTAGTAAAATATCTAAAAGACCCACATACCTTTCATCGTTCATCTAGTCACTGAAACACTAATTTTAAATCTTAATGCTTGATTTCCCAAGACCAACAACAAAACCATAAATCATTTGTTACAATACTTCTTTTTCATTTTCTATCATTGAATAAAATTCAAAAATGTGCTCCTCGAAATCTCCAAATACTCATCACACTGTCTAATTTCATTCATGTCATCATCTTAAGATACAATACAAGATCTTATTCATTATTGACTCTAATCGTCTTAGTAATCTCACTAAAGAAAACTTTTCTAATAATAGCACAACATTTTTAGTAAATCTTTAAACACTTATATCCTTAACATGAATTATTTATCACTTGCCAACCTCAACTCCCTCGATTATAAACGTTTTAGGCGCTACTTGGTACTTCATCCAAACTTGTGGATTTTAAATCCTCAACTTAAAAATCAACCATCTTAGGGTCCCAAATCAAATCTTGAATAATCCCTTCGATTTATCAAAATATTCTCACTCTCCTAGTAATTACCATCCTTTAATAGACACAATGATTTGTCACTTATCAAACAAATATATATTGCCATTCCTATATACATCATGAGATTCATACTTAATAATCTGAGTCACGAATCTAGTTTAACTCGAATGCTCGACTTTACCCTCAAGGTATCAACTATTCCTCAAAGTGTACTTTGTCTACAAAGGTAGTTTTTGCCCCCTAACGTGTAGCGCCCCTTAACTTCAATACAAGTCTCTTTCGTTGATACCTAAGCACCAAATGCTATTCCAAAAAGAATCTTTGTCTTCTCAATAATTCCATGGTGTTCACACCCCTTTGGCAGTTATCAAACTGCATCTAGTATCATCCTAAAATCTACCCGTCGAACATCTAATATTCTTCTTAGAAAGATCTCCACTTAGAGATCTTTACATGAAATCGCCTATTAGTCTAACTTTAATCCATCCATACCCATCATCTTCGAGTTACCATCAACAACATAGCCTATGTGTCCTTGGAACCACTTCATAAATCCCATACCATCATGATTCGCCTCAACCCTACCCAACAACTAATCATTTCGAAGATCTTTTCCACTTATTGAATCCACATATCAGCTTTTTCTGAGCTCTCCTCACCCTTGAACTCTGAAGGATTGTAACGACGAAAATATTTCCATCCCCTTGACTCAGCAGCATGAATCTCTCTTTCCCTCTTCTCTAGATCTAAGAGAGTCTTTGCAGCAATCTGTGCAGCAACAAAAGCAACCGTGTTATTCATAGCTTCAACCATTTGATCATCCCCAATGACGTTGACTCTTGCAGCATCATCCCTTCTTAGATGCATTGTTTCCTCAAAACCAAAATCAAGAAGAAATCTCAACACCCCTTAGAATAATTCCAAAAATAACTTTCGACTACATCAATACATAACAACTACACCAGACCTGATAACTTAGACAACTTAACCCGATGCATGATCAGATAACGATATCCAACCTACAGGTCAACCTACAATCTAACCAAAGCTCTAATACCACAATGTAACACCCCGATTTTTAACAGTGTGAGTGTATTTTTTTTTTTCAAAAACCAATTAATAAAATACCAAAGTGTAGCACAAACGAAAAAAGACATTCCATTACAAACAAACTAAAATAGTTTTTGAGACGATAATCCAAATTATACAACTAAAAAAAATACGCAGGGGCTATGAGACCTATCAGATATCGCTTATACCCCTGGGGTATTCTCGATAGACACATGCACAAAAGTACTGCTCCAAGAATGCTACTCCACCCCATGGCCACGTCAAAAAGACATCAAGTCCCTATACAAGAAACTAATTTGATCATACCCTATCAACTACAATAACACGGTTGGCCTCCACACACACCGCAAGTCCCATATGATGCAACATCTATCCTCGAAGTGACTTCCTTCTCTTCATCATCCAGAGAAGGATCAATCTCCTCAGAAGTCAGATCCACCCACAAGATATGTGGCTTCAGCGGCGTTGGGATCTCAAAATTGTCCGCTATTTTAGTGAAAGTCGATAAGGGGTCATTTACTGTAAATGGAAGCTCTAACTCGGCTCGGCTAGACGATCCTGCAAGCTCTTGATAAGGGGTCGTTTCCAACCACGATGGCCTCCGCCTCAACTCTTACTGAGGAATCCTTTGCATCTTCCCAAGCTCCACTCATCCCAAGCCCCAATCCAGAAGGTATCGGATAATCGATCTTCTAGCGAGTGAGTTACACAAGATATATTGCCCCAACTTTCCTATTAGTCATCACTTTCCTCTCCATATAAGTAGTCCTTCTTGAGGTGGGGTTATATACCCAAGCAGTCGGTGAGTCTCGGTCATGGAAGTCTTATAATGTTTCTCTCGTCAAGGTAACAGTCGGTGGAACAAACTCGAGTATCATCTGAGGGCAAAGCCCAATTTCCACAATAATTGTAAAGGGTCACCAACCGAAATTAACAAATAATATTTAGCAAAATTCTTATATCTTCAAATGCTCAAATGAACCTTTCGTCTTAGCATACTCCTCGAAAGGGTTTTCATATGTCAAAAAATGCATAAACAATGTTTGAAAAATGAAGTTTTGACACAATGCACTGTCGTAGCTGAATACAACTGAGAAAATGCAGACTTTCAGTTCTAAAATGGCTCTGAATCAATTAACAATTCAAATATTAATACTATCAATTATGAACACAATTAACACCAAATTAATCTCCACAAATTGACACCTCAATCACACGTCGAATATTCATAACATCAATTACGGCAAATCACAACAATAATCAAATATCTATATACAATCATCATAGTATAACAAACATATCTCGTGTGCTAAGCACACTAATGCAGTGCATATATGCCAAAATGCATGATTTCGTAATTCCAAACCAAAACCCTCATCGAATGGCGTAAATCATAATTATACAGCCTCTCACAGATCAATACTAATTACCAAGGTCCAATCTCTCACGGATCAGCATGATTTACTAGCGTGCAGTCGCTAACTGACCAGCACGACATACAAGAGTGCAGTCGCTCATAGGCAAGCACAGTTTTCTAGAGTGCAATCACTCACAGATCCGCATATTCTAGAGTGCAATCTCTCACAGATCAGCACAACGCGATAATCCCCGCAAGGATAAGATGAACCAACAATTCTCATGGCATCATCCTGTGGCCTATCACAGTCACCACTATCACCATGGTCCCATCGCGGCCACCATGTACTATGAAATGCATGAGCATACTCAAACATAATTATTCACACCAATTTTAATTTCACAAATACACAGAAATCACATATCCAAATCCAATCCACACATAAATTGAATTAAATTTATTTTCCACCAATTCACACATAAATTTGTTCTAAAAAATTCATAATATTAATTATGAACACATCAACTTCACTAAACATGAATCACCACAATTTTCAAACAGTAATCACCCATATTCAATCTCTAAAATTTTCAACCATAAATCACCACAACAACATCAATATATCAGAGTTCTCTGCATCGCTAACTCGGTATCAACAGTCTCGATTTCAATTCGAGACTCAAGGAGCTAACTACATAAACATAAATATTTATAACCATAAACACAATGAAATTCACAAAATTAAATCTTTCTCACACATCAAACTTTTAAAAACAAATAATCTATATTATTTACTTAAAATTTAATAAAATAAATACTATCCAAATTTCACAAACACACACTTGACTATTAAAGCACCAAAATTTTTGAGTTAATAAAATACTCTAATTTTTCTTTTCTTTTTAAACTTAGCTCAAGAGTAATTAAAGGAGTAACATTTTAAACTCTAACCATTTTTAATTTCAATCTATCTTTTTGCTCAAACTCTTTAACTTAGTTAAAATTTTAACTTTTTCACAACTTTAACAACTCTAATTTTTTTGTAAAATTTCAATTTCAATTCAAACACATTTATTTGAAAATAACTCATTAGTTAACTCAAACACATCAAATTTAATTACCACTAATTCACACCAATAACAATCAATTCAATTCCACAACACATATATAGCACCTCAATTAAATTTCAAACAATTCAAACATAACTCACCCAATTTCAAAACGCCACATTTTTACACATAACTCATCAAATTTCATCAATTCATTTTCCACAAAATCCACAAATAAATCACATCTAAAAAATTCATAATATTAATAATGAACACATAAAAAATCACACCAAACTTGAATCACCACAAACCACACCCCAAATTTAAATTCAACTAAATCACACATAATCGTATTAAATTCATTTTCTACAAATTCACACATCAAATACATCAAATGTCTTTTCCACAAAATCACAAATAATGTCCTAAATGCAAACTACAAGTTTGGAAGGAGCCCTTACCTTAACGGTAGCTTTAACAAGCGATTACGGCACCGCGATTAATTTCGGTAAAATTTTAGTTTGCGTCATCACTTCCAAAGTTAACTCACTAGCACCGTAGCATGGAGATGAGCAACTTTCCCTCCTGTCACTTCTCGAAAGGAAGCTTCGAAGTGGAAGAAATGTGAATGTTTGTTTTTGTGTTTTTTTGAAAAAACACTAACAGTTGTGTTTTGTTTTATTGAAACAGAGAAAGAAGGAAGAAAAAGGAAAGGTGAGCTGCACTGAATGCTTTCTGATATATGCTTCCTTTCTTTGCTTTTTATACAAATATATATATATATATATATATATATATAATAAAACCAATTTCAAAACAAATATCTAGTTCTTAGATTTAAGAAAATGCTTTTGTTTTTATTTCTTTTGTCAATTTTTGAGAATCTCTACAGTAAAAATGTGAAGAAAAAAAAAAGGTAGAAAAATTTGAAAATGTATACCTAAGTACAAGTAGTAATAGGCTACTATTCCAAAATGTCATACCGTTACCTAAGCCTTATTACAACCCGAAAGTCCTTTAACAGTGTATGTGTTTGTTGCATTGTGATTGCTAACTAATTTTTTTTTCAAGCCTTTGATAGTGTGACACATGTTGTAGGATTTAAATCATAAGTTCATAATCCTTGCTAACCATTTTGAGAGAAATTTTGGTGATATTGTCTCAAGAGAGAGTTGAACTAGATGAATGAATGCTAAGTTTATAAATGATATTTTTTTTTAGATGCAACCTTAGTGCATGATAAATATTTTGTAGTAGCTGGGACTTTGAGGATTAATTTATATTTGATATGAATAGTTGGGTTTAAGCTTGTTTTAAACTATACTCAATTTGAAATAATTTTTTTCTTATGGACAAGCAACATACTAAGTTTGGGGTTGTGATGACTCTTCATCATATGCATATTTTTCATTGTTTTTAATCTTATTTTTCTTTAATCATTAGTTAATTTAAGGAGTTATTTGATATATTTTTTTTATTCTAGTTCTTTGATTATTAAAAAGGCTTATGTTCTTATTTCCTTGATTAAGTAGAGATTTTTTGTAGTTTTGTGTTGTTTCTTTGTTTTAAAGTAGTGTTGAATTTTGGTGAGAAATAAACATGACCAATGTAGAGTATGTCAACCCTATCGGGAGTTGTAGATGTATAATTGGAGTGAAACCAAGTGCAAATGAAAGCTAAACTCCATAGCCACAACGTTTATGAAGACACCAAAATCAAATTCGGACTCAAAAGAGGAGACAAAAGCAGTAACGTCGGATAACATATGATGTGCGCTTGAAGCGCAAAACCAGTGTTTAGGACGCCTTTTTCCCTTCCTGGATATGTTTAAATGCGCTTGAAGCGCAAATCCTTCCCCAAGGGAGCGTGGCACATTGAGGAATGTATAAAAACAATTTTTTCTCAATTTTTAGGGATCATTTTGATATTTTAGAAGTTTGGAGACTTGTGCCATAATAAATAAACCTAGAGACGACGTTTTCTAACACCATTGAAGAATAACTTTACTTAAATGTTTTTCTCATCTATGTGCTTAATGTTTTTTATTGCTTCATCAACTCTAAAATGTGTTACGATTCGTATTTTGAAATAGAAGTGGACTTTACTAATGTTTGAGATCAGAAATTCATGATATTATAGTCTATGAATAAATGCAGGTCATGAAACCAATTGAATTATTTGCCGAGACAATAGTTTAATAAGAGAATTCTTGTACTGTAAGACTTAATTATAATCTTAAATCAATTAAGGAACTATGTGTTACTTTGGAATTAAAGGTTATGTCACTAAGATATTAGAACAAGAATAATAAAAAGAATTTCATAATAATTCAATAAAGGAATGTAATCACTATGATTAAATTAGAAACCAAGGTTGGAATCGAAGTGAAAATCATCCTTGACATTTTTCTAATTATAAAAGTTCAATTCTATTACTCTTTAGTTTGAAATATTACTTCATTCAATTCGGAAACTTTTTTTTTTATCAATTTTAGTAATTCAATATAATTCGATACTAAAATGCAATCATTAAGTTAGACATTGTGACACCTTAAACCCCAAAATGATATATATATATATATATATAATAATTTATACTCGATTTTTGGAGTAAAATTTGTAGCAAATAAAGAAAATTTATTTACAAGGAAGTAAAAACTTTTGTAACTAATTTAGAATATGATGTTTCTCAAAGTACATATGGAACAATTCAAAATTTATTACTTAATATAAACAATTTAATCTCCATGAATTTGATTTAACTATAAATTATTATTTTAATTCCAAAAACTTCCTAGTACTAAGGTTTTCATATAAAAAGTTATTTGTAATTACATAATTAAAATATAAATAACAACTCTAAGTTTTTGGTATCACCTATCATAACGGGGTTTCACCCAAACTTGAACTTCAAGACTCATTAACCTGTATTAATTGTGATTTCGCAAACGTATGGGCAATTCGGTCAAACACAAACAACAAAGGAGTTGAGTTTTGAAATCATGTTAATAGTATAATATAAGTAAGCAGAACACAGAAACAATCATAATACACTGTATCATAACAGAAACATTCTTCAAGGAAAAATATCACATTATAAAGTTAAAACCACTCAAGTAAAATCAATGCATTTCAGTATACACATCAAATCATCTAAGATAAATTATTATCACAACGATACCTATTAATCACAATAAAACAATCACAAGAAAATTCAATGTAATGCATGAGCTTATATTCTACTTCAAAATGTGGTACCATTCTAACTCTGAAGTACTTGGTTCGGAGGCTTGATAATACTCGGTGGACGAACAATTCAAATTGGCCATGTCCTCATAGATCCCCTCAACTCAACACGAGACACATATACGCGAAAGTCGAGGTAAATGTATATTGCATGGTAGCTCCCGATATTTGGAGTGCTACCTCCAAGTCACCTAGGAATTTTCCACCCGAATACCTCTAAGGTCTAACAATCTTTCTTTAAGGCTCAACAGCAGACCACCACGATCAGGCTCATTCAGTTGTACTTCCTCGAATCACTAAGCTTATCAGACCCTACCTATATGATGATAAAATAATATCCACTTCACAAATTCTCAATATTTATTTTCTTCCCCCGTTGGCCTATGATACTCCATTAAGACTGTCACCTCAAACATAAAATGGAATCACCAATATGGAGTTACTTCAATATTCTGATCGCATATTCACAACATCACTATCATTAATCATATCTTATCAGATAAACTTATTAAAAATTTATCGTACCACTATCATCAATCATAAATCACCACATAGACTTATCACAAATTTATAACATCATTATTATTATTAATTATACATCATCATAATCACATAAACTTATCAAAATGTATTCACAATTTATTATCACATCACATAAACAGGTGTAATCAAACATATACAAAAAATTCATTCGACATCCAATATCACAATAATATCAAATATCACACATTTAGTAAAAAAAAAACAAACATCACAATAATATCAAATACCACACATTAACGAAGTTAAATCAATCAACACCTTATAAATATTTCTACTCCACATTTTAATCTCACAATTTCCATACTTTATAATTAATCAATTTATCACTCAAATGACTATTGTCATACGTAACGAGCTCCGAATTAATCATTACCAAATACAGATTTCCCGTTCTTCTCACAATATATTACACTCATGAATTCAAACGCTCTCTCACCCCTTATATTATTTTGATGCTATCAAACAAGATTACAATTCCAAAAGCAAACAATATTTGTTCTTTGACTTTTTGTCCTTCAATCGATCTAACTTGACAATTTATGGATAAACATCAAAACTAAATTATGAAGAAAATACTCTAAAAACTAAATTTCATAATTCAGTCAAGTAAAATTACCATAAATCAGAAAAACAATCATATGATAATATACCCGCTTTTCACTAGAACGTTTTGGCGTTGGTTTCACTCATATCAAACTTACGATAAAGAAGAAAGGAGCAAAATAACGAATTCTGTAAACGGATAAGTCGAGTATTTTATGGAGAAATTGGAGTAGTTAAAATTTTGAGAAAATATTTTTAATTGATTAAGTAAATATATGAAACAACGTACTGAAATTTGAACGGAAAAACTTTTTTGGACAGTAATTGATTACGGATATCAATTTTTTTCCTTTTTCTCTCTAGTGCGTTTCCTTTTTCTCTCCGGGCCGCACCTCTTCTTCTTTTCTCCTGAAGCACTACTTATTTTAAGTTTTATTTGACCCTTTTTTTTATTAACCTAACTCACTTAACCTTATTTTATTATTATTATTATTATTATTATTATTATTATTATTATTATTATTATACGGTATTCTTTTTATCACAAGACCCAACTAATAACACACTTATTTTAATTTACTTATTTGTCACTAAAATAATATATTTCAAAAATCAAATTAAAATATTATTATATTATGAGAATATTTAAAATAAAAAACTATATAACATCACAATTTTATTTAACCTACTAAATCATTTAAATATGTATAAAATAGGCACAACTTAATAATCTCACATATAAAAAAAAAACATAAGTGCGATATTGTTAATATTTCAAAATCAATATTTTACCTACTTAAAATATTAATTAAAATTTTAAAATTATATCAATAATAACAAAAACTCTGGTATTCAAAGTTATTACTATACTTACTATAGTATATGCGTTTTAAGGCATTTTAACATCAAGAACATATTTTAACACTTCTATTGTAAAAATAAATATTTATTAATATATCAAAATAGTTATTTATAAAATAATTATTTAAATTAAGAAATAGTCATAAGCAATTAAAATATAACTATGTCCATATTTATCATTTAGTCAAATATGTATAAAACTATAGCACATTGTAGAAAACACACAAATAACGAAAATTATTATCAAAATTTATCAATATATATTATAAAATAATTAACATAAAATTAATTATTAAAATTCTATTTAATTAATAAAATAGTGTATTATAAAATTTGAGGTGTACAATTCTCCCATCGTTAAAGAAATTTGGTCTTCGAAATTTGTAATGAACAATACGCAAATGTGTAATCAACTAATTTCTCAAACAATATTCTACAAGTTTTACTCTTCTTAAAGATCGTTTTAATTCTATCCACAATTACTCTACTAATTTCACATAAGTTAGAAAGGTAGTGAAACATTTATTATATTTCACCTTCAAGAAGTACAAATAGAAACACATATAAAAACTCAGTGGCATATACATTCACTTAAGTTTTTTGTTTTAAACGAAAACTAATGTGTATAATCATAGTGAAATAAGACAAATATTATTTTAAAGTCTTATACACAAGATTAATTTATAAAACTCCTAAAATAGTTAATGGTCCTTATCAAATCAGACAATATAGTACAAATAAGATACTAACACAATGCACTTATTTATTTAAGCAAGTTACTTAGGAGATCAAACACACTTGATTGAATATTTAATTTAAGCATATACCTCCAACCTAATATTTACACCATATAAACAATTATCAACATTCAACATGATTCCACATAAGACTCATAACCATTCAAAATTGTATAAGAGATGAACAAGATTTTTAACTATTTCAAAAATAAAATTAACAAATATTTCTAACATTAATAACACTAGGTTATTGCCACCTCTTTTATCAACGATGAGTCATCGAGGTATGTAGTCTCTCTTACTCATGTAGTCAACTACTTATGGTAATCATAAATGTATCATGCAAATTCAAATATGGGTAATTAAGAGTATCTTTAACATGGTTTGAGAGTGCGAAGACATCGCCATAACTCCTACTTCTTATTTTAAGTTAAAAATCCACTTAGTTAAACATTTTCAATAATTGATTTGTAATTTACAACTAGGTACAACAATCAAAGAAAAGAGACTTAGATTAATATCAATCAACATTCAAACTATAAACACAAATTTCCAACACATAGAATACTTAAAACACAAATATTTTCACATTTACCTAAAAACAAATATATGCATATAACTAATTTAATAATTGACATCATGATATAGGACATTCTCATAGCAATCAAACAAATCCAAATTTATCACAATTAAATAATTAACTAATTTTTTTCCTTTTGAATCAACCTTTTATCTTTTAACAAAAAGTTAAACAAAGGTTTGTTTTTATTTTAGGTAAAATAAGTAACTACATATACTCGAAGTTAATACAATAATTAGAAAATCAAAATAAATGAAGTAGTACATAAACCATTTTAGTGGTTAATCAATATTCTAAAATTTTATTTCAAAAGCCTAAATTATTTTAAAAGAATCACTAATCTTTTAATATCATAAAATAGTTTTATTTTTAAAATACAAAACTCTTCCTTTTATTATTTCTTAATAAATCATACAATTTCTTTTTAAACTATTTTTAAAACCAATAAGATTACTAAAATTTCACCAATACTTTAACCATA
>JBBPBS010001075.1:1810514-1835561 GCA_037974835.1 Cicer judaicum | reverse complement strand
TATTATAGATAGTCTTGATAAAAAAAAAAATCATATGACTTTGTTAAATAAATGATAATTATAATTATTTATATATGGTTGTATGGTCAAGATTTAATCTTCTAATAAATTATGTTATATTCTCAAAAAGGAAACAAATATTAATTGTATTTATAATATGTTGCTTTTACAAAATAGGAAATTGAACATGACAATTTATGAGTCTGCTGAATAGTTTTGTTAAATAAATGATAATGATAATTATTTATATATGGTTGTATGGTCAAGATTTAATCTTCTAATAAATTATGTTATATTCTCAAAAAGGAAACAAATATTAATTGTATTTATAATATGTTGCTTTTACAAAATAGGAAATTGAACATGACAATTTATGAGTCTGCTGAATAGTTTTGTTATGATATCAAAATATACTTAAAATGCATTTTTCTATGCTTATAAATGGCGGTTGTTTTTCAACTTAAATTGTCAAAAAAAAAAAAAATTTCATATATACTAAGAGAAAAATAATTTTTACTTTTGAGAAGAGAATTATGGCAAAGTGTAATATAAAAAATATTGTCGTAATTATGACATTGATTATGATTGTTTCTGCAAAAGCCGACGATTCTCCAACACCTCCATCAACAGATCGTTATTTATGGGCTCAAATGCTTTGCTATGGTATGTGTCAAGGCGAATGTAGACATTTATGGGCCAATCGTCAACATTTTGATGCTTGTGTTGCAGATTGTTACAATACGAAATGCAAATGATTGTACTACTAGCTGTGTTCACTCGAATTCATGCTTGGAAACATGCAAGAAGAATTAGTGTTTATTTGGAACAACCAATAGTTCAAAATATTAATGAAATAAGAAATTGTGCTCATTGATGTTGTAATAATGTATTTTAAATAATAAACTTCTGCCGAATGCCTTTTTTTCATGAATCCTTTTGATTGTTAGATAGGCTTGCCTGTTTGGTGTGAGCTGAAACATATTTATCGTTGAGGCTAAACATTTCTCAAACAAGTTAGTCGTACATTAAAATAAGTATTTTTTTTAGTCATTTTCTCTCTTTATTTGGTTAAACAATTCTAATTTATTTGTGTTGATAATTCTAGTAATAGTAATTAATATTAAATACAAAATAAATAAATATTACTACTAAATATAATCAAATAATGTAATATAAGAAAATTATATTTTAATATTATGCAAATAAAATATTTTGGTAGTAAATAATTTTAAACAAATTATGTTTCTCATGAGCAAGGCCACGAATTTCTTTTAATTTCTAAAAGTTATAAATGAAAAGTGTTGATGACCTTGGCAATGTGAAGTGTTCCATAGCCATAACTCTCAAAAGTGTTGATGTTATTTGAGCAAGTGGTTGAATTTGAGAAGATGGTGGAGAAGTTGAATATTGAAAATCACTTCATTGTTATTGTAAAAGAAGATAAGCAAAAGAAAAATACGAACATAGAAATTAAAAAATGAAGAGATTGATGAAGTTTGAGATTCAGTCTATGCATTGTTCATCAATGTCCAATTGAAAAGGACATAGAAACAATATAATATATTTTTCAAGTTCATGGAATTTCTACCAAACAAGAAGAAAAAGAAGGATGATGTGTTCTTTTTGTCATGTATGTCATGTTGACAATAATTAAGCAGCAAGCTAATGAATTAAAAAAAGCGCTTCGTGGGAGGCAGCTCACACAACAAGAAAACCTAGCAAAATGCAACTACAAATAACCTGGTCACAAAGTTGTGGCGGACAAAACAGCAAAAAAAGCTGATTTTTTTGTTATCATTTGCCCTCACAAATTTGTGACGAAAAAGTCCGCTATAAATGATAAAGTTGTTTAAAAAATTCATAGTTTGTGGAGGTCAAGGCTACAACAAATGGATAACTTTTTAAAAAAAAATTAAATCTATAAAATTTGAAATTAATATTATATATACAAAATAAATATTTATATAATTTTAAATTTTAAAATTTAAATTAAATTAGATTAAATATTATATAAAAATAAAAATATAATTTTAATATTAATATCAATTAAATTATTACGATCAAATAAAATAAAATATTCCAAAATTAATAAATTATATCATACAAACCAAAAATAAAACACACTATAACTAAATAACAATATGTAGTATATTCATGCAAAACAAAAATAAAAATAGAAGGAAGGTAGAGAGAAGGTCAAAAAATATTTATAGAGACAAAGGTTGAAAGCAAATTTAGAGAGAAGGTAGAAATGAGAAATGGGAGGAAGAGTAATATATATAGGGAGAAAAGAGGACATTTGTGACGGCAATAAAATGTAAATGGTACTATTACTTTTGTGGCAGTCTAAGTAGTTAGAAAATGTTGTTTTTATGGCGGCTAATACCTCCAGAATGCTCCAAAGAGCTGATTTTGTGGTGGCCTAAGCCTTCACCATGATCCAACAAGATGATTTTGTGGCGGTTAGCTCTCACAATGCTCCAATGTTTTGTTTTTGTGGGAGTATATACCACCATAAAATCATGTTTATATTTTTAATCAATCAAGTACGCTGTGATGGTATTAGCAATCACAAATGAAAATAACTTTTCCCTCCAATAGTTTCGTGGCCGTTTTTAGCCGTCACAAATGTTATAATCAACCAAAAAAATTTTTTGATTTGTGAGGGCTTTTTCAATAACAAATAACAACCAATTTGAATTTTAATATTTGTGATAGTTTTTTCGATCAGTAATTTCTGAGTATTCTTTTAAACCACAAAATATATTTTAAGTTCGCCACAAATTGAGTATTTTCTTGTAGTGCTATAGGTATAAGTAACTTTTATTTTTGCAATCTTCTCTTTGTTATTTGAATTTGTTTCTTTTTAATTGTGTGAAAACATGCACTGTGATGAACAACGTTTAACAACTTGAAGTTGGTCTGATGCTATCTGTTTGGGATTTTGAAATTTAACTATATGGTTGTAAAAGTCTAACTTGTCATCAATTTTAAAATAAATATAAATTTATCAACGACATGTTTGACAGTTCATACTCTCTTTTATTATATTGGATGTGACCTTTTCAACATAAACACTAATTCTGACTTGCATCACTTGTGATTTACACTTACACAAAGACAATTTTGTTTGATTGTTTGAGCCTTTCTCACTATCCATTGCAAATTTTATCACTTGCTAGCCCCTTTGAGTCTTGTCATTTTCTTTCGGTTACTACCCACATTACAATTTAAAGACCCGACTTTAATTACATCATCTTACTTGGAGTTAGGTAGGAAACAATTTGTCTCGTCTTGATAAAATTATAAGTTTAAGGTTTCTTATGGGATAACATACTTTTAAGTTAGGGTGGTGGTTGTCAATAAAAAATAAAAAATTTACAAAATAAAAAAAAAATCAGTTTGTGTACTTTGATAAATAACATCTTGTTAGTTATTTTGTAAATGTTTGAAAATCCCTACAATAAAAATTTGAAGAAAAAAAAGGTAGAATAATTTAAAAATCTAAACCTAACTCCAAGTAATAAAAGACTACTATCCCAAAATGTCCTACTGTTATCTAAGCTTTATTGCAACCCGAAAGTCCTCTAAAATTGTATGTGTTTGTTGCATTGTGATTGCTAACTAGAATTTTTTTCAAGCCTATGGTAGTGTGACACATGTTCTAAGATTTGAGTGATAAGTTCATAACCCTTGCTAAGCGCTAGAAGGAAATTTTGGTGAGATTGTGTGAAGAGATAGTTGAACTTCATGAATGCATGCTAAGTTTAAAAATGGTGTTTTTTTTTAGATGCAACCTTAGAGCATGATAAATATTTTGTAGTAGGTTGAACTTTGAGGATTAATTTATATTTGATATGAATAATTGACTTTAAGGTTGTTTTTAACTGTACCCAATTTGATATTAATTTTTGTTTGGGGACAAGCAACATACTAAGTTTGGGGCTGTGATAACTCTTCATCATATGCATATTTTTCATTGTTTTTATTCTTATTTATCTTTAATCATTAGTTAATTTAAGGAGTTATTTGATATATTTTGTTGATTCTTATTCATGGATTTAATAAAATGCTTATTTTCTTATTTTCTTGATTAAGTAGAATTTTTTTATTTTGTAGTTTTGCATTGTTTCTTTGTTTTAGTCTAGTGCTGAATTTTGGTGAGAAATCAACATGATCTATGTGGAGAATGTTAGCCATATCTAAAGTTGTTGATGTCCAATTGGAGTCCAACCAAGTGCAAATGAAAGCTAAGATCTATAGCTACAACTT
Organism: Cicer judaicum; assembly: GCA_037974835.1. Taxonomy (NCBI): domain Eukaryota; kingdom Viridiplantae; phylum Streptophyta; class Magnoliopsida; order Fabales; family Fabaceae; genus Cicer; species Cicer judaicum. Next base: position 1,831,289 of record JBBPBS010001075.1, on the reverse strand, counting down.
TCATGCGGACACCAAAATCAAATTCAAACTCAAAAAAGGAGAAAAAACAGTAAATGTTAGATATCATATGTTGTGCGCCTGAAGCGCAACACCTGCGTCTAGGGTACCTTTATGCCTTCCTGAATCTGTCCAAATGCGCCTAAAGCGCAAATCCTGCATATGGGGAATGTATAAAAACTCATATTTCTCACTTTTTAGGGATCTTTTTGACATTTGAGAATTTTGGAGACTTGTGCCCTAGTCCACAAACTTAAAGACAACTGTTTCTAAAACCATTTGAAGAGTTTTTATCAAGAATCATTCATGATTCTTTTTTGTAATTCTTCTTTAATCTTTATCTTTTGTATCTCTATCATGAGTAACTAAACCCTATTTGGTAGAGATGAGTGAAACAAGATGAAACCCTCTTTGTGCTTAATGATTTTTATTGCTTGATCAACATTAAAATCAATATACCAAAAATAAGCTTTAACAATGTTTTTTTTTTTTATGCATTTAACAATGCTTTTAAGCGCTATAGTATTTAGTACTGTTAAAAGATACAATTGTGCTTTTTAACATAACAAAAGCGCTATCGTAAGTGATTTTAAGAGCACTATTTTTATAAAAGTGTTGTCGTAAGTTGAAATATATAGCACTTTTATAGCGTTTTCTACACACACAAAAAAATGTGTCCCATTTTACAGCGTTTTTTTAAAAAACGTTGTAAGGTGCATTTAAGAACATTTGTTTTGGAAAGTGCTATCGTAGGTAGAGGTTTTATAGCGGTTTTTTTAATAAAAAACCTCTGTTGTAGGTATCTTACTTTACAACGTTTTTTCTAAAAAAACGTTGTTGTAGGTGGTATCTTAAAACACATTTTTTTTTTCTTTCTAAAAAACAATGTTATAGGTCTTTAAAGCGTTGTAGTCGAGATTTAATATCGTTTTTCATAGAAAAGTGTTGTCATAGGTGTTATTAAATTAAAGATAAAAGTTATGTCACTTTTCTACGACGCGATAACAATATTCAATTATACATAAGGTATACATTTACGATCAAACTCCCTGTTATTTTGATTCGATCTCTATATTATTACATTTACTTTTTTCAAAATCATCAACATCATGCACATATTGATACAAAAACAATTTCTTACCTCAAACTCTATATTCTAATAAACATTTAGTTTTTTCTAAAATCATCAACATCAAGCACATGTTGACACAATAACATTTTTTTCATTCAAACTCTATATTGTACTATACATTTAGTTTTTCTAGGATCATCAACATCTAGCACATATTGACAGTGGCAATTTTCAACAACATTAATTTTCCAACATCATCATCACAATAGAAATTTCTTACTTTAACACTTATTGAATAGAAAATAAAATAAAATAATTAGAATAATTATCAGTTCACATAAAAATATACAAATAATAGTTTACAATGTGAAACTCACCAAATAACAAATTATATAACTCTCAGTTTGAGTATATATTGTCACCAATCTTCCTTGATTCCAGTTAGATCACTTCTAGAGTAAATTGACTTGGAGTTGTCAAAGTACTATGTGCGATATAATATTTAAACATAAATACGTCAGAATTAAATATATAGGTAGTTTATATATGCAAATCAAAATCCAATGAAAATATCGTACCATTTCTAGAATTATACTTTGATTCATAACAATAATCTCCTTCATGAATCGCAAAATATAGTATCCGCAGTCTATGTTTTTATATTGGCGAGGACACTATAATATAAAACATATTTATTATTTCAAACCTTTATTGGAACCCATGTGATTTTGCTTGAATTATGCTTCGACACTGTAGCACCGATTTGAGAGCGGAAAATTTGTAAAGCACTATCAAATAAATATGATTTTTTTGCAATGACCAAACACATTACTTATGTATCTAAGATATTCTTTATTTTTAAGTGATTGTTATAATGATTGTACAGTGGATCTAGATAATATATAATTTTTTATGTGACATTGATGACAAAGAACACACAATGTTGCCTACAACGATAAAAATTTGGTTGGCAAATTTGTTTGTAACTGATAAAGGATCATAAATTATCACAAGATATAGATATAGAATATCTAATTACCTTGAATTATATGACCCAGACTCACCAACTTTTCATACAAATACGTTCAATAATATCAAATTATTTGAATTAATGATAAATGTGACAGTGATGCAAGTAAAGGGAATTTTTATCTCAAATTAATAAAAGTATTTTACATTACCTAATGTATATGCTCTAATAATAGTAGCACCTAACTCATCATGATTCAGAAGTTCATATATGTGCTCTTTATTAAGTAATTCTTCATAATCAAATCCAAAAATATATGTCCCCATGTTTATGATACGTGTATATGTGCTTTCCATATAAATTTTTGTTGTTACACTAAGACACGTACCAAATCGAGAAATGCTTGGATGCCTAATTTTAGGAGAAGTAGTTGATTTTCTACCGACTAGTTTTTGTAGGACAAATTTATTTTTAGGCTCAACTTTTTTAAATTTTTCCACAACTTTTGCTTGAATCTGAAAAAATATAGTTCAATTTGTTAGAATTTGTAGGAATCTAAAACTTGTGAAACTAAATAAATTATTAATTGAATAAATATTTTACCACGAACTGGTATTTGCGGTGTAGCGGATTTATTTTTTGACTCAACTTTCTTAACCTTTTATGTAGCTTTTACTTGAATATAAAAAATGAAGTTGATCAGTTTGTTAGTTATTATAGTAAGCTAATCATTTCGTATATAGTTGCTATGTAAAACTTTCTCTTGTGAAGTGACTGATTTGTTGTGAGCCTGGATCTTTTTATCATTCCCTTTAGAATTTGTAGAAAAATAAGGTATCCTCTAAATTATTACTGAAAACATAAATGCCAACAGGATGGAATTTGAGAAGAAAATGAAACCAACATTCCTCTAAATTTTTTGCAGTTAAAAGGAAATGTGCTAGATACATAACTGGATGGAATTTCATCAGTATAACCATTTTCTACAAACTACAATCCGAAATAACTTAAGTAGAGATACAAAAAATAACCACAAGCAACTACATAATCATATATAAGTTTCCATACTAAATATATGTACAAAATATATGATTGGTAGTAATAATGTTTTCAACATACCATATTTATGCAAATAACATTTTTGGGCCATGTCACATAACTACCTATTGCTTCTCCTAACAACTTCATATCTCCATTATTTTTAAATATATGCAATGATGCAAGTGGTTCTAAACCAATCACAGGTGAAGATAAATACAACACACAAGATGAGATACCCTAAATCAATGGTTAATACATAAATCAATTCATGTAATTAATTAATAGATTGAATGAATTTCTAAATTCATTAAGTAATTAATTACCTCTAGAAGACTTTTACGAGCAATGTTGCAACTAGAATTTTCACTAGATTGACACTTTGGAAGATGCTTTTCCTTATCCTTTTTCACCAAATACTGAACTTGCTCTATTAGATTTTTCAACACACCTAATACTTACTCATTAGATGGATTTATGACTTTACATGTAAAAAATATCTTTTTGGAGTTACGCCAAATCATTTGTCCCTCACATGGCCAGAATACTCGGGAACATTAAAAATCTTGCAATGTATGTCCCTGCAACTAAGTTGTTGAATCTCCTCTTGAGATGAACATTTTTCTAGATTCTCCTAACATACATGTAGTATTAAAAGATAAGTTTATTATCATTTTTAAAAGACAATAATAAAAATAATTAAAATAATAATATATTTACACATTGTTCTATATCACTTGTTGGACATTTTCATTATCAACTAGTCCATCCTTATTCAAACGAGTCTCATTCCACAAAATATGACGATCTAATGGTTGATCTAATTTCGTCTCTTGAAGCTATTTGTCAAGACATATAATCATATTAGTTTGAAACTATAGTTTATAATCTACCACGTTGTATAAATTTATATTTACTTAAAATTTTGTGCCCTAAATGTGCATATCTCATACGCGATTTTTTCTATGGATGAAAGAGATTTAATGCTCTCTCACGATTTGCAGTACTTATACTCTATATAAAAAAAAATGGTTGTGTAAATAAAATATGCTGAGAATCTGAAGAAAAAAAAACATATGCTAATAACTTAATATTACCAAAATAGCAGAATCTGCATATTTAGCTACAAAAGTGCTCCACTCTTCAGGTAATATGTAGTGTTTATATATTTTTGGAGCTTCAACATTCAAATTTCCATCAGCATCTGTTAAGTACTACTTTGTCATGTGAGATCTAAATCCTCTATGTAATTTACCGACAACTCTAAGTACATGATTTTTTCACACATCATCAACGATAAAACCCGACTATAAACCAAATAAAGAAAGAGTTTGAGTAAAAGTATTTCAATGAAAAAAATGCTAACTAACAAATAAGAAGAGTAAAAAAGTTACATGTATATCATTCCACATGATATCTTTAACATCTTTCAAGGTATTATGTCTCCAATCATCAATTGTAATTGGGATATTCTGATGAACAACTGCACCCATATAACTTACCATCCTGAAATTGTTAGGCTCAATTGGCTGGCCACTCTAATTCTATCCTACCTAATTAACTCATAGAGTAAGTGCATACTTTCAGAAAAGATAAAAATAAATTCTAAACATAGTATAGTATACCTCAAATTTAATTCCACTACTTCTTGCTTTGATGATCTTATGCATAATAGTCGCCCCACACTTAACTTCATTTAATTTCATAACTATGAGTAGTGACATTTTCCTTATTTTGTCGAGCACAATCATCATCAGAATCCATTTATCTACACATTTTATACAGTAAAGTTATAAAAGCAGTACAAGCAGATACAAACATTAATAAACAATAATAGAGGCATAAGTATGGCAAAAGTAAGAAATTATGTGTGTTGTAATTTATAATAATTATAAAAGTAGAGTAATACATTATATGTGTTGGTTTTATAATTCCAACATTATATGTGTTGGTTTTATAATTCCAACTAATTATCGATTTAGTCATTAGAAATAATATGTGCTATAAAAACATGGTGAGTATAAATATAATTTATAAGTGTTAGTAATTTATACGGGTACTCAATAGTAATCAACTTTACTAGACAATTATTTAAATTGTAATACTTAGTATAACTTGTAGAAAATTAATCAATCATAATCACACTGTTAAACATACATAACAATTATTATAAAAATATAAAACGCTTTCAAATGAAAATAGAGAAAATAGAAAATACTTAAACACCTTAAATGTCCTTCTTCTTTTCTTGGTGGAATTCATATTTATTTGTCCCTTAACGATACGAAACGATAGATTAATTCAAATTCTCTCATCACGATCATCTCTAAGATATAAACCATCATCAGTTGAATCAATTTCACATCGTTATGATATCGCAAAGAAAGGATAATTACCAACATCTTCATATTTATTATTATCATCACTTATTTTATTGGTTGATAGGACAATAGACCATTTATCATCTGCAGGATCAGTGACATAAAACACTTCTTGAGCTTGCGACGCTAAAATAAAGGCTCATCTTTGTATCTCACCTTATTAAAATCGACAATCAAAAAACCCTAACTCATCAACATGAACGCCATTATTATTATCGACCCACTTGCAACCAAAGATGGGAACACAAAACATTGTGTAATCTAATTCTCATATGTGCTCGATAACCCGCAAAATATGATAGATTTGCATATATTGAATTTTTGTCTTTAACACATGATATATGCATCGCTTCAGCTGCTAGAGCGACTCTACTATTTTGCATAGTGGTTTGATCATCTTGTTTTATGGTATAAAATGTGTAATCTTTATATCAAAAAATTGAATAGTAAGGTAAACCATTATATCAAAAAACAAGAGTGAGAAATACATTTCAAGCTCACACAAAGTAACAACATTTTCCCTTTACTACAAATTTCCCTGAAGATGAAACATAATTTAGTTATCACTCGTCGAACTTTTTCCAGTAAAATGGAACATATACCAATTGGTAGTAAATGCTCCATTATAACATAGCAATCATGAGTCTTCAAACCTTTTCACTTGAGGTCTTTCATACAAACTAAATTTATAATGTTTCAAGAGTATCCTTCTAGAACGTTAACTTTGTGAAGAAATTTACATAAAATAATTTTCTTCTTTCTAGATAGAGTATGAGCGGCTGGAGATAGATATGTGCAATTTCCTTTCTTTACATGACCCAATTCATTTCTTATTCCCATATCGACCAAGTCCAGTCTTGCATTGATGCCATCCTTAGACTTTCTTGGAACATTGAGTAACGTACCAATAACACTATCAAATACATTTTTTTTTTCAATATGCATCACATCGAGAAAATATTTTACATACAATGACATCCAATATGGCAATTCAAAGAAAATTGACTTTTTCTTCCACCCAGTCTTGACAAGCTCTCCCTCAAAAGGTTTTCCAAATTTTTTGGTCAAACTTTGTACTTTTTCAAATATTTGATATTCAGTGGGTGCTAAACGAGCAGTACATTCCTATGATTTTCATTAAATGCATTTCTCCAACGACGTTGCTGATGACTAAAAGGTAAAAATCTATAATATTCAAGAAAGATGTTCTTCTTACAATGTTTCAACCACATCGAATATGTACTCTCTTCACATATAAGACATGCACGTTGACCTTTAATGCTAAATCTTGATAAATTACTATATGCTGGAAAATCATTAATTGTGCCAAACAACATACACTAGTAGAAAATTGACTTTTTAATATACTTTTAAATGTTTGTCTATGTATACGAGTTAAGAAAATAAGGCGGTGTCAATTTTATAAATAGATGAAATACGTTTAATACGGTTATATTAGCCACCGAGTTAAGATAAAAAATTAATATCTCTCTGTTTAATTCGGTTACTTATATAAACGACTTAATAAAATGAGGCGGTGGAAATTCTGTAAATATTTAAAATTTGTTTAATGCGGTGATATTGATAACCGATATAAAGACAAATGTAAAGGATATAAAATATGACATGCAGTTAGTGTTTTACCTTCCACCGCATTTATCACTAGCACATGCAACATTTTATCTTCCACATTATTAACCATTATATTATAAACCTTTTCTATTCTCTAATATTTGCAACTACATTTACTGTTTTTATTCCAACTACTTCTTTACCTCCATAGCCCAACTCAGTTTCATCGCCACCATTTAAGGTATGGTTGTTCAAACTATTGAATAATAAATTTATATGAGTAATTTTTTTATAATTTTCTACTCTTGTATTGTTTATAGTTTATATATATGGTAATAATTTCATTTAGATAATATCATAATATTTGATTTAGGCTAAATACCACTTGTAATCTCTTAAATTAATTTCAGCTAACGTTTTAGTCCTTTATCTTTTTTGTTTCCCGATATGGTCCTTTATTTTAATTTTAAGTGATAATTTGATCTTTTATGTAATAAAATGTCAACAATATTATTTTTTGCAAAATTTCAAAAAAATCATTAAAAATTTCAAACAAAACCCATAAAATTAATTATCATCCTCAATATAATGCAATTTCATCAAATTCATAACTTAAATCTTTATATAAACATCATATTTTCATTAAAAATTTTAAACAAAACCCATAAAATTAATTATCATCCTCAATATGAGTTTATTTGAAGATTTGAGCTATAAATTTAATAAAGTTTATTTTATATTAAAGAATATAACTAAATTTATGAGTTTTGTTTGAAAATTTTGATGAATGTTTGAATTTTTATAAAAAAAAGGATAACATTGATAACATTTTGAAACATAAAAATTTAAATTGTCACTTAAAATTAAAATAAAGGATCAAATCCAGAAAAAAAAAATAAAAAAAAAAAAGATAAAGGACTAAAATGTTAACTGAAAGTAAGTTAAGGGACTACAGGTGATATTTACCTTTTGATTTATTTGAGGGAACCTATCCAACAAACTATATGCCAAATTCTTTTTTTTTTCTTTTAACTACTCCATATCATTCTTTTGGACAAAGGGCATATAAGAGATTTTGTTGTTGTATTAACAAGTTAAATTACATATTTCATATTTTACATGTTCAACCTCACATAATAATAAAGAGTAAATTGATTGTGTTATTTTTTTGTTCAGATATTTGATGACTCGGTATCATTTCACTCAGATCAAATAAAAGAAAATCACACGTTGTGTGGATTTTGATTTGAAATTAATTGAAGAAAATGACGATGCTAATATATGCCTATTGAATATTGCTACATTTTTTAATTTTATTATTGAACATCTAAATTGTTTTTCGTGAGATACATCTTCTTTGTACTATATATTTTTTGTATGAATATGAGATATTGTATATTTTAGTTATTTGATGGTTATATAAAATTGTGATTGTAAGTACCAAACTCTTTTTTGAAATTTAATACCAAATATTATATGGATTATGAGCATAAAAAGAAAATGAGAAATTTATAAAAAAAAAATATTTATTATTTTAACTATATCTATTAAGTTAGTTGATTAAAATATCCGACTTAAAAAGATGATGTGGTATATTGTATTTATGATGTTTAAGTCGGTTAAGCTGAATCAACTTAATATGGCGAAGCTCTATTAATTTGGTTCATGAAACGAGTTAAAAAGCAACCTGCTTTTTAAGTCGTTTGTTTTTAACTCGGACACATAACTGACTTAAAATGTACATTTTCTTATACATATCATAAACTTCCACATCTGTCTCCCACATATTTTTTAAATCATCAATTAAAGGAGTTAAGTATAAGTCGACATCATTCCTAAGTTATTTGGGTCCAAAACCGAATAGAGACAACATCATAAACTTACGTTTCGTATATAACCATAGCGGTAAATTATAAATCAACAAAATCACAGGTCATGTGTTGTGTGAGATGCTTTTAAGACCATGTTGATTCATTCCATCATAGAAAGTGCAAGTGTAACACCCTAAATTTGATAATAAACTATTTTATTAATTAAATAGGATTTTAAATAATTAATTTGATTTTAAAATTATTTTAGAATATATATTGATAAATTTTGTGAGTAATTTTCGTTATAGGGATGTTTTCTATGATGTGTTGGTTTGATAGATATTATATTTAATGAGCAATATAAATAATAAATATTTTACTTTATTATTTTATATATTTTTATAAAAATAAAAGTATTGTAGTGTAATATTTTAAAGAACAAGATTTTATATGATTTTAAGTGTATATGTGAGTTGGTAATTGATATGATATTTTCTTATATGTTTGACTAATGTTAAGTGTGTACATATTTATATTTTAATCATTTTAAGTATCTCTTATTTTAATTATTTTTAAATATATCTTATTTTAATTATTTATCCTATAAATAATTATATTGAGATCGTAGTAATATTGTGTTTGATTTTCTTTGTTTTTATATATTCATTTTGAAATTGTGATTATATATATATTTATATAGTTATATTTCAATTATTTATAACTATTTTCTATTTTTAGTTATTTTTTTATAAACAATTATCTTGATATAGAATTGATATTGTGTTTGATTTCGTTTATTTTTAAATACTTGTTATGGTATTGTGATTTTATATATATTCATTATGATTTAGTAATTAATATAAAATATTGATGTTATATTTATTTATTTTATAATTTTGACTATTTTCTAATAGGATGGTATTATTATAATGTGAGTATTCTGAGAAATAAGTATACTTGTAGAGATTATTTTGAATGTGAGAGTTTTGATTATTAGTAATATGTTTTTTTTTTATATTGATTATTTTAATTACTCTAATTTATAAAATATTAGTAATGTTTGGAAAACTAAATGGTGTTTGGAGGAATATTAAAAAGGAGATTAAATAATTATTAGTATTATTTTAACAAAATAAAAATAATAATAGTAAAATATAAATAAAGAGACCAATGGAGTTGACTCTATGAACCCTAATTGTTAATAATATAAAACAAACAAAAGAAGGGAAGGGAGTTGGAAGGGCAGCCGTAGAACCACAGAGTAAACACAACAACAACCTATCGTTTGACACTGGAGAGCCATAACTGTCGCAGAAAAGTTTCTCTGTTTTCGTCTAAATTTCAAAATCCTTAATTTGCACCGTTCTCCTTCACCGTAAGTCCGATTTGAGTGAAACCAACACCAAAACGACCGTGTGAAAAGTGGCTATATTATCCACTGATTGGGTTTCTGATTTATGGTAATTTTCCTTGACCGAATTTCGAAGTTAGTTTTTAGAGTATGTTCTCATAATTTATTTTTAACGTTTACCCATAAACTATCGAGTTAGATCGATTGAAGGACAAAGAGTTAATGAAAAAAGGTTGTTTGCTCGTGGAATCGTATTCGTGTGTGAAAGCTTCAAAATAAGGTAAGGGGTGAGAGAGCGTTTGAATTCATCAGTATAATATATTGTGAGATGAACGGGAAAACCGTATTTCCCAACGATTCATCCGGGGCTTGCTACGTACGACAGTAGCCCTTTGAGGGATAAATTAATTAATTTACTAATATTAAAATTGTGAGATTAAAATATAGAATAGAAATATTTGTAGGGTGTTGATTGATTTAATTTCATTGAATGTGTGAAATTGATATTATTGTCATATTGGGTGTCGACTTAAATATATATATATATATATATATATATATGTATATATTTATCTGTGTGATTAGATGAGTTTATGTGATGTGATAACAAAAGATGGATGTGTTGTGGTAGTTTTATGTGATGATGATGATGTATGATTAATTATTGTGATGTTATAAAATTGTGATAAGTTTATGTGATGATGTTTGAATGATTATAGTGATGCTATAAATTTGTGATGAGTTTATGTGATGAGATATGATTAATGATAATGATGTTGTGAATTTGTGATGAGAATATTGAAGTAACCCCATAATTGGTGAAATAATTATGATTTCAATTTGTGTTTGAGATGACGATTTTAATGGAGTATCGTAAACCAACGAGGGGAGAAAATAAATACTGTGAATTTGTGAAGTGGAGATTATTTTGTCATCATATAGGTAGGGCCTGACAAGCCTAGTGATTCTGGGGAAGTACAACTGAATGAGTCTGATCGTGGCGGTCTGCTGTCGGGCCTTAAGGCAAGATTGTTAGACCTTGGAGGTATTCCGGTGGGGAATTCCTAGGTGACTTGGAGGTAGCACTCCAAATGTCGGGAGCTACCATGCAACACACGTTTACCTCGACTGTCGCGTATATGTGTCTCGAGTTGAGTTGAGGGGATCTATGAGGACATGGCCAAATTGAATTGTCCGCCCACCGGGATGGTGGCATAGTATCATGGCCTCCTAACCAAGTACTTCAGAGTTAGAATGGTACCACATTGCGAAGTAGAGTCTAAGCTCATGCATAGCATTGCATTTTCTTGTGATTGTTTTGTTGTGGTTGATGTGTTTCAAAGGTAATAATAATTAGATGATTTGATGCATATCATAATGAGATGATTATTTTACTTGAGTGATTGATGTTATAGTATGATACTATTTAATTAAATATTTTGAGATATCGTAAAGTGATTATGATACGGTTCTATTATGATTGTTTGTGTGTTCTTCTTACTCATATTATACTATTAACATGATTTCAAAACTCACCTCCTTCGTTGTTTGTGTTTGACTGGCTGGGACCTGCGTTTGCGAAATCGCAGTTATTACAGGTTAATGAGTCTTGAAGTTCAAGTTTGGGAGGAACCCCGCTCTGATAGGTAATACCGGGAATAAGGGTTTTAATTTGTATTTTACTTATTTAATTTGAATCAAATTTTTGTATGAAACCTTTGAAGTACTAGTAAGTATTTAGAATTAAATCAAGTAATTGTACTTAAATCAAGTTTATTGAGATTAAATTGTTTTATTTGATTAATAAAATTTGAATTGTTGCATGCGTATTTTGAGAAACGTGATATCCTAAATTAATTACAAAAGTTTTTATTTTCCTAAAAATATAATTTTATTTATCCGCTGCAAATTTTATAGGAATATGATATAAATTATTATATATATTATTTTGGGATTTAGGGTGTCACAGCAAGTCGTAGAATTCTTGACTCTCTCCCGAAATCAGGACACTCGTAATCAATTTTTGCCCATTGTGGAGAATCTGCAGGGTGTCGAAACTTTCTATCTCTAACTCTTTCATCTGCATGTCATGTCAAGTGTTTTGAATATTCACTACGATAGATGCGCCTAAATCATGGTATTATAGGAAAATACCACACGACTTTTGCTTGAGTAGATTATTTCTTCTTATATCGAGAGACATTGCATTTAGAACACGCCTTTAGCGATTGATATTCATTTCGAAATAAAATGCAATTCTTAGGACAAGCATGAATTCGTTCGTAGCTCATGTCAATAGAGCACAAAATTCGTTTAACCTTGTAGGTTCGACTGAGAAGTTCATTATCATATGGAAATATATATTTTAGACTAAATTACATATGTGGTCCCTTAACTTAATTTCAGATAACGTTTTAGTCTTTTATCATTTTTTTTCTCGAGTTGGTCCTTTATTTTAATTTTAAGTGACAATTTGATATTTTATGTTTTAAAATTTCAACAATGTTATCCTTTTTTATACAAAAATTCAAAAAAAATCATCAAAATTCTCAATAAAAACCGATAAAATTAATAATAATCTTCAATATAATGCAAATTTTATCAAATCCATAACTCAAATATTCAAATACACTCATATTTTCATCTCCAACACCATCAAATAAAGAATGAAAGTATGAGTTTATTTCAAGATTTAAGATATGAATTTGATTAGAATTTGTATTTTATTGAAGATGATAATGAATAAGTGGATTAATCATTTTGCTCATCTGTTAAAACAAAAATAAAAAAAATAAAAACCTCTTTCGAATTTCAACTTTCAATTTGGTTAATATTATTATATCAGAAGTCTTTGCGAAATGACTTGAGTTATTATCTTTATTTACAGTTTATCAATTGTATTTGACCCGTGTGCGACAACGGATCAATCACTCAACAAACTCTCAAACATTTTAGGACAATCCCGAAGATCTTCTTCAACTTCTTTTGCAATCTGCTCGACTTGGTCCCGCTCATATATATTTGCGTCAGAATCATTTGAAACATGTCACACCATTCTCCAAATTAGTGTTTTTTTTTGTTTTTTTATCACCGTGTCTTATCCAACATGTATAGCTTTGATCAATTTCATGTCATACTAAATATCATTCCAATCAATCTGCTCTAACGCGTTTTCAAAAACAACATTTTAAATAAGAACAAATAATTTGATTTGGGTCTTCGCATTCTTCACTGCAAACCTAACAAACTATTTCACTACATTACTTCCTTGATTCAATTAATTCATCCTATCACTGCTACTAACATTTGTCTAATCATAATAAGATTTTAAAACAAAGAAAGAAACTATATATTGCTCACCTTGATTTCCAAAGGAAATTTCCTTGATTCAATTAAAAAAGAATCAGCTTTAATTATGTCAATGACCGTGGCAAAATCCAAAGTAATAAAAAAAATATGTGAGTAACCAAATATGACAAGTATCAACATCATTACCTCCTTGATTGTGATGCAACCTACACATGAATATAGTTTTGAAGGGATTTTTTTTTAACTGCCCTGCTTCTGAAATTTAAATACCTGAATGCCCCCATTTGAAATGCCCCCATTTGAAATTAATGTACCAAATTGCCCCATTTTTTTTCAAAATTTTCCACCTCACAAGTCGCCATTTGGAATGGCGACTTCCTTAAGGAAGGCCACTTCCCAAATGGTGACTTCCAACTAGTTTTTTTTAAAAAAAAAACAAAAATTTTGATTTTTTTTTAATTTTTAGTGAATTTATATATAATTAATTATTATAATTCATAAAAATACATAAAAAAATAAATAAATAGAAATTTTAATTATGAAAAAAATTTAGTAAATCTAAGTTTTAATTGGCATTTATTAAATAATGTTTTCTTTAAAAAAAATATTTTAATTTTTATTGAAATAACAAAAGTAATATATATATATATAACTAATATAATTCATAAAAATAGATAAATATAAATTTTAAATTACGAAAAAAATTTAGGAAATTCAAATTCTAAATATCAATTTATGAATTATATTAGTTATATATATATTACTTTTGTTATTTCAATAAAAATTAAAATAGTTTTTTTAAAGAAAAAATTATTTAATAAATGCCAATTAAAACTTAGATTTACTAAACTTTTTTCATAATTAAAATTTCTATTTATTTATTTTTTTATGTATTTTTATGAATTATAATAATTAATTATATATATATATAAATTCACTAAAAATTAAAAAAAAAATCAAAATTTTTGTTTTTTTTAAAAAGAAACTAGTTGAAAGTCGCCATTTGGGAAGTGGTCTTCCTTAAGGAAGTCGCCATTCCAAATGGCGACTTGTGAAGTGGAAAATTTTTTAAAAAAAAATGGGGCAGTTTGGTACATTAATTTCAAACGGGGGCATTTAGGTATTTAAATTGCAGAAAAGCAGGGCAGTTAAACAAAAATCCCAGTTTTGAAATTATAATTTTATTAAATTTTATATTATCATCATTATTAAAAAAAAAAGTTCATCTAATAAAGACATGTTTTCCCCCAATTTATTCCTTCATTTCAAATTAAAGTAAAATTTAAATTTGAGTTATTACTAACATCATTGTGACTATACATACCAAAGGAAGAACGTTGCAAGTTAAAACAAAAGTTGAAAGAGGTTTCAACCTATATCATTAAGAATTTGTGTTCAACCATTCAAGTTGTCTTTTCATGGAAACACTAGTGTTGACAATATCCAATATTGTATCATCCAATATTTGACTTATAACAATATCCTGTAACAATTTATAATTCCTAGACTGGCTCAAAATTGATCATCAATGGAGACCATGCTGAATTAGATAATTTCACAACAAGGTGCTAGCAAAACCGATTGTTCAAATTTCAATTGTAGATCATTTTTTTAACATTGAATGCAATTAACCCTACTAACATATTTGCATTTCAGCCTCAACTCATATGTACCATTGCTAACTCAAAGTGAGACAATGACACAATGGACTTAATCTTCTTAGTTTACTATTCATGACATGTTTTGCTACAAATAGATAATTGGTATGAGGTAACAATGTGTATTAAAAACCACTATGATAAGTTTATCAAAACTCTTAAAACTAAATGACATTTCACATTATTTAGCTTCAAATTTTTTCAAACCATTTTTGGTGATGCTTACGTGGTGATGGTAGTTTGCTTTGTGGTTCCCTTACTGGTGTGGCTGGGATACAAGCTGATGCGCTGGTGAGAGCTTAGCATTTGTCTTAAGAAATTATGCACAAATTTAATCCTCACCTTGTCTAGTATGATTTGATACTCTTTCTTTTCACAGTGCTGATATATGGGTCTTGATGTAAATTAATTTGGCATTATAACTCAATTCTAAAATATGAATTTTTACGGTTCTAATACGATAAAATAGATTATAAGAATATCACTTTAATATGTGTATAGTAGTATGCTAAGTTGCTAAACAAATTTAAATTAAGAACACTTATAGCCAAAAGACTAGGATTGCCTTTTTGAATTATAGGAGTCATGCTTATAACTCAACTGTAGTCATTTTTATTAGGACTAGCACCTGGGATGGGCTGGTATAGGCATTTTTATTAGTTTAACTCTACTCACTTTAGGCATGCATGGTATGGCATGAGTTCATTTTTCATCTTGTTACTTGATTTCTAAAAGTATCTTTCCTGTGTCATGCATTGCCTTTAGATTTTATGCTTCGCTCTGTTTGAAGTTTTACATACTATAAGTTACGTATTTAAACTGGTAAATAGTATCATCAAGTTTTAGACTAAAATTCTGTTTAAGAGACCAAAATAGGGGAGAAACAAAATGGGGGGACTACTTTCGCGATTCAGCTACAATAGGGGGACTAAAACTGCAATTAAGCCTAAAAAAAACGCTATAAAAGACCATATGAAAGTGTTATATGACCCTTTAACAGCGTTTGTAGAAAAAGTGTTGTAAATTTGACTATATGACAGCGCTTTTTTATTGTCATAGGCTTTATTATTATATATAATTATCAGTATCTATGAAAACGCTTTTGAAAAAACATTGTCTTAACCTCAATGTATTTTTAATATATATTACAACATCATATTTAGTTAAAAAAACGTTGTTAAATATGCGTTATAATATCTATATTTTGGTGTAGTGAATGTTTTAAGATTCCTATTTTGAAACAGAAGTGGACTTTAAGAATACTTGAGATGAGAAAATCGTGATATTGTAGTTTAGGAATAAATGCAGGTCATGAAACCAATTGAATTAGTTATAGAGACAATAGTTCAATAAGAGAATACTTAAACCGTGTAAGACATAATTATAATTTTAAACCAAAACAACCACAAAAGCTGATTTTATAGTTACCATTTACCCTCACAAATTTTTAACAGAAAAGTCCGCCACAAATGATAAAGTTGTTTAAAAATCCATAGTTTGAGAGGGCCAAATTAGCTGCAACAAATTATCTCTTTTGTGAGGACTTAGGTCGCCACAAATGGATAACTTTATTAAAAAAAATTAATTTTATAAAATTTGAAATGAATATTATATATAAAAAATTAAAAATGTAAATTTAAATTAAATTAAATATTATATAAAAAATATAATTTTAATATAAATTAAATTATTACTATCAAACAAAATAAAACAGTCCAAAATCAATAAATTATATCATACAAACCAAAAATAAAACAAACTATAACTAAATAATAAGGTATAATATATTCATACAAATCAACAATAAAAATAAGGAATGTAGAGAGAAGGTCGAAAAATATTTATAGAGAGAAAGGAAGAAAGAAAATTTAGAGAAAAGGTACAAATGAGAAATGCAAATAAGAATAATATATATAGGGAGAAAATAGGACATTTGTGGCAGCCAAAGCGGCGACAAAATGTCAATGGTATTATTGCTTTTGTGGTGGCCTAAGTAGTCAAAAAATGTTGATTTTATGGTGGCCAATACCCTCCTAATTCTCCAACGAGCTGATTTTATGGCGGTCTACGCCTTCACAATGCTCCAACGTTTTGATTTTTTTTTGAGTATATGCCGCCACAAAATTACGTTGACATTTTCAATCAATCAAGTCCATTGTGAGGATATTGACTGCCACAAATTCCAATTAATTTTTTTCTCCAATAGTTTGGTGATCATTTTTGGCCACCACAAATGTTATAATCAACCAATTTTTTTTTATTTTTTTTTGTGAGGACTTTTTCAGCCATGAATAACAACCAATTTGAATTTTAGTATTTGTGAGAGCTTTAGATCAGTAATTTGTGATGATTCTTTTCAACCACAATCTTTTTAAGTTTGCCACAAATTGAGTGTTTTCTTGTAGTACCATAGGTAGAAGTAACTTTTATTTTTGTAATCTTATTTTTGTTATTTGAATTTGTTTCTTTTTAATTGTGTGTAAACATGTACTATGATGAATAATTTTTAGCAACTTGAAGTTGGTCTTAAGCTATATGTTTGGAATTTTGAAATTTAAATTATACATCTTTGCTCATATCATTTCTCAATTCGACAAGTTTCAGTAATGGAAACATTGTTGATTACTATATGGTTGTAAAAGTCTAACTTGTCATCCATTTTAAAAAATAAAAAAAAATTAAACTTTTCAATGACATATTTGACATAATTTTGACAGTTCATACTGTCTTTTGTTATCCTAGCTGTGAGTTTTTTAGCATAAACAATTTAATTTTTTGTTGTGTGATTATCGAGACATGTGTTATCCCTTTTGAACTTACACTAATTCTAACATACATCACTTGTAAATTACACATACATTGAGATAATTTTGTTTGATCTTTTGAGTCTTTCTACCTTTCATGTACGAAATTTATCATTTGTTTGCCCCTTTGAGCCTCGTCATTTTCCTTCGGCTTCTAGCAACATTATAATTCAAAGATCTGACTTTAGTTACATCACCTTACTTGGAGTTAGGTAGAAAATAGTTTGTCTTACTTGGTAAAATTCTAAGTTTGGGGTTACTCATGGAATAACAACCTTTTAAGTTTGGGTTATGATTCTAAAAAAAAATAAAATGAAATAATTAAAAAAGCAAGAAAAAAAAATTAGTTTGAGTACTTTGATAAATAACATCTTCTTAGTTCTTTTGGTAATGTTTGAGAATCTCTACAATAAAATGTGAAGAAAAAAAAGAGAAAGAATAATTTGAAAATGTATACCTAACTCCAAGTAGTAAAAGGCTATTATCCTAAAATGTTCTACCATTACCTATGCCTTATTACAACGTGAAAGTCCTCTAAAAGTGTATGTGTTTGATGCATTGTGATTGTTAACTAGAATTGATTTTCAAGCCTCTGGTAGTGTGACGCAAGTTCAAGGATTTGATTGATAAGTTCATAACTCTTGTTAAACACTAGAGAGAAATTTTAGTGAAATTGTGCGAAGTGAGAATTGAACTTGATGAATGAATGTTAAGTTTACAAATGGTATTTTTTTTAGAAGCAACCTTGGAGCATGATAAATATTTTATAATAGTTGGAACTTTGATGATTAACTTTGATTTGATATGAGGAACTGAGTTTAATCTAGTTTTTAACTATACCCAATGTGGAATTAATTTTTCCTTTAGGACAAGCAACATACTAAATTTGGAGTTGTGATTACTTTTAATGATATGCATATTTTTCATTGTTTTTATTCTTATTTATCTTTAATTATTAGTTAATTTAATGAGTTATTTGATATATTTTGTTGATTCTAGTTCTTGAATTTAATAAAATGCTTGTGTTCTTATTTCCTTGATTAAATAGAGATTTTTTTTCTTTTTTGTAGTTTTGCGTTGTTTCTTTATTTTAGTGCAATGCTAAATTTTTGTGAGAAATCAACATGACCTATGTGGAGTATGTCAGTCATATCTCGACATGCAAATGTCGAATTGGAGTCCAACCAAGTGAAAATGAAAGCTAAGATCCGTAGCTACAACTTTCATGAGGACACTAGAGCCAAATTCGGACTCAAAAGAAGAGAAATAAGTAGTAAATTTCAGACAACATTTGTTGTGCGTCAGAAGTGCAACACTTGTGTTTAAGGCACATTTATGCCTTCCCGAATTTTTCCAAATGCGCTTGAAGTGCAAATCCCGCACCCAAGGCGCGTGGCGTGCTGGGGAATGTATAAAAACCCAATTTTCTCACTTTTTAGGAATTTTTTTGACATTTGAGAAGTCTGGAGACTTGTGTCCTAGTAGAGAAACTCATAGACAACTTGTTTCTAAAACCATTTGAGGTGTTTTATCAAGAATCATTTATGAATTTTTCTTGTTATTCTTCTTTAATCTCTATCATCTGTATCTCTGTCATGAATAACTAAATTCTATTTTATAGGGATGTGTGAAAAAAGATGAAACATTTATTTGTTTGATTTGATTTCTAGTTATATGAATAAGTTTATTGCATTATTTTTCTCATCTTTGTGCTTAATGTTTTTTATTGCTTATCAACTTTAAAATGTTTTACTATTTATATTTTGAAATAGAAGTGGACTTTTCAAATGCTTGAGATGAGAAATTCATGATATTGTAGTTTATGAATAAATACAGGTCATAAAACCAATTGAATTACTTGTAGAGACAATAGTTTAATAAGAAAATATTTGTACCGTAAGACTTAATTATAATTTTAAATCAATCTTGTCACATAACTTTTCCTTAGAAAATATTTTATCCAATTCATTAACACGATTGTAATATGAAAATTTTATATACAAAATTAATATATTTTCATCATGGAGTTTTCTTAAAGAATTTGTTTTTAATTTTTTTCTTTCTTATTTCTAGAATAAAATTAAATAACGTAGAAAAATATTTAAACTTGCTTTTGAGATTCTCATTTTATTTATAAATATTTGGAGATTCTCATTTTATTTTATCGTTTTTTCTTTTATATTAAAAAAGATAAAAATATATACACTTTTTTGTGTGTAATATTATTTTTATAATAAAGTATTTACTTTTAAGTACATAATACGGTATCATTTTTAGGATCCATAATGATGGTTCTTTTATTTAGCAATCATAGCCTCGTATAAGTAGCCCAGGAAGAAAAAAAAAGTGGGTGGTAGTAGAAGTAGAGATAAATGTTTTTATAGAACATCATATCTCTCTTCACTTTAATGCACGTTTTGGTCAATAAATTGTATTAAATACCGTTTAATTATAATGAAAGAGTTATTAATGGAAATCACATAATAATTTTTTTACATGTAATATTGAAAAAATTAAATATATAACATCTTAAATTTGATAATAAATTATTTTATTAATTAAATACAATTTTAAATAATTAATTTTATGTTAAAATTATTTTAGAATATATATTGATAAATTTTGTGAGTAATTTTTGTGATAGAGATGCTTTCTATGATGTGCTGGTTTGATAGATATTATATTTAATGAGCAATATAAATAATAAATATTTTATTTTATTATTTTATATATTTTTCTAAAAATAATAGTATTTTAGTGTAATATTTTAAAGAACAAGATTTTATATGATTTTAAGTGTATATGTGAGTTG
>JBBPBS010001075.1:1782958-1810043 GCA_037974835.1 Cicer judaicum | reverse complement strand
ATATTATGATTTAGTAATTAACATAAAATATTATTGTTATATTTATTTATTTTATACTTTTAACTATTTTCTAATATGATGGTATTATTATAATTTGAATATTTTGATAAATAAGTATAACTGTAGGGATTATTTTGAATGTGAAAGTTTCAGTCATTAGTAATATGTTTTTTTATATATTGATTATTTTAATTATTCTAATTTATAAAATATTAGTAATATTTAGAAAACTAAATGGTGTTTGGAGGAATATTAAAAAGGAAATTAAATAATTATTAGTTTTATTTTAACAAAATAAAAATAATAATAGTAACATATAGATAAAGAGACCTATAGGTTTGACTCTATAACCCTAATTGTTAATAAAATAAAACAAACAAAAGAAGGGAAGGGAGTTGGAAGGACAGCCGTAAAACCAATGAGGAAACACAACAACAACCCTATCGTTTGACAGCGGGGATGTTCCAGAAAACTTTCTCCATTTTCACCCAAATTTGAGTATGTTATTTCATTAATTTAACTCGTCAATTAAACATAATTTTCCAGATTTATGATTTATGGTAATTTTCTTTGACCGATTTTCGAATTTAGTTTTTTAGAATATCTCCTCATAATTTATTTTTGACGTTTACCCATAAATTGTCGAGTTAGATTGATTGAAGGACAAAGAGTCAAAGAACAAAGACTGTTTGGCCATCGAATCATATTCATATGTGAAAGCGTCAAAATAAGGTAAGGGGTGAGAGAGCGTTTGAATTCATGAGTATAATATATTGTGAGATGAACGGGAAAACCGTATTTCCAAACGATTCATCTGGAGCTGGCTACGTATGGCAGTAGCCCTTTGAGGGATAAATTAATTAATGTGCAAATATGGAAATTATGAGATTAAAATATAGAATAGAAATATTTGTAGGGTGTTGATTGATTTAATTTAGTTGAATGTGTGATATTTATATTATTGTGATATTGGGTGTCGAATTAAATTTATATATATGTGTGATTAGATGAGTTTATGTGATGTGATAACAAAATATGGATGTGTTGTGATAATTTTATATAATGATGATGATGATGTACGATTAATAATTCTGATGTTATAAATTTGTGATAAGTTTATGTGATAATGTTTGATTGATGATAGTGATGCTATAAATTTGTGATGAGTTTATGTGATGATGATGATAGTGATTTCTAAACCGTGATGAGAATATTGAATTAACCTCAAAGTTGATGAAATAATGGTGATTTCAATTTGTGTTTAAGATGACGGTTTTAATGGAGTATTATATACCAACGAGGGGAGAAAATAAATATTGTGAATTTATGAAGTGGAGATTATTTTATCATCATATAGGTAGGGCCTGACAAACCTAGTGATTATGGGGAAGTACAACTGAATGAGCCTGATCGTGGGGGGTCTGCTGTCGAGCCTTAAGGTAAGATTGTTAGACTTTGGAGGTATTTGGGTGGGGATTTCGTAGGTGACTTGGAGGTAGCACTCCAAATGTCGGGAGCTACCATGCAACACACGTTTACCTCGACTGTCAAGTATATGTATCTCGGGTTGAGTTGAGGGAATCTATGAGGACATGGCCAATTAGAATTGTCCGTCCACCGAGATAGTGGCATAGTGTAACGCCCCAAAATTCGTATTAAAATATTTTATTAATATTATGATAAATTATTACTATTAGTGTGGTGTAATAACTTCTATGTGGTTGTCTTAAATAAAATCATTCAAAGAGTGAATTTGTGTTGCTACACTAATCTATTACTTTTAGAACTAATAAAGTGGGTTTAGAATAATAATAATAATAATAATAATAATAATAATAGTGAGATTGGAGTATTGGCCGATGAGCCTGAGAGGCCCGTATTTCACAATTAGGCCTAACAATAAACCTAAAATTTACCAATCTATATATATATATATACTTATATAAATCATAACATACCTAAAATAAACACCGGAAGAAAAAGAAAAAGAATAGAGAGATTAGCGCATTGGGAGCCGACTTCCAATTTCCAATTTCAATTTCAATTCCAAATCACAATCAGGTATGGTGCTAGCCTTTCCTATTTAGAATGAATCAAAAATCAGTAATGAATGTGGTTAGGCTTGTAGACTTATATATATATATATATATATATATAGATAATCTCATAAAGAAAAGGATTAGTTATCTCTTTATCGATAGCCGTTTGCTCTGTTGCCACCAGGCCATGTTTTCTAATACTAGAACAATATAGCTATACTCGACAATCAGGTACACTTCTCCTATTACCATCAAATTGTTATCCTTTAGTCCGAATAAAAAGAGGGGGGATTAGTACAGTTAAATGGTGTGTTAGGATGAATATATCTCAATGTTTTGGTAATTTTCCATTGCACGATTTTGAACTAAGTCCTGATCTTATAGAATTGATGGAAACTATAAGAGTTGTTTTGAAATCGTTACCTTTCATACTGTTTCGTTGCATTTTATTTTTCTATTATGCTTTATTCTTTTGCTTCTAAACTCAGTTTTCATTTTTTTGCTTATATTGGTGAAATACCTATTAATCGAATTAGTACTTTATTATTTTAATTAATATAACAATAAATTTAATGCTAGTTCAATTTCTAATAACATAAATTTTGAAAGAAAAAAAAAAGATTAATTTTAATTGTCTGATGAGTAAGCAATTAATTTCAAAATAAGGCATATAGTCTAATTTACGGTTTAATATATATTAATATAAAATTGAGTGTAGTCAATAATAAGTTGTAGCTAAATGTTGTTTGTCTGGGTTTCATATAACATACACGGTTACCAATCTAAAAAAAGAAATCAAAACTATATATATATATATATATATATATATATATATATATATATATATATATATATATATATATGCATGTTATGTTTAGTTCTTTTATCCTATTTAATTTTGGAGAAAATCATATTATAGTAATATGTATGTTTTAACTGTATTAAATATATTTTTAGGTTGTAGTATAAATAATAGATAATTTATTTATTTATTATTTACTTATTTATTTATTTAATTATTCAATTATTTATAATAAGTATTTATCTGTATTTGGTGGTTGTGTGGTTATAATTCCCTCGTGGACTATTAGAGACGACTGATAAAAAAACGACTCGTTAGCATATCAGACTCATTGGACAGAATCTTCAGTCGAGGTAAGGGGTGAGATGAGGTTCGATTTTATGAGTATAAAATAACGTGACATGAACGGGAATGCTGAAATTCCCAAATGTTCATTTGGGACTTACTACGTATGGTTGAGCCCTATTGAGTAATAATAATTAATTAATTAAATGTGAATGGTAATAGTGAGGATTAAAATATAATCTAGTAACTTATAGAATTGCCGTGAATTTATTTATATCAAGATTGTATGTTGTCTGATTTTATGAAATCTTATGCTGATTGTTAATGTATGAATGATGTGTACTCGAATGTTTTTGTTACTTGATTGAATTTGTGATATTACTAGAATGTGTCACCTATTGAAGTCCTTATTATGTGATTGATGCAATTGGATTGTGTATTGTGAGTAGTGTAAACCAAATATTGTGATTTTATTGTGATGGACTGATAAAGATATATAATAATGAAATATTATGAAGTGATATTGAAACTTATTGAGTTGTGATGATCGAGTAAGTCTGAGATACGTGTTGTAGATTTTGGAGTTAGGATTATTTTGTCATCATATAGGGAGGGTCTGACAAACCTAGTGATTCGAGGAAGTACAACTGAATGAGCCTGATCGTGGAGGGCTATAGTTGAACTGTAAGGTAAGACTGATAGACCTTGGGGGTACACCTAGTGGGGAATTCCTAAGTGGATTAGTGGGTTATTCCCTAAGGCCGGGAACTACCGTGCAACACAAGAGTACCCCGACTGTCGCGTATATGTGTCTCGGGTTGAGTTGAGGGGATCTATGAGGACTTGGCCATTCATGAATTGTCCGTCCACTTTTGTAGTGGCATAGTATCAGGCTTCCTAACCAAGTACTTCAGAGTAGAATGGTACCAAATGATGAAGAAGTATAGAGTATAGGACATGCATAGCATTTCATCCTTGTGACTGCTTGATTGTGATTGAATTAGATTAACCTTTGATACTATGTTTTTGGATGTTTCTCTTTATTTGTGTTATTTTGATTACTTGCGTGTTCTCCTCGTTTATCTTATACTGTTACATAATTTCGAAACTCACCCCTCGTTGCTTGTGTGTGGCGCTTGCGAGGTGCAGTTATTTCAGGTTATCGATTGGTGATCCACGCTCTGAATAGGTGATACTAGGTGGGAGTAATTTTTGTATTTTGTTGAGTTTTGAACTAATTTCGGATTTTGTAAATATGATCGATTAATTGTGTTATTTTTATCTTTTATTTGAAGGTAGAAATTAATTTTCTCTGAGTTTAGAACTTGTTCTATAAGGGAAATATTTATTTAATAAACCTCAACTATAGTTAATATTAAAGGATATTTTTTTTATTGAAAATTTTTATGCAAGCATTTTGTGTAAGATTAAATGTGACATCTTGAACCTTATAGTTTAAAAGAAAACAAAAATTTTATACTCTATTTTGGAACCGCTGCAAATCTCTTTCAAAACTAGTGCATTTCACTTTTTATTTCAATTTGTGTTTAGGGTGTCACATTAGTGGTATCAGAGCTGGTTTGTCCAATCAGACCGTGTGGGCGATGTGTCTATTGAGATGGTTTGTCTCCTTGTTAATGGTGTGATTTTCTTTACTATTATTGATTAGATGTCTATGGTGCTTTTGTTGTGTGCTATGTGAAAATGTTGTGAAATTAACGTGAAGATACGTTGAGTGTTGTGACTTTCATTGCATTGTACAATATCTAATATTTGATGTGTTTTCAAATTTTGTGTTGGTGGGATTTAATCTTGCTTGAAATGGTTAAGATAATTATACAAACTCAGTTACAGATATTTCTAAGTTGTTTAAAACAATTGCATAAAAATGGTGGTTAATTTATATGCCTAATGATGCTTAATTTTTTTTTTTTATCTACTTAAGAATCTTCTCAGACTCTTAATTTCTATGTTTTAGTTGGCATTTTGAAAGAACTTCTCAGGAAGTAAAACATAGTCACAAGTTTAAGGAGGTAATTGAAGTTAACGTATAGAATCTAAGTTTGAGTCTACTTGTTATAAAAGAGAATATAACCAAGAATTCGTAGGCTGGTAATTCAACGAATGTTGTGTAGATAATTGTTTTTGTTGATTGTTGCTAAGAGACTTTAGTGAGTGTTAGGTTAAAAAGAAAGGGTGTTGCATATTTATTTTTTAAGTCTTGATGATTTATCGTGGTTTAGAGTGCCACGAGGATACTACTACCACCATTAGAGTAGGTCTTGAGAACAACAAGTATAACTAGTTTTAAGACAAAGTTCACAACAAGTCTTCAAATTATGAATTTTGAATTGGAACGATGTATTGTCTTAAGTCAAAGCAACATTTCAAGGCATTTGGTTTTTCAATTGGGTGAAAAAAAATAAAAATTTGGGGACTATTTTCAACATGCCAAGTTCTATAAGTAGCATTTTTGTTTTGAAAAATTAGAAAGAATGGTTTATTGCTTTTGATTCTTTAAATCTGCTATTGTATTTTTATTTTATTATGGATCTTAGTTTGTTAAAATTAATTATGTTCTACTTGTATTGATCACATATGGATACATCTTTTGTTCAGTGATATTTTTTCTATATACAAGTACCTTTGTATGTGTGCAAATATATATATATATATTATGATAATATTTTGTATATGGGTGCGTGAATGAGAAAATATTTTTGTTTATTTGTATGAAAGTAATTGACAGTAATGCTTTCTATTTGATAAAGGCGTGGTATGTGTTATCAATGGTCTTTTATTTTTATGTGTTGTTGATGATATTGCATTAGTTTTCATGCATAGGTCATTGGGTTGTGTATGCTATGTTTTGCTAAGCATGAATTATATTTATTTTGACGTGGATGTGTTAAAATACTTCTTGTTTTACAAGAATAATAAATATTGAATTTTAATTTTAAATGAGTAAGCGTAATTTGAATTCTTGTATTTGTTTTCTATGAGTCGTCCTTAAAATATGAACAATTTATGTGATTTCATTTATTTTTGGGAAACATAGTAAATTCTTTGAAAATGATTTGATTAAAGATGATGTGCCGATGCTTATTTATATATCTATCTACTTTATTAGACAACATTAGCTACTATTTTGGGTCATTAAGTTTCATACACTATTTTTAAGTGATTTTAAATACTAATTCAATTATGAGACTATATAAAGATATTTTCTTATTATACCATGGTTATGCATGTTCGCTATTTATTTCTATTACTTGCCATGAAGATTTTTATGTGTGATTTTGATCTCTTTTTATTATTATTTTTACTTTTATTCATAGAAAAGGACAATCTTCAGTCTCTTTTAGTTCTAGTGAAATTTGTGAGGTGTCCTGTGTTGAAATTGGAATTGAATGGTTGTGAAATGTCCGAGAGGATAAATTATATAATAAGTTAAGACTTGTGAGAAATAGTGAGACATAAATTTTGTTAAATTTTCTAGAAATATGGGTATTATATATAACCCGACATAATATATGATGATTAGTAACCATGACATTTCATGATTTTTGTAATAATAACAACAACAAAAAAATTATTATTTGGTTTTAATTTAAATAAACTAATTATTCATTTCCAAACAGACACTATGAGTTGAAGTAAGTTGTAAAGGGATCAACTAAATTTAGATTAGATTACCTTCCATGAGAATATGCGACGTGTTTAGAATCATCGTTGAGTTGTGAATTAAACTTAGAACCAGAGTGTCAATTTATCAGATAAGTTATATCAACATATTTTGATTTTGTTAATATAAAATTGTTTGTGGTTTAGTTGTTCTAAATGGGTTTGAAGGGAATTTATGTATAGAGTCTAGAGTTGTTATGAGTGTTTAAAAGAGGATAATCCAATATTTCTTCTTTCTTATTGTTGTTAAGTTTAATGTAAGTAAAATTCCCGTTGTTGTTACTCGTGGTATTAGATAATTAAGTAAGTTTAGTTCATTATCACTAGTTGATTTGACTATCTTTTACTCGAAATATTATTTTGATTATTTAACTGAGAAAAAAATTTTGAATTATAGATTATACATAATTTGGTTTCTAGGTGAAATAAACAAGGTTGCTAGATATTTTTGGCATAGAAATAATTACAATTATCTAAAGGTGTCACTGAGTTCCGATTGATGTTATTTTTAAACTATTGCCTTATAATTTAGTTTGTCGAGTTAAGCACAAAGTACTATTCCTTTGTTTTATGACTATGATTAAACAACAATAAATTTTAATTAGCGTATTATGTATTTCTGTACATGTACTAGTTGCAAAAAAATTCAAAAAAATAAAAAAACTAAAATAATTATTATTAAGTTGAAAAGAGTTTAACAATGTGAGAGAGGTGGGAGACGTGACGATGTCTTTCTACACTACGACCACGTTAAAAGTCTTTTAATCATATATATTTGAATCCACTAATTTTATTCTTACCTTAAGTAATTGACATGAGTAGAAGAGATTGATCAATCTGATGACTCACTGTCAGTACAATAAGGTGAGAATGAATTATCATCATTATTATTATAAATATTTGTTGACTTTATTTTGGTTAATTAAATGGAATGTCCACCCTTATGATATTTGAATTATTTCAATGTATATGTATATCTTGTCATGAGGTAATCATTGACTTTTACTTTCTTTGCTTATTTGGTTATAATTTTTTTTAATGATTTAATTGTGAATGGCATACACTATGAACGTTGATTGTTTTAAAATATATATATATATATATATATATATATATATATATATTTGTGAGCTTAAAATACATGAAAAATAATTTATCTCTTCCAATGTGGTTTTGTATATTGGTTCTTGATTTCAAAGTGATTACGTGTCCTTGAGTTGTTATATGCATTTATGTTTGTAATTATTGAATGTGTGGAATATTTTGAATGTTCCTTTATATGTCTAATTTTTGTTAAACTTGTAGAGTAATTGTTATTTGGATTTACCA
Source organism: Cicer judaicum (assembly GCA_037974835.1). NCBI lineage: Eukaryota > Viridiplantae > Streptophyta > Magnoliopsida > Fabales > Fabaceae > Cicer > Cicer judaicum. Next base: position 1,801,904 of record JBBPBS010001075.1, on the reverse strand, counting down.
TTCTTTTAGGGGAGTGAGACTAGTAGAGCACTATTTGAGAAGTTAAATATTAAAATTAATAATGTGTTTATTTTTTTTCTTTTCGTTCATTCAAGTTACATAGTAAGTTGTTATTGACCAATTCTATGAGCTCTAATTCCTCTATAAATTATAATAAGTAACTGTGGTATTTCTTTCATGTTGAAATGTTGTATGGGACATGTGTTTTAATGATTCATTGTCATAATAGCCTATCATACTAAGTCACTTGATTCTTAACGTATAGTGCTTAGATAACGGGTGAGTTCCTTGAGGTTGCTAAATTAGGTATTTGTTCATTAAAAATTTCGAGGACGAAATTCTATTTAGGGGGGTGGAATTGTAACGCCCCAAAATTCGTATTAAAATATTTTATTAATATTATGATAAATTATTACTATTAGTGTGGTGTAATAACTTCTATGTGGTTGTCTTAGTAATTGATTTAAATTATTAATATTAATTATAATTAACTTACAAAATAAATAATATATATATATATATTTAAATAAAATCATTCAAAGAGTGAATTTGTGTTGCTACACTAATCTATTACTTTTAGAACTAATAAAGTGGGTTTAGAATAATAATAATAATAATAATAATAATAATAATAATAATAATAATAATAATAATAATAATAATAATAGTGAGATTGGAGTATTGGCCGATCAGCCTGAGAGGCCCGTGTTTCCAATTTCCAATTTCAATTCCAATTCCAAACCACAATCAGGTATGGTGCTAGCCTTTCCTTAGAAGGGTTTTAATTTGTATTTTACTTATTTAATTTGAATCAAATTTTTGTATGAAAACCTTAGAAGTACTAGTAAGTTTTTAGAATTAAATCAAGTAATTATACTTAAATCAAGTTCATTGAGATTAAATTGTTTTATTTGAGTAATAAATTTTAATTGTTGTATGTGTACTTGAGAAACGTGATATCCTAAATTAGTTACAAAAATTTTTATTTTCTTGAAAATATAATTTTATTTATCTGCTGCAAATTTTATAGAAATATGATATAAGTTATCATATATATTATTTTGGGATTTAGGGTGTCAAAGAATCCTTCTTAAATATTTTTCTATATTGTAAACGCTATTAAGAGATATAATGATAAATATGAAAGTCCATCCAATGTTGATATAACATAATATGGAAATGATGAAACATAGTTTGTACCAAGGTGTGGATTATTTCATTTTCTGCATTCAGACCTATTAATGTCACAAAATCACCCCATATCTGAAAAAAACAGCAAAAGACTATGAAGACTCTAAGTGTTTTTTCTTTTTAAAAAAAAGCACTTTAAAAGACCCGATTCTAAAAAAGCGTTCTAAATATTTTTGTCCACATTTTCAAAGCCTTTGGTATTAATAATATATTGAAAAATAAATATAAACATATTTAATATATAAATACATATAAATGTGTGATATAATAATATACTTATTTGATAAATAAATTAAAAAACTTATAAATAAATACTTATAATAAAATATTTATTTATAAATTTGTGATATAATAACATATTTATTTGATATATTGATTATAAATAAATAACAATAAATTTATTTGACGGAATTTTTTTAAAATTTTTTTATTTGATGATAGACATTAAAAATAGTAAAGGGAATGATTTTTAGGGAAGAATATTATAAAATAATCAAAATATACTTCTTTAAAATTTAGTGTAGTATAAATTTATTTTATTTTATTTTTACTAAAATTGAATTATATGTCAGATATGATCAACAAATAATTGTTAATGATATTTACAATGGAATTTTAGGATATATAGCATTAAAACGTCTAAACATATTTTTTAAAAGATTTTGATCCTACGACATCACTTTTAAAAATATTACTTTAAAAGATCATATGAAAATGTTATACGACTCTTTAACAACGCTTGTAAAAAAAGTAAATTTTTTGATCATATGACAACGTTTTTTTATAAAAGCACCGTCAAAGGCTTTATTATTATATATAACTATTAGTACCTCAATGTATTTTTAATATATATTACAACAACGCTTTTAGTTAAAAAAAACGCTGTTAAATATGCGCTATAATATCTATATATTGATGTAGTGAATATTTTATGATTCCTATTTTGAAATATAAGTGAACTTTACGAATGTTTGAGATAAGAAATTGATGATATTGTAGTATAAGAATAAATGCATATCATTAAACTAATTGAATTAGTTGCAGAGATAGTAGTTTAATAATAGATTAATTATACTCTTAAATCTATTAAGGAACTATGAGTTACTTTGCAATTAAAGGTTCTATCACTAAGATATTAGGACAAAAAATGAAAAAAAAGGTAATAATTCAATAAGAGAATTTAGTAACTAGGATCAAATTAAAAATCAAGGTTCGGCTTAAAGTGAAAATCATCCCTAACATTTTTCTTATTATAAATGTTCAATTCTATTAGTGTTGTTAGTTTCAAATATTATTTCTCTCAATTTGAATTTTTTTTTTTCAATTTTAGTAATTAAACATAATTCAATAGTAAAACACAATTATTGAGTTCGATACTCAGTAATATGTTTTAATTATTACTTGCAACGATTCAGTATACTTGTTGAAATATCATCACATGCATTTGACTAATGTAAGTCTTTTCAAATTTAAGATTAATTTCAAACAATGTATTAACCTTTTTTGTCAAATTAATTATTCTTAGCTCACTACTAGAAATCTGCATTTTTCCTGCGGATTTTTTGCTCAAATCCGCATGAAAGCATGTTACCTGCGGATTTTCTGGCGGAACCTTATCCCCACGTCGTGGATAATTGTTACCTGACGATTTTACGATCCGCAGGTAACTTACCTGCGAATAAATCCGCAGGAAACGGAAATACAATCCGCAACAATGTTGAAGGAAATTTGAGACATTTTCTTGCGACTTTTCAAGCAGAAATATCTGTAGTACATTTCTTACAAATATATTTCGTATGAAAATTTGCAGGTAAATTCACACAAAATTTTAAGCATTTCGCACGAAAATCCGCAGGTAAATATAAAAATTATATAAAAATCCGCAGGGACATTTTTTTGTTTGATTTTTTATTTCTATAAAAATTTTAACTAAAAATATATGAAAATATTATTATAAATATATTTTTTAAATATTTAATATTAGTCTTTAATATAAATATTATTGCAATAATCCAAAACTAAATTTATATCATGTTTTCAAATCAAAACTAAATATTTATTAAAGCATGAATAGAAACAAATAGAACCAATTTAACATAATAGAAACAAATACTACTCAGCATCAATAGTAAAACAAGTATAGGTGTACGCATCAACAGATACCAAATTAAAGAACAAAAATGAATATCTCAGCTAAAATTCACTGTTATGAATTACTCAGTCAAAAAATCAAAAATCAAGTTCATCAGATACAACGAGCCAACTCCTATTTCTAGTATTTTGCTCAGGGCACAACTCAAGTTCCTCCTTGACAAACAAAGCGAACATTGCTGCTTTACACCACCCTTCTGGACTGAACTCATCTTGGTGGGTCTTACTCCTAAACTCAAAGCATCCAAGACAATCCTGACACCCAATAGCCACAAGTTTCAGCCATCAGTTTGCAAGTATCCATCCATCCAAATCACAAGCTCAATATAGAAATGTAGCAATTAAAATAACTAAATCAGAGTATAACTTTCAACTTTCAAGGGATAGTCGAACAAGAGCGAAAGAATCAAAAACATCATGCCAAGACAAAAAAAAGACAATAGAAAAATCACTAACTTATATGCTCAAATCTGAAGTAAATGCTAAAAAAAAAGATTTGAAAGTGATAATTATTCAACTCTATTTTAAGGTCAAATTCACCATATTTTAAATGTTCATGTGCATTCTTGTGCTTTCACACCCATGCAAAGTTTTGAAAACTGTTGCAAATATCAACAGGGACCAACTCAGGCTACAAAGATTACTATGACAAGATTATATGACTTCCTCACATGCAGTAGAGCCTAGGCTTACATTATGAGATCATCAAAACATTCAGACTCTTACATCCATTGATATAATAGAAGCTCAAAAGTTAAGAAATTTTTTCTCACCAATAGGTCTCCTCGAACTCCCGCTTCTTCTATAGCTTCCCTTGCAGCCGCCTCCTCAACTGTTTCATCATTCTCCCAACCTCCCTTTAATGGAAAAACAACATCATAATAATCAGTTAATGTCAGCTTCACTTAGGGTCCATTCAAAAAACAATGCACAACTGATCTCAACCAGAATAAGTTACAAAACAAAGCACAAATGAGAAGCAACGCATCATTTTACGGATCCTTAACCTGCACTCAATTATGCAAATTAATTTTTGACAGCATAATATGCAATTCAATAAAGGTTTTAATCAATAGATTCATTATAGGGTTTTTAAAACATTTACAACAAGGTCTGATTTATTCAATGGGCTAAAGCTAATCTTTTACTTCAATTCAATAAATGGTTCCTATCCCTAATATATGCATATAAAATTGATGGTCCTGTACATTGGATGGTAATGGTATTGTGAACAGAACCTCAGTGATTTTACCATCTCATCCAAAGCAAAGAAAATTTTATCAGTTATCTAAATTAATTTAACATAATTTAACTCTGGCATTTATTGTCCTCTCCCTTTTTTATTATTTTTAATGTTTCCCATACAAATCTTCAAAAACATTAAACAAAGTAAAAACAAGGTGATATTTTTACTTGATTAGAAAAAATAATGTCGAAACTGTTTTCTAAAACCAAACAGACCATAAATAGAAAGATTTAAGCAAAGTCAGTTTGGATGTCAAGCTATCCCCATAACATAATTTGCATAACATAGTTTGGAGTATTCCTTAGCATTAACTGTACAATAACTCTTACATTATTCACCATTAGAATTTCAGTTGATATTATTAATCCAATGACTATCCAACAGCTATTAATCCAATGACTATCTATTAATCCAATAGGTGATGAGAGATTCAGAGGAGAGTTGAAATGGGTATTGGTCCAATTTTATAGAAGTCGCTTTATCTATTAATCCAATGACTATCCAAAACTAACTATGCATTGGAGTCTTTGTAAAACTCACATACTAATTGCAAAGAAGAGGGGTATTACTGGTTCGAATCCGTGTTGCAACAAATTAAATATCTCAACAGTCTTATACCAGTTGACTTGTACTTACACTAAAAGGAAGTTTGAATAATAGTTGACTTGTACCAATCATGATTTGAGTCTAATATCATGTTTTAATTTAAGCCAAATTTTTTTATTTTTTCAAACATGTTTTTGAACAAAATTCAGTTTGTACATTCCTAATTGGGCTTTGAGAGATACAAATCTTAATTCTACCATACACTAAATTTGAAGTGAAAGTAATTCATATTTAAGTGTTCAACTTCAACCAAAAAAATGATGATGTTTAAACCAAAAAATGACGGCTACATATAATTGTTTTTATCAGAATCATGTTTAAACACCTATGTGAAACATAAACCAACCGTATTTTCAATCAAGTTTGTAAATAATAAAATCATGACATGAATGAGTGAAATTCAACATCAAACACACTATATACATCACAATGACTGACCTGTGCAAGTAGTTTAGACCCATCCTTGAATTCCAGTAAGGTATCCCCATTTGGACTTGCTTCAATCCTGGCCAACCGTGAAGAATATTGAATTGAATCTTGAGGGAGCTGAGCAGCCAAGGTTTCCAAAAGAAACTTGAATTTTTGTTTATTTAAAATAGATAAATTTATTTTGTAACTATATATAGTTGACATTATAATTGTAACAAAATATGAGAAGATTATATCTTAGTCAAACTATATGAATAAGATGACTTGTCTGAATCTAGAAAATTGAATTTATTTAAAATATAAAATACGAGTATTTCTCATTTTATTTTAAATATTTATAACATAGATATTATAATTTTATTTTTCTGTATTTGTGTCCTTGAAATGATATTTATTTATAAGCATTACGGGAAATATAGTTAACTGCACTATGGTCACATATAAAACATGCTATATTATTTATAGATATAATATTCAACTGTATTTATTATTTTTAATTAAAAAATAAAATATAAAATTTTATGATTATTACTTTTCAAGCTAACCATTGAAAAACTTATCAAATAAATTGTAGATATTATAATTATTATTGTTATTTTTTTTTTATAATTTAAAGAAGACTAAAATTATTATCAACTAAAGTGGCCCTACTCACCATTATACAAATAATCTCAAAAGAAATTGAAATCGCATGAAGTTATAAGGTGAAACTCCTTACCTTAAAAAGACATCTAAATGGACATAATTATTACCATTTACTTCAATTAAAACATCAAATATAATAAATGGATTGGGCTGGAATTCAAAAATGTACCGGGGGACAATTGATTTTATCCATATTAAGAAAAACCTTATTATAAGATAATGTTAATCCATATAATATAATAGCTAAAAAATTAACAATATCTCCAATGGGAAACTCAACGATGGACATTAAATACAATGTTACATTATTTTAAAATAATTTATTTATTTTTTATTAAACGAATTCATTAAATAGGGTACGGTACCACATTAGTTGAAGTAATTTATTCATTTTTTATGGTTTAACATATTAGATCTTACAACTTTAATTTATATATTAATATTTTATTTATATTTAATTTTATTACAACTTAAAATATTAATTTAAATATTTCAATTAATATTATTATATATTATTTAAATTTAAAATAAAATTGAACTTAAATTTTTATAACAATAATTAAAATTAAAAAAAAATTAACAATCATAAATTAATAAAAAGAGGTAACAATCATAAAATTATTATTATTCATAAATTAAAAAGAAGCTACCAATGATAAATTAATAAAAAAAAAGATAATGGTCATAAATTTATTATTATTAATAAATTAATAAAAAATATAACGGTTGTAAATGTATTCGGCATCCATTGGAGACCGTCTAAGTTCTCTAATATATTTAATAGATTCCAAAATTTAATAAAAACATATTCAAATATTTTGTTTCCTTTTTACAAATTATCTACAATAATAATAACTATCATAAACATATTTGAAAGTTATTTCATTATAGTTTAATGAGATTTTAATTTATTAATTAGTTAGTGTTGACACTTAATTTTGTCCGATTTATTTTTTACTTTTTATTAAAAAAGGAAATAATAATAATAATGACAATAATAATAAATATATAAAGAAATATAAAAATAAAAATAAATAATTAGGAATATAAGCTCTAAACAATCACAAGTGTTTTCGATTCTTGTTTGCCTATAATTCTTGTTCAGATTATTTTCTAAAATAAAAAAAAATAATAAGGAATAAAAATAAAGGAAATTGAAAAGAAACGAATTGATTGTCATAAAAATCGATGCAATGATGATCAAAATAAATAAATAAAAAACATAAAAGAAATTGATTGATAGTCATAAAAATCAGAATAATGGTGATCAATTGAATAGACAAGAAACCGAAGAATAAATCAATGGCAATAAGAATCGGTATAATTGTGGCCAATTAAAAGAAAAGAAAACCGAAAAAAATAGAGAGATTAGTTAGCAAGAGAGAAGGAGAGAATCTGATCTTGAAGTAATCTGTCTAGTAAGATACCATTTTCTTATTCTTTTCTCTAGTCTGCGTATTAGTTATTTTGATTTTACATCTTATATATATATATATATGTTCTTTTTCTATTGTTTTTTTATATATATAAATAAACAAAAAAAATAGAGAGATTAGTGAGCAAGAGAGAAGGAGAGAATCTGATCTTGAAGTAATCTGTCTAGTAAGATACCATTTTCTTATTCTTTTCTCTAGTCTGCGTATTAGTTATTTTGATTTTACATCTTATATATATATGTATATATATATATATATATATATATATATATGTTCTTTTTCTATTGTTTTTTTATATATATAAATAAGTTCATACGTTAAGCTTTCTTTTATTTTTTAATCGTTTGATCCTAAAATTGCTTTCTTTTGTAATATAAAATAATAAAAAATATAACTAACTGATATCTATAGATAAAAAAATAAATTTCATCATATTGTAATTTAATAGAAAATTCATAATATGTCTTTATCAAATAAAAAAATTATAACGGATAAATGTTTTTACCCTTAAGATTAGAATTAATGGTTCTTGCCGCCGGATGAAATTCATCCTCGCTCGCTGCACCATATTTATTCACTTTCATTCATTAGTGGTCATTGTGTCGTGATAGATCCGACAATGTACGAGAAAATTATTTGATAGATTATTTCACCGTCGTGTCCATTTGTCTCGTTCACATACCGCCACGTTACGAATTTTTTTGTTAAAAAATTAATTTTTTTTACTTTAAAACAGACAAATATTATTATAATTATTATTATATTCATTATTATTATTACATTTTTTATTTTTATTTTTTAATACGTATATACATAAAAAATAATAATAATAAAATCAGTTAACACACAAATATTTTCTACCAAAGAACTACGTATGTTTTGATTTCCCTATTGCACTTGGGGATACGTAGGAGCAAGGTCTTCCCCTTGTCAAACTAAATTAAAAAAAAAAAACATTTTTTCTTCTTTCATTAATGTAAATAATTTATTTTTTTTATTATATTTTTTGGGGTAACAACAAATAAATAAATAAATAGTTTGTATATAATTAATTATAGGGTAACTGTTTTAACGGACGTTGTAGGGTGGTAATACTTCCCTACTCGTAATCGACTCTCGAATCTAAATTTTTGATTCAAAAATATTATTTTAGGTTTTATTCAATTTTTCCTTTAATAAAAAATAAAATTGGTGGCGACTTCTCTTTTTTTTTTTTCGTGGACAAAACAGACGCGACAGCTGGCGACTCCACTGGGGATTTTTGAGAGTCAAACCCAATCTAATTAATTATATATAGTTATTTTATTTATATTACCCCTATTGTTTTATTTTATTTTATTTTATTTTGTTATATTATTAATATAATTAGATGTGTTTTTTTAATTTATTTTATTATGATGATTTTTTTTTTATTTTTATGTATTTTTCTTTACACCCTAACACGATTCACACACTTATGAGTGGGCTCTATACCCGGGCTGAGTGCAAAACTAAGATAAGTTAGAGACTGTGTAATGATAATCTTCTGGATGTACATCCTGTTTGGTTGTCATGAAAGTCTCACCTAGAGTTGACCTTTTCTAGAATATTGCCATTTTAATAGTTTACCTATTAATTAGTTTAATATTTTAGAATTGAGTTGTGTGTTTTAGGAACCAATTTAGAACTATAGAGCTACCCTTAGTAAATGTTCACATGAAAAATGGTATAAATAACACGTACATACGAAAAACTTACTCTATGTCATGTTCACTACCTACTAGTATACCCAAGTTTTTTTTTCCTCATCATCATCATCATTTTTTTTTGAATAATATTCTTTATCATGGTTATTTTTGAAAAAATCATTAATCTCATCATTTTAAAAAGCTTGTTGTGAATAACTTTAACCACAGGAAATATGGGATCAAATGGTGGTTCAAACATTATTCCATTAAGAAAGACCTTACCATTGAGATTTCTTAAACCGGATGTAAACAACATTAAGAATCTTGCTCGGAAGTTGAAAAAAGTACAACGTGTAATCTTTATGGGGAAATTCGGAAAAATTCTTGATTTACTTGAAGTTAATGTACAAGTGGATGCCCTTACAGCATTGGCCCAATTCTATGATCCTCCTTTCAGGTGTTTCACTTTTAAGGACTTTCAGTTGGCCCCAACGTTGGAGGAAGTCGAACGCATAATGGGATATCCGATAAAAGGGAGTAAACCTTACCAATACATGGAACACTATCCATCACTGAAAACAATTGCTGAAACGTTTGATATCCCTATAAAGGAAATAGAAGACAATAGAACCAACAAAGATAATTTGATCGGATTTCCGATAAAATATCTTGAAGAGAAAGCAGTCAACTTAGCAAGAGATGGAAAATGGGACACTTTCATGGATGTGCTTGCCTTAATTATATATGGAATTGTTTTATTTCCAACTATTAAGGATTTTGTGGATTTCAGGGCGATAGACGTCTTTTTGGCTTACAAGCATAGAGGGGAGAATCCAGTACCGGCAGTTTTGGCTGACATTTACTGCACACTCGACCTCCATCATGAGAAAGAAGGGGGCCTAATCCATTGTTGCTCGCCAGTACTCTATGTTTGGTTTGTCAAACATATTTTTCAAGACATGCATCAATTAAGAACTAAGAGCAGAAAGGAATGGGCCAACGCTCTAGCAAATCTCAACGAAAGAACAATTCAATGGTACTCCAGAAGTCAAGATATAAATGAAGTGATTTGTAGATGCGGTGTTTTTGTCGATGTTCCCCTCATGGGAACCAAAGGGTGTATAAATTATAGTCCTTATGTTGCATTGAGACAATTGGGTTATCCTATTACAAAACCTCCAATAATGGATGTAACAAAATCGTTTGTCATTCATGGACGAGATGCTTATGATGCTAGCTTAATGAGAAGAATACGTAAGTCTTGGAGAGATGTTGTTAGAAGAGGTCAAGAATTAGGGCCTAGAAGTTGTGGTACCGGAGAGGAATATCATAATTGGGTGAAAAAGAGAGCATTAGAGATCAAGTTGCCTTTTCATAGCACCATAATTACTCCCGAAGTAGTAACAACAAAATCTTTTTTCAGTATTGAAGATTTGAAGGCCGACTTAGTTCTCAAAGGACAAGAAATTGAAAAATTACAAAAAGAATTGGATATGGCTCACCAGGCTTATAGAGATATGGAATATAAGAATACTCAACAAGCCCTTATCCTTGAGAAAGTACAAAAAAGGGCAAGAGAGGAAGAAGAAAGCAAAGAGAGAACTCGAATCTGTTTGCGGGGTGCGAATGAAGAGTTAAGACTCAGACGTCAAGAAAGGGATGATGCAGTGATTTAAGGTCTTAGACTTAAAGAGTTACTATAGAAATCTGGGGAAAAGCATGAAGTCATCCGTCGACAAGAAGCAAATCTAAAGCAACAAATAGAGAGAGTAAGAGCGGAATGTGAAAGCAAGATCATGGTAGAAAGGCAATGTCAAGAAAAGATTATTGAAGCATACCGAGTTGAGCTTGCAAGAAAAGAAGACGAGATGTAGACACAAAAAGACACTATCGAGAGACTTGTTCAAGAAGGAATGTTTTGGATGGACCGTTTCTCCAAACTAGTTTATTTGACCAATTCTGCTATCGAAAATATTCCACCATTATTAAGGGTCGCTGATGGGATGGCTAATCCTCTCTCTACCCCTCAAGAGATCTCTATTTTTATTGAACATTTTAAAAGTTTAATCGAGCAAATGAAAAAATTGATTGCTCATTAAATCTGCAAATTTGTGTTTAGGTTTCAGCTTTCGTTTTATGGTAAAACTTGTATTTTTCTAATTTTCAATAAATTAAATTTGACTCTACTTTTGGTCCCATAACTCTCTCTTTATTGGTTAAGATATTCACAAACAAGCAATAAATAGTTCTTTGACATTCATGTACAATTACATTTTCATACATCATGTTGCATACTCATGCCATATTCTTTCACAGAAAAAATAACACAACAAACAAAAAAATTGGTGCTACGACACCATTATCGGACACGATCTCAGTCAAAAATCATGGATGAGCTAGAGCAAACAGAAATAAGAGAAGACGTGAACCAACTCAAGGGGTAAATGACCAAGATCTTGGAGATTCTACAAGCACTTGGAAATAAAAATGATGGGAATCCTTTGGTAGACGAGGGGGTGTCACAAAACACTCTAGTTCACCCAACAGGAGTTGCTCCACACCTTCACGCGAATCATCAAGAAGGGAAGACACAACAATTTCCACTTTATGGTTTGCCGCCAGGCTATACCCCACCCATAGACACTCATCTCCCCAACAACAATCCGCTGGTTGTGGCTACAAATCCACAAACTAGTATCAGCAAATTCCCTCAAGTACAACCTTCACCCCTTACTTCGGGATTTCTTGGAACTTCACCACAAGGAAAAATTACCGAAGCTACGCCGGTGATGTTAAACATACATCATGAACCACGACCGCTCGAGAACAATCAATCCCAAGAAAAATGGCAAGCCTTGGAAGAACGCTTGAGAGTCATCGAAGGGGGAAACAATTATGGATTTGATGCTTCAGACCTATGCCTCGTTTATGATATTATAATACCACCGAAATTCAAATTGCCTGAATTTGACAAATACAAGGGAACAACATGCCCCACGAACCATCTTATTATGTATTGTCGAAAAATGGGTTTTTACGCTCATGACGAAAAATTACTAATCCACTTCTTTCAAGATAGTTTGACAGGAGCCTCCTTGAGTTGGTATATGCATCTCGAACGAGCTCATATCGGCTCTTGGAAAGATTTGGTGGATGCCTTTTTGAAACAATACAAATATAATCTCGACATGGCTCCTGATAGAATGCAGTTGCAAAATATGACAAAACGAGACAGTGAAACATTCAAGGAATATGCCCAACGATGGAGGGAGTTAGCTTCCCAGGTTGAACCCCCCCTATCTGAAAAACAAATGGTGACTATGTTCATAAACACTCTTCAACCTCTGTTTTATGACAAAATGATAGGAAGTGTTTCATCAAATTTTTCAGATCTCGTCATCATAGGTGAAAGAGTAGAAATGGGATTGAAAAGTGGAAAGATTGTTTCTGGCTATACCGGATTAAATAACACACAAAAATTGCCCGCAAGTGCGAATAAGAAAAAGGAGGAAGAAAGCCATTTTGTGGCGTCAAACACAACTAATCCTTCTTTTGTGCATCGCCCTTACGCCGCTGCAAATTCACAAAGCTCGGGTACCCTAAGTCAACACTTACAAGGGAATCAAGATTCACATGAAAGTTAGGGAAAAAACTATCATGGGAGGAAGTTTGTACATTTCGACTCAATCCCTATGACTTATGCAGAGTTGTTACCGCATTTGGTTAGCAATTCTATGGTTGCACTATGTCCAGGAAAACCCATACAACCACCCTACCCTAAAGGATATGACTCGAACGCCACATGCGATTACCACTCTGGGGCTGTAGGACACTCTACTGAAAATTGTCTAGCTTTAAAATTTAAGGTGCACGATTTGCTTATAGCTGGATGGTTGAATTTTAAAGAAAATGAACCTAGCGTGAGAAATAATCCCCTACCAGTTCATGGTGGGCCGATAGTGAATGCAATCGAAGAAGATCACCAATTAATAAAGGAGGTTGAGAAAATTAAGACGCCGATGGAACTGATTTTTTATCAACTATGTAAATTTGGATTAATCCGAGGAAATGTCAATGGGAAATCAAGATGCAATTTCCACCTCAACGAAGATCATTCCATAGAAGAATGCAAGGAGTTCAAAAATGAACTTCGAAAATTGATAAACATAGGCACCATTCAAATAGGTCGTTGGGAAAAGAATGACGGTATGATTGCAACCCAATCAGAAGAAAAACTTGGCATAACCATCCCAAAGCCATTGGTCATTCATTTCACTAAGGAGGAAAGTGTGAATGCCCCTGGTGATCTGAGGACCTTAATAGTTCAGATACCAAGCCCTTTTCCATATAAAGACAACAAAGCGGTACCTTGGAACTATGATATAAAGGTACATCTAGCTGAACAGAAAAATAAAGATGTTTCTAGCTCTAAATCCACCGATGTCACGAATGTGTCAGGGATAGAAGGAATGACTAAAAGTGGTCGGATATACCCCCTAGAAAAATCACAAAGAGAAATGATAGTGGCATTTGAGAAGCCATACACAGATAAAGGGAAAAATAAAGTAATTGAAAAAGTCGAAAAGGAGAAAATAGAAAATGAGAAAGAGGTTTCTAATGAAGAAGCTCACGAATTTCTCAAAATCATCCAACAAAGTGAATACAAAATAGTCGACCAACTTAACCATACTCCCACAAAGATTTCATTGTTATCCCTCTTGATGAATTCTGAGTCCCACTGAAAGCTATTGATGAAAATACTAAACGAGGCTCATGTCACTCACGACATCACTTTGAACAAATTTAGAGGCATCATAAATAACATCATTGCCAACAATCACCTAACTTTTACAGATGACGAGCTGCCAACCGAAGGAAGAGGGCATAATAAAGCACTGCACATATCAGTAATGTGCCTCGACCATATAATATCAAGAGTCCTCATTGACAATGGCTCATCGCTGAATGTCATATCAAAATCGACATTAGCAAAACTACCTTGTGATGGTACATATATGAGACCAAGTTCCATGGTTGTTAGAGCTTTCGATGGGAGTCGCAGAGAAGTAATGGGGGTAATTGAACTCCCAATTCAAATAGGCCCGGTCACATTTGAAATCACGTTTTAGGTGATGGATATTGTACCCGCCTATAGTTGTCTATTAGGAAGACCATGGATACATTCTGTCGGCGTAGTGCCATCAACCTTACATCAAAAGCTGAAATATATGGTAAATGATCAATTGGTAATCGTGTCTGGAGAAGGAGACTTGTTGGTGAGTAAGTTGTCCACTACGCCTTATGTTGAGACAACAGAAGAAGCTCTAGAAATTGTGGACACTGCTTATGTCGAGACGACACCTATAGAACCACATATGTCAAACACGGCTATTATGGTGGCCAAGTTCATGTTGAGCAGAGGACACCGTCCATGGCACGGGTTGGGGAAGGATGAAGAAGGGCTTAAAGAACTGGTGGAACTTCCTGAGAATAGAGATAAGTGGGGTTTAGGCTACAAACCCACCAGGACTGACAAATGGAGATTAGTCAAAGAGAAAAAAGAAAAAAGATTAGCTCGAATTGAAAATCGTGAACCAAGAATTGAAAGGATTCCCATCTGTAACATCCGACAAAATTTCCAAAGTGCAAGACCAACAAGTGAGATCCATATTGCAGCAGCTGAAGATGACATATTTGATGGGGAGGCTAATTGGATTCGTCCGTGTGGTGCAGGAGTAGAAGTCCGGAATTGGAAAGTAGTCAAGTCACCTATAATATTTAATGCAATTCCCATGTAATTCTAAAAGCATTATTATTGTTACTAAGACCTTAAGATGCTTCATTATATTTAGGATGGTCACAATGTTGTTTTCTCAATACTTTAAATTTCAATAAATGCATTCTCATTTTGTTTTCTTACTGTTCTTTCTTACCACTTTCATTTTTTTATTCATTCGCCATTTTTTTTCTTCTTTTTTTTTCTCTCTCTCCTTCTTTCTCCTTATCCTAGCCTTGAATCCTGCAGATTTGGGAATAGTTCATTCACAGACGACTGTACTAAGATCTCGCAGCATAATCTTAACCATTTTGTTAGTCAGACAGAAAAAGATAATGAAGAAGATTATGAGCCCCCTCTAGATTTGTTAAGAGCGGTAGAACGGGAAACCAAGGGTATCGTGCCCTTTAAGGAACCGATAGAAATTGTTAATCTAGGGACAGAAGAAGAGAGGAAAGAAATTAAGGTTGGCACCAGTTTAAGGAAAGAAGTATATCACAAATTAATCCAACTCCTACATGAATACAAAGATGTTTTTGCCTGGTCATATCAGGATATGCCTGGACTGGATACTAGCATAGTGGAACATAAATTGCCCATAAAACCCGATTTTTCTCCGGTCAAACAAAAATTAAGGCGAATGAAGCCCGATATGTCATTAAAAATCAGGGAAGAAGTACAAAAACAATTTGACGCAGGATTCCTCGCAGTGGCAAATTATCCTCAATGGATAGCCAATATTGTACCAGTGCCAAAAAAGGATGGCAAAGTACGAATGTGTGTCGATTATAGGGACCTTAATAAAGCCAACCCTTCAAAATGCACTTTTGGTGTGAGATCGGGCAAAGTATTGGGATTTGTGGTTAGTCAAAGGGGAATAGAGGTTGATCCCGATAAGATTCAAGCCATTGCAGAAATGCCTCCCCCGAGTACAGAAAAAGAAGTTCGCGGTTTTCTTGGGAGACTAAATTATATTTCAAGATTTATATCACAACTAACTGCTACTTGTGAACCGATATTTAAACTTTTACGGAAAAATCAACCAGTTGTGTGGAACGAAGAATGTCAAAATGCATTTGAAAAAATCCGACAATATTTGCAAAAGCCTCCAATTCTAGCCCCACCAGTTTTGGGTCGACCCTTGATTATGTATCTTACAGTCCTCGATGGGGCCATGGGATGCGTACTGGGGCAACATGATGAAACAGGAAAAAAAGAGCATGCCATTTACTATCTAAGTAAAAAATTTACAGATGTTGAAACAAGATATGCAATGTTAGAACGTACTTGTTGTGCCTTAGCATGGGCGGCTCGTCGCTTGAGGCAATACATGCTCTACCATACAACTTATTTAATATCCAAAATGGATCCAATCAAGTACATTTTTGAAAAGCCGGCTCTCACAGGGTGAATTGCTCGATGGCAGATGATGTTATCAAAATATGATATTACCTATGTTACTCAGAAAGCCATCAAAGGGAGTGCCTTAGCAGATTATCTAGCTAATCAACCTGTGGATGATTATAAATCAATGCAATGCGAATTCCCAGACGAAAGCATCATGGTTTTGTCTGATGAAAATGATGATGGAAAATGGACCTTGTTGTTTGACGGGGCCTCAAACATAATGGGGCATGGGATTGGGGTTGTTTTAATATCTCCAAAAAAAAGTTCATACCTATTACAGCGCGATTGTGTTTTGATTGTACCAATAATATGGCGGAATATGAAGCTTGTGCCATGGGAATTTTAGCGGCTTTGGAATCAAAAGCGAAAGTTCTAGAAGTATATGGAGATTCAGCCCTAGTCATTAATCAGCTTAACCAAGAATGGGAAACCCGAGATAAGAAGCTAATACCTTATTTTACCTACATAAAAGAATTGTCTTTAGAATTTGACAAAATCACATTTCATCATGTCCCTCGCGAAGACAATCAATTGGCTGATGCTTTGGCCACTTTATCATCTATGTTCCAAATAAATAGAAACGATGAAATCCCATCAATTAAAATGGAGAGTCGAGATTATCCAGCCTATTGCCATGTAATGGAAGAGGAAACTGACGGAAAATCGTGGTATCACGACATCAAACATTATCTTATAAATAAAGAATATCCTCCCGGAGTATCGGAGAATGAGAAAAGAACTCTAAGACAGTTAGCCGCGAGCTTTTTTGTGAACGAAAATATTTTGTATAAGAGAAATCACGATATGGTACTTCTCAGATGTGTTGATGTCAATGAGGCGAGAGAAATTCTACAAGATATCCACGATGGCTCTTATGGGATCCATATGAATGGACATGCCATGTCTAGATAGATTCTTCGGGCCGAATATTATTGGCTCACCCTAGAAAAAGATTGTTTTAATTATGTAAAGAAATGCCATAAGTGTCAAATATATGCTGATAAAATCCACGCCCCACCAGTGCCCCTGAACACCCTTTCAGCGCCCTGGCCGTTCTCAATGTGGGGCATAGATGTCATCGGAATGATCGAACCGAAAGCATCAAATGGACATCGCTTCATCTTGGTGGCAATTGATTACTTTACCAAATGGGTAGAGGCCGCTTCATATGCCAATGTAACCAAAAATGTGGTAGTCAAATTTATAAAAAGGGAGTTAATATGTCGTTATGGTCTACCAAGCAAGATCATTACTAACAATGCCACAAATCTAAATAACAAAATGATGGATGAATTGTGTGCCACCTTTAAAATTCAACACCACAACTCGTCCCCATACAGACCAAAAATGAATGGTGCAGTCGAAGCAGCAAATAAAAACATCAAAAAAATTATTCAGAAAATGGTTATAACGTACAAAGATTGGCATGAGATGTTGCCATTTGCACTACACGGGTATCGTACTTCGGTACGCACATCAACTGGGGCAACCCCTTTTTCCTTAGTATATGGGATGGAGGCTGTGCTACCTATTGAAGTAGAAATCCCCTCGCTAAGAGTATTAATGGAAGCTAAACTAAAGGAGTTGGAGTGGGTACAAACACATTTTGATCAGTTGAATTTGATTGAAGAAAAAAGGTTGGCGGCCTTATGACATGGGCAATTATACCAGAAAAAAATACGTCCTCGAGAATTCCAGGAAGGAGACCTGGTACTAAAAAAGATCTTGCCAATTCAAAAAGATTATCGTGGGAAATGGACTCCTAACTATGAGGGCCCATACATTGTGAAAAAAGCTTTCTCAGGTGGAGCTTTGATCCTTACGAATATGGATGGAAAAGATTTAACTCTTCCTATAAACTTAGACGCCGTAAAAAAGTATTATGCGTAAACAATGAATACCTGCTAGGTTGAAAACCTGAAAAGGCGACCTAGGTAAAATTAGGGTACAAAAAAATATACCCGCTAGATTGAAAACTCGAAAGGGCAATCTAGGCAAAAACTAGGGTAAAAAAAAACAAAAAAAAACAAAAACAAAAAAAAAACAAAAAAGAAACAAAAAAAAACCAAAAAAATAAAAAGAAACCCGCTAGGCTGAAAATCGGGCAACCTAGGCAAAAGTTAGGGTACACAAAATATCTGTTGGGTTGAAAACCCAAAAGGGCGACCCAAGAGAAGTAGAAAATTAACGACAAAAACAAGGAGAGAGAATATGTACTTGAAATGACAATACCAACAATATGGATCATATTATGGCACGAGAAGTTAGTACAGTCTACTTTTGAATTACTAGTTACCAAGTCGGGTCTTCCACCCATTTCTTTTGTTTTATCGTATGTGTATATATATATATATATATATATATATATATATATATATATATATATATATAT
>JBBPBS010001075.1:1686008-1782058 GCA_037974835.1 Cicer judaicum | reverse complement strand
CGACTCGCACCTGAAGCCGAGAAAACGACCCGCACATTGAAGCCGGGAAAATGACTCACACCTGAAGCCGAGAAAACGACCCGCATGTTGAAGCCGGGAAAACGACTCGCACCCAAAGCCGAGAAAACGACCCGCACGTTGAAGCCGGGAAAACGACTCGCACCCAAAGCCGAAAAAACGACCCGCATGTTGAAGCCGGGAAAACGACTTGCACCCAAAGCCGGGAAAACGACTCACATTCTTCTAAAAAATATTTTTTCGGACAAAATTAGAGTTGTTATCTTTACTTATTTTTACTTTGATTCTCAAGTAAATTCTAAGTAAAGAGGGGCAGTTGTTGACACCTAATTTTGTCCGATTTATTTTTTACTTTTTATTAAAAAAGGAAATAATAATAATAATAATGACAATAATAATAATAATAAATATATAAAGAAATATAAAAATAAAAATAAATAATTAGGAATATAAGCTCTAAACAATCACAAGTGTTTTCGATTCTTGTTTGCCGATAATTCTTGTTCAGACTATTTTCTAAAATAAAAAAAAATAATAAGAAATAAAAATAAAGGAAATTGAAAAGAAACGAATTGATTGTCATAAAAATCGATGCAATGATGATCAAAATAAATGAAAAAAAAAACATAAAAGAAATTGATTGATAGTCATAAAAATCAGAATAATGGTGATCAATTGAATAGACAAGAAACCGAAGAATAAATCAATGACAATAAGAATCGGTATAATTGTGGCCAATTAAAAGAAAAGAAAACCAAAAAAAATAGATTAATGGTAATCAATTGACAATTATTCTCTTGTCTTTTGCAATCTACACCCAAAAGTCTATAAATAGTCTCCCACAAGAGGGCAAGAGGGGGGGAGAGAGCACAAACTGTGAGCACAAAAAAAAAATAGAGAGATTAGTTAGCAAGAGAGAAGGAGAGAATCTGATCTTGAAGTAATCTGTCTAGTAAGGTACCATTTTCTTATTCTTTTCTCTAGTCTGCGTATTAGTTATTTTGATTTTACATCTTTTATATATATATATATGTTCTCTTTCTATTGTTTTTTTTTATATATAAATAAGTTCATATGTTAAGCTTTCTTTTATTTTTCAATCGTTTGATCCTAAAATTGCTTTCTTTTGTAATATAAAATAATAAAAAATATAATTAACTGATATCTATAGATAAAAAAATAAATTTCATCATATTGTAATTTAATAGAAAATTTATAATATGTCTTTATCAAATAAAAAAATTATAACGGATAAATGTTTTTACCCTTAAAATTAGAATTAATGGTTGTTGCCGCCGGATGAAATTCATCCTCGCTCGCTGCACCATATTATTCACTTTCAATCATTAGTGGTCATTGTGTCACGACAGATCCGACAATGTACGAGCAAATTATTTGATAGATTATTTCACTGTCGTGTCCATTTGTCTCGTTCACATACCGCCACGTTACGAATTTTTTTGTTAAAAAATTAATTTTTTTTTACTTTAAAACAGACAAATATTATTATAATTATTATTATATTCATCATTATTATTACATTTTTTTATTTTTATTTTCTAATACGTATATACATAAAAAATAATAATAATAAAATCGGTTAACACACAAATATTTTCTACCAAAGAACTACGTATGTTTTGAGTTCCCTATTGCACTTGGGGATACGTAGGAGCAAGGTTTTCCCCTTGTCAAACTAAATTAAAAAAAAAAAAATTCTTCTTTCATTAATGTAAATAATTTATTTATTTTTATTATATTTTTTGGGGTAACAACAAATAAATAAATAAATAGTTTGTATATAATTAATTATAGGGTAACCGTTTTAACGGACGTTGTAGGGTGGTAATACTTCCCTACTCGTAATCGACTCCCGAATCTAAATTTTTGATTCAAAAATATTATTTTAGGTTTTATTCAATTTTTCCTTTAATAAAAAATAAAATTGGTGGCAACTTCTCTTTTGTTTTTCACGGACAAAACAGACGCGACAGTTAGCAAACAAAATAAAATCAAGTTAATAAATTATACTACATCCTGTATTTTCCATATATTCTTCCACGTATATCATTAACTTATTTTTATAAAAAATTTAATCAAAAAAGCAAACAATGTAATATTAAACATTTCGTATTCTTTTAAATTTTTTTTAAGTTTTTATCTCATAAATGTAAAATATTTATACAGTTAGACTCAGATGTTTGTCGAGATATTTTGTAAATTATTAATATAATAAAGTGATATATTAAAATATAAATTTGCATAATTATATTAATTGTAGACAAGTAATGTACAATTCTTAAATTAAATTGTCACTTAAAATATTCTTTTAAGAAGAGTTTAGTTTATGTACGAAACTGTAATTTGGTGTTTTGTGCATACGTCCAATAAGATTTAAAATGAAGATAGTTATATAGGTATGTTGGGAAATAATATTATGACAATTTTAATGATAGGAGACTTTAACAATGAGTGAGTGAAAATGTTAAATTTTGATAATAAATAAATATATATATATATATATATGACTTATCGTGATTAAAAGAAAAGAATTATGTGATTTTTTTAAATAATTATTTGTCACTTAAATAAATATTAATCATCACCATTTAAATATGGTTGTATAATCAAAATTTAACATTTTCACACTCTCATCGAAAAATTCTTCACATTTGATATACTCCTTTTAAACAACAATATCATATAAAATATTTTGTCAAAAATAATTTTAATATAAATCATGTTATATTCCCAAAGAAGAAAATAATTGAACATGACACAATTTGTGAGTCAGCTGAATAGTTTTATTATGATGTTAAAATATACTTCAAATGCATTTTACTATGCTTATAAATAGCGATTGTTTTTCAACTTAAATTGACAAATAAAATTTGATATATACTAAGAGAAAAACTATTTTTACTTTTGAGAAGTGAATTATGGCAAAGAGTGATATGAAAAATATTGTCATATAATTATGACATTAATTATAATTATGACATTAATTATGCTTGATTTTGTAAAACCTGATGATTCTCAAACACCTAAATCAACATATAGTTTTATCAGTCAAATCATTTGCTTTGGGAAATGTGCTTTCAAATGTAGAAATTTAAGTGGCAATAGTCAATTTTATTCGGCTTGTGTTGCAACTTGTGAAACAAAGAATTGCCATAAGACATTATCCAAAGAGCAGTTGTGTTCACTCAAATTCCAATATAAATAATATGGGTAAGATTAAACTTTATCTCTTTTTTTATTGTTTGTTTTATGAAACACATCTTATAAACTTATTGATTCAAGAGTTAAATATACTTTCAATAGATATAACTCATATGAGTTTTATCTCTATAAATTTTTTCCAAAGTTTAGACATCCATCAATTTCACATATTTTCAAATCAAAATGAGAACTTACAACATAGACATTTTAAATATTAAATAGAGTGATGTTTTTTGTTGAAGTTGAGAGATATTAATTTTTAGTTAATTGATTTAAAGTGATCCATGTTACAGGTATTAATTAAATAAATATTAAGATATTAGGTATTAATTAATAATATTAAGATATTGACTTAGGCCTCATGTGGACACCATGTCCTTATTGTTGCAAGAACTTACTTGAATATCTATTTGTTTAGTAAAAAAAAAGTAGAAGGAATCATTTTCAAAACTTACAATAGGTGAAGAATCAAACATTTGAATTTTTTTTGGTGTGAACTTATATATTATATATTTTGTAAGGTCAAAATATCATGGATTAAATTACTTCTTTTACATGATTTGATATGTATTTTTTCAGATGAGCGTGGTGTTAATATCATCGTAAATTCATGCTTGGAAACTTGCAAGAACAATTAGTGTTTATTTGCAACAATCAATAATTCAAAAATATTAATGAAGCGAGAAATTGTGTTCATTAATGTTGTAATAATGCATTTTAAATAATAAACTTCTACCGAATGCCTTGTTTTCATGAATCCTTTTGCTTGCTAGATAGGCTTGGCTGTTTGGTGTGAGTTGAAACATAGTTATCGTGAGGCTAAACATTTCTCAAACAAGCTAGTCGTACATTAAATTAAATATTTTTTGTAGTCGTTTCCACTCTTTATTTGTTTCGACAATTCTAATTTTTCTGTGTTGATATTTCTAGTGATAGTAATTAATATTAAATACAAAATAAATTAATAAATATTACTGCTAAATATAATCAAATATTGTAATATAAGAAAAATTATATTTTAATAGTTATGCAAAATAGAACATTCAAAAATTAATAAAAAATATCATTCAAACAAAAAAAAAATACACTATAACTAAATAATAATATATAAAAATATTTATATAGAAAAAAAATTTAGATAGAAGGTAGAAATGATAAATCATAAGAAGACTGTTGTGAAGGTATTGGCTGCTATAGATTCAAATAACTTTTCCTTCCAATAGTTTAGTGACCATTTTTTGCCACCACAAATGTTATAATAAACCAAAAAAATATTTTTGATTTATGAGGGTTTTCAGCCACAAATAACAACCAATTTGATTTTTAGTATTTGTGAGAGTTTTTTCGATAAGTAATTTGTGATGATTCTTTTGAATCACGAAATCTTTTTTAAGTTGGCCATAAATTGAATGTTTTCTTGTAGTGTCATAGGTAGAAGTAACTTTTATTTTTGCAATCTTATTTTTGTTGTTTGAATTTGTTTCTTTTTAATTGCGTGTAAATATGCACTATGATGAACAATTTTTAACAACTTGAAGCTAGTCAAATTTTGATTAAACTTGACGAACATGCACTATGATTAAACTTTTCAGCAACATGTTAGACATAACTTTGACAGTTCATACTCTCTTTTACTATCCTAGCTATGTGTTTTTTTAGCATAAACATTAATTCTGACTTGCATCACTTGTTATTTACACATACACTGAGACAATTTTGTTTGGTTGTTTGAGTCTTTCAAACTATCTTGTGTAAATTTTGACATTTGCTAGCCCATTTGAGCCTTGTCATTTTCCTTCGGTTACTACCCACATTACAATTCAAAGACGCAACTTTAATTACATCACCTTACTTGAAGTTAGGTAGGAAAAAATTTATCTCGTTTTAGTAAAATTCTAAGTTTTGGTTGCTCATGGGAATAACAACCTTTTAAGTTTGGAATGTGGTTCTCAACAAAAAAAACAATAAAAAAAAAAAATTGGTTTGTGTACTTTGATAAATAACATCTTTTTAATTCTTTTGTCAATGTTTGAGAATATATACAGTAAAAATGTGAAGAAGAAAAAAAGAGGTAGAATAATTTGAAAATGTGTACATAACTCTAAGTAGTAAAAGACTATTATCCCAAAATGTCATACCATTAACTAAGACCTATTACAACCTGAAAACCTTCTAAAAGTGTAAGTGTATGTATTTGTTGCATTGTGATTGCTAACTATAATTTTTTTTCAAGCCTAAGGTAATGTGACACATGTTCTAGGATTTGAGTGATAATTTCATAACTCTTGCTAAACACTTGAAAGAAATTTTAGATAGATTGTATGAAGAGATAATTGAACATGATGAATGAATGCTAAATTTACTAATGGTGTTTTTTTTATATTTTGTTTTTTCAGATGTTCGTGGTGTTAATGTATTCGTGAACTCATGTTTGGAAACTTACAAGAACAAATAGTAAATGTTAATTTTGAACAACAAATTATTCAAAATATGAATGAAATGGGAAATTGTGTTCATTAATGTTGTAATAATTCATTTTAAATTATAAACTTGTACTGAATATGCCTTGTTTTCATGAATCCTTTGGATAGGTAGATTGGCTTGGTTAGTTGTAAAGTGAAACATAGTGATAGTGAGGCTAAACATTTCTCAAACAAGCTAGTCGTATAGTGGAGTGTTTAGCTTATTCGAGCTACCTCATCTTTCTTCTTTTATTAAAACTTCTGTCAGATATTTGTGATTGTAGAGTGTTTACCATCCCTTGTTTTTATTAAATAATGCAATGTCATTATACATGAGAATACGTATTTATTTTAGTCATTTCCACTATTTATTTGTTTAGACAATTATAGTAATAGTAATTAATTTTAAATACAAAATAAATAAATAAATAAATATTACTACTAAATATAATCAAATAATGTAATGTAAGAAAAATTATATTTTAATAATTATGCAAATAAGATATTTTGGTAGTATATAATTTTAACAAATTATGCTTCTGATGATTTATTTTAATTTGTAAAAGTTATAAATGAGAAGTGTTGAGGACCTTGGCAATTGGAAGTGTTCCATTGCCATAACCTCAAAATTTACCATTAGTAAACGGAACTTGGAATATTAGAAAGCTTAGCTTATTCATGTTGCCTGATCTTTCTTTTTTTTTAAAGCTTCTTTCAGATATTGGAGATTGGAGAGTGTTTACTATCCCTTGTTTTGTTCTATTGCTTTGATCGTAATTTCTTATTTCTTCGTATAATAAGCATTACATAGTTATTTCTTCAGCGTCTTCGTCATCTTGGGCAGCATTAGACGTTTGACCAAGATCGCCTTTATGGACATAGGGTTGAAGCTGTTCATTCCACACTATCTTCATACTTGGAAGCACGTTCAAATCGAGCAAATTATCTTTGGACAATTTATACATAACTTCTCCGGAAAAATCCACTTTAAAATGATCCAAGATTCTGGTGACCTCTTATGTATAAGGTAAACCAATTACATATTTAGAAGAAAATGATACATAGCAGACATAATAAGACCAGTTGAGATCACATCCTTCTATTATAAAAAACATGATATGAAGCTTATTTTCAGATATTTTAGAGCAATTGCTAGCCTTAAGAACAAGAATATAGCTTAGAAAATAATGCAATAGCGTGTAGTCAACGATCAGATTTCCGACTCCGTACCGTTGCCTAGCAAATTCAGAACCAACTTGTGTCCTTTTACGTTCCATGGTGTCAGTCAAACCGGCACAATGAAACATAATCATCATATTTGGTAATATTTACCCACACACACAAATTGTCGGGCCTAAGTTTTTGAACCTCTAATGGTAGCTGCAAAATTTATTCATGGTTTAAGTTTCTAACTCAATGTGTTTTCCTTTTACACAAGACACAAACTTAGCCTCTTGCATTATAAGATTTCAATTTAATATCCTAACTAAATTAGGATAGATGGAGCCTTTATAACAAATGAAAGTTTCTAAATGTTGGGACTTGATGACTCTTCATCATATGCATATTTTTCATTGTTATTCGTCTTATTTATCTCTATTCATTAGTTAATTTTAGGAGTTATATGATATATTTTATTGTTTTTAGTTCTTGGATTTAATGAAATGTATATGCTCTTATTTTCTTGATTAAGTAGAGATTTTCGTAGGTTTGCATTGTTTATTTGTTTGGTGCAGTGCTGAATTTTGTTGAGAAATCAACATGACCTATGTGGAGTACTTCAGTAATATATGGAGTTTTTCACGTCCAATTGGAGTCAACTTAAATTCCCATGAAAGCTAATATCCATAGCTACAACTTTCATGAAGACACTAGAACCAAATTTGGATCCAAAAGAGGAGAAAATTGAACTAAACACTAGAAAAAAGATGGCGTGCACTTGAGGCACGCCTGGGATACGCGACACACATCAGAACTCATTAAAATGCGTTTTTATCACTTTTTATGTATCTTTTTCACTATTGGGATGTTTGGAGACTTGTGTTCTAGTAGAGAAACTCAAAGACTACCGTTTCTAACACAATTGGATCGATTTTTTAAAGAATCATTCACGAATCTTTCTTGTAATTCTTCTCTAATCTCTATCTTTTCTATCTTTTTCATGAGTAACTAAATCCTATTTGTTAGGGATGAGTGAAACTAGATAAAACCCTTTTTTTATTTCATTTCTAATTAAATGAATGAGTTTATGGAATTATTTTTCTCATCTACGTGCTTAATGCTTATCATTGCTTGATCAACTTTAAAATATTATACGATTTGTATTTTGTAACAAGAGTGGACTTTACGAATGCTTAAGATGAGAAATTCATGATATTGTAGTCTAGAGATAGATGCAGGTCACGAAATTCATGAAATTCATCATATGCATATTTTTCATTGTTATTCGTCTTATTTATCTCTATTCATTAGTTAATTTAAGGAGTTATTTGATATATTTTATTGTTTTTAGTTCTTGTATTTAATGAAATGTATATGTTCTTATTTTCTTGATTAAGTAGAGATTTTTCATAGGTTTGCATTGTTTATTTGTTTGGTGCAGTGCTGAATTTTGTTGAAAAATCAACATGATCTATGTGGAGTACTTCAGTAATATATGGAGTTTTTCACGTCCAATTGGAGTCAACTTTGTAAGACCCTTAATTTTAAATCCTAAATTATACAATTTTAGGGTATCTTGTATTGAGTTTCTTAGGCTGTTAACCAAATTTTTGGTATTTAGTGAGTTAAATGTAAAAAATATATTTTTGGAAATTGGATTAAAATTATTTACCGGAAAATAATTTATTTACCTTGCGAAGAATATAAGTTCGGACAGTTTAGCTAGAAATATCTCGGGTTGCCGAAAATTGTACCTACCAATTGAGTAGCAACGAGAGTATATATTTTTAACAAAAAGTGGTTTGGGTGAAATGATATTTTGTTAAAATATCTAGAATATATAGATATTTAATTTTTTGGCTTTAATTATATATATATATATATATATATATATATATATACTTATATATATGTATATGAAAGAAGTAGAAAGGGAGGAACAGAGAAAGAATACGGAAACAGAGGAAGCTTACGCCTTCCACCTTCGCCCTTCTTCCTTCATTCTTTTGCCATTTTTTCTTCTTCTTCTTCTTCTTTCTTTGACTTCAAGAATAGAAACCCAAAGCTAGTGGGTGAGAAAGATCAAGTCCCCAACTCCTTCCTCCTTCTCGGATTCGAAAACGGAGTTATAAATTTCAAAAACCGTCAAACACAAATCTTCCCGTTTCACCTAGATCTAAGCTTCGTTTCAAAAAGAGATAGAAGGGAAAGTTGCTCACTACCACACTACGGTGCTAGGGAACCAACTTTGGAAGCGGCGTTGCGAGCGAAAAACTTTATCGGATTTACCCACGGCACTGTAATCGCACGTTACAACTAACGTGAAGGTAAGGGCTCCTTCCAAACTTTTAGTTTGCATTTAGGGAATTACTTGTGGTTGTGTGGAAGAGAATTTGATTAGGGTTAAAGTAATGTTTTGTGGAGAATGAATCTTAAACCCATTTATGTATGATTTCGAGTATATGAAACTTGTTGGGTTCGAGTGATGGATTGTGTCAATTTGTGTCATCGTATTCGGCGTGTTCATATTTGATAATCATAGAATTTGAGATGTGTTTGGTGTAGTTTGTGTGGAAAAGTGGTTGGATGTGTTTTGGTGTGAATTATGAATTGATGTGTTTTTTATGTGGATTGATAATATGTTTGAGTTTGTTTTGTGTGGAATTTGAAAACCATTAAGTTAAATGAGTATTAAGAATGGGGAATCTCTTAATGTCTTGTTTACTTAATGTGTGTTTGTAAAAATCGTTTTGAGTTAAATGAGTATTAAGAATGGGGAATCTCTTAATATCTCTGTTTACTAATGTTTTGGAAAATCGTTTAAGTCAAATGAGAATTAAGAATGGGGAATCTCTTAATTTCTTGTTTACTTAATGTTTGTTTTGAAAATCGTTTAAGTTAACCGGGCGTTAAGAATGGGGAATCTCTTAATGTTTTGGTTACTTAATGTTGTTTTGAAAACCGTTTAAGTTAAAAGAATATTAAGAATGGGGAATCTCTTAATATGTCTGTTTGCTTAATGTTTGGCGTGAAAATCGTTTAAGTTAAATGAGTATTGAAAATGGGGAATCTTTTAATATCTGCATTTACTTAACGATTGTTGTGGATGGAGTCAGTATATGCTCATGCATTTTCATGCTTTTTGTAAATCGTGTAGACCCGTGATAGGTGGCACCCTAATAAATAGTGTTTTGGCCTGTGATAGGCGGTACATTTATGATTTACGTTTTTGTAAATTGTGCAGACCCGTGATAGGTGGCCCCTTGGTAAATAGTACTTTGGCCCGTGATAGGCGGTACTTTTACGATTTACGGTTTTTTTGTAAATTGTGCAGACCCGTGATAGGTGGCACCTTGGTAAAGAGTACTTTGGCCTGTGATAGGCGGTACATTTACAATTTACGTTCTTTTTAGTAAACCGTGCAGACCCGTGATAGGTGGCACCTTGGTAAACGATACGGGCCCGTGATAGGCAGTACGTTTATGGTTTACGCTTTTTAGTAAATCGTGCAGAGCCGTGATAGGTGGCACGTCGGTAATTGTTACTTTGGCTTGCGATAGGCGGTACAATTATGATTTACGGCCCTTTGAGGAGGGTTTTGATTTTGAATTCCGAGTCCATGCATTTTGGCATATACGCATTGCATTAGGGTGCTTGGCATACGAGTCGTGGTTGATTCAAATTATGATTGTGTTGATTTTGCTAAGTGTTATGGTTTGAAATTATGTGTAAGTGTGTTTTTGATTCAAGTTTATGATTGTGTTGAAATTGCTAAGTGTTATGTGTTGATATTATGCGTAAGAGTGATTGATTGTAAACTATTTCGAAACTCAACTTGTCGTGGTGATTGTGTTGAAAATGCTAAGTGTTATGTTTTGGAATTGCGTGTAAGTATGGTTGATTGCAAAACCTTTTCGAAACTTAAAATGTCGTGGTGATTTTGTTATAATTTCCAAGTGTGGATGTTTTGGAATTGTTTGTAAGTGTGATTGATTGCAAAACCATTTCAAAACTCAAGATGTCGTAGTGTTTGCGCTATAATTGTTAAGTATGATTGTTTGGATTTGTGTGTAAGTGTTAATTGGTTTCGATACCCTTTAAAAAGCTGAAAAATGCTGAATTTTGTTGTTTTTCTACTGCTGTTTGCTGTGTATTCGAATACAGGAAGCTTTATTCGAATACAGACATGCTGTTTTGCTACTGACTTGCTGTATAGTTGAATACAGACTGTTTTATTCGAATACAAACATGTTGTTTTTGCTGCTGAATGCTGAAACAGCCTTGTATTCGAATACAGAGATGCTGTATTCGAATACAACAATGTTGTTTTGTTAAAAACTTCAATTTTCAACTTTGTTTATGCATGTTTAGCATATGGAAACCCTTTTAAGGTGCATGCTAAGTGGAAAGGTTATTTGTGCATTTAAAAACTTAAATGTTATGTGTTAACTGTTAATTTCGGTTGGTGACCCTTTACAACTATTGTTGAAATCTGGGCTTTGCCCTCAGATGAGAGATATGACGATCCTACCGGTTTATACCCTGTGGATGGGGATGTAGATGGGAATGTCTGACTGGAGCTATGTTAGGAGGATCTTGCGGGGCACGTGGAGATC
The DNA here is from genome assembly GCA_037974835.1 of Cicer judaicum. Lineage (NCBI taxonomy): Eukaryota > Viridiplantae > Streptophyta > Magnoliopsida > Fabales > Fabaceae > Cicer > Cicer judaicum. Next base: position 1,770,579 of record JBBPBS010001075.1, on the reverse strand, counting down.
ACTCAAGGTGTTTAGTTTGTTTTGTAGAATGATCAGATTAGGTTGATATAGAGGGAACATACGTCTTTCTTTTGTATGGTGTTCATTTTAAACTGGAAGACTTTACTACTTTTTGAGATGTAAATATTTCGTATTCATATTTGGAGAAACTTTTCCGCTGCTTGTAAATTATAATGACTTAATTATTTATCCAAAGGTGTTTACCTTATTTATTTCTCTGTTTTATTTTAATTTGTTTTGGAAAAAAAAAATACACCCTCGCTTTGAAAAACGGGGTGTTACAAACTTAAATTTCCATGAAAGCTAATATCCATAGCTACAACTTTCATGAAGACACTAGAACCAAATTTGGACCCAAAAGAGGAGAAAATTGAACTAAACACTAGAAAAAAGATTGCGTGCACTTGAGCCACGCCTGGGATACGCGACACACATCAGAACTCATTAAAATGGTTTTTATCACTTTTAATGTATCTTTTTCACTATTGGGATGTTTGGAGACTTGTGTTCTAGTAGAGAAACTCAAAGAATACCGTTTCTAACACAATTGGATCGATTTTTTAAAGAATCATTCACAAATCTTTCTTGTAATTCTTCTCTAATCTCTATCTTTTCTATCTTTTTCATGAGTAACTAAATCCTATTTGTTAGGGATGAGTGAAACTAGATAAAACCCTTTTTTTTTATTTCATTTCTAATTATATGAATGAGTTTATGGAATTATTTTTCTCATCTACATGCTTAATGCTTATCATTGCTTGATCAACTTTAAAATGTTATACGATTTGTATTTTGAAACAAGAGTGGACTTTACGAATGCTTGAGATGAGAAATTCATGATATTGTAGTCTAGAGATAGACGCAGGTCACGGAATCAATTAATTTAATTGCAAAGGCATTAGTTTAAAAAAATAATTATTGTACAATAATGCTTAATTTTAATCATAAACCCACTAAGGAATTAGGGGTTAATTTGGAATTAAAAGTTATGTCACTGAGACATTAGAGTAAAAATAATATAGAGAATTCGATAAATTTTCAATAAAGGAATTCAGTAACTAGGATCAAATTAGACACCAAGGTCGAATTTGAAGTCAAACGCATCCATGAAATTTTTCTTTTTGTAAAGGATCAATTTTATTACCATTGTTAGATTTAAATATTATTTCAATTAAATCAGACTTTTTGTACAGTTTTCGTAATTAAATATAATTGAATAGTAAAACGCAATCCATGATTTTGACACTCGGTACTACCGTTTTATTATTACTTGCAACGATTCAGTACACTTGTTGAAACGCTATCAAGTTTTTGGCGCCGTTTCCAAAGATTGTCATCTCACTATTGAGTTGTAATTTAGCTACTTAATTGAAATTGTTTGCTTTGCAAAAAAAAATTTGTTTTTGTTTTATTTTTAATTTTGAAAAAAAAAATGTTTGTCTTTTATTTTCAGGTTTTATTTGTTGAGCTTGCTAATATTATGTGCAAGTGATTTGTCTCTTCTTTATTTGCGACAATTATTCACTGTAGAGCATGGAAGATTGTAATGATGATATTTTACTACAATTATATGAAATGGGTGATACTTGCGTTATATCTACTATATTACATATAATTTAGGGACAATTCATGAGAAACGAAATTTTAAAATATCACCCCCAGATCCCTCAGATACGACCTCTTAGGTGTGACTTTTGCAGAGAAGGACATAGGAATAGGACTCGTTTTGATGACTATGTCGCACTATTAGAATATGAAGATTTAACTGTCAAAGAAGCACAACACGACGAGTGTTATATTAAAATGATCAATTTGGAACAAATTCTACCTTCTAAAATTATACCCTAGAATCAGGTGACAAAGACTTTCACATTACAAACATTTTGGATGAATTCATTAAGAATAACATGGTTTCAATTGAAAGATTTGAAAGTCGATGTGAGAGGTTATTTGAGCTAGTGGTTAAGTTTGAGAAGATGGAGAAGAAGTTGAAGATTGAAAATGATTTCATTGTTGTGGTAGAAAAAGATAAGCAAGAGCAAAAGACGAACAAGGAAAAGAAAAAAAAAAGAAGAGATTGATGAAGTTCGAGATTCAATCTATGCATTGTTCATCAATGTCCAGTTGAAAAGGACATGGAAGCAACATCATTTATTTCTCAAGTTCATGGAATTTCTACCAAACAAAAAGAAGAAGAAGAAGGATGATGTTTTCTTCCTGTCATATATGCCCCCTTGACAATAGCTGAGGCGTGAACTAATGAATTTGAAGAAGCGCTTCGTGGGAGACAACCCACAGGTAGATATAACTTTTATTTTTGAAATCTTATTTTTGTTATTTGAATTTTTTCTTTTTAATTGTGTTTAAACATGCACTATGATGAAGAATTAAAAGAAAAAAAAAATTAGTTTGTGTACTTTGATAAATAACTTCTTATTGGTTCTTTCGTCAATGTTTGAGAATCTCTACAATGAAAATGTGAAGAAAATAAATTGTTAGAATAATTTGAAAATGTGCACCGAATGCCAAGTAGTAAAGCCTACTATCCCAAACTATCCTACCCTTACCTAAGTCCCATTACAGCTTGAAAGTCCTCCAAAAGTATATATGTTTGTTGCATTGTGATTGCTAACTAGAATTCTTTTCAAGCCTATGGTACGTGATGCATGTTCTAGGATTTGAGTGATAGATTCATAAACCTTGCTAAACATTTGAGAGAAATTTTGGTGAGATTGTGTGAAGAGAGAGTTGAACTTGATGGATAAAGCTAAAGTGTACAAATTGTGTTGTTTTTTTAAGCAATCATGGAGCATGATGAATATTTTTTAGTAGCTAGGACTTTGAGTATTTGATTTGATTTGATTTGAGAAATTGAGTTTAAATTTGTTATTAACTGTACCAACTATGAAATTAATTGTTGCTTGCAGACAAGCAATAGATTAAGTTTGGTATTATTTACCCATTCGCACAAACTGTCAGGACTAAGTTTCTAATTCTCAAATGGTAGCTGCAAATTTTCTCCATGGTTTGGGTTTCTAACTCAATATGTTTTTCTTTTACCTTAGACACCAACTTAGTCCCTTACTTTTTAAGATTGCAGTAAAATACCCTAACTAAATCATGATAGATAGGACCATTATAATCAATGAATGATTCTAAATGTTGGGCTTTAAGTAACTCGGGAAACATAAAAGTTGAGAAAGAATCAAGAGTACCATTCTTAAGAGTCATAAGCTTTTTGTCTGAGTAGTAGGTTCAAAACATGTCAATTTCTTTCGGTGAATGAAAAAATTGGGATAAATGTGCCACATTATAAGTTCTAGCCATCCTTTTTGAAGGACCCATTGCAACATGCTTTGTTATGGAACCTCTTTTCCGAGCATCCATGGTGAAAGTGAAGGTTTTTGGATTTTGGAAAAATGGAGATTTTGGGTTTGGGAAATTTGAGTTTGAAGTGACACTTTTTAGTTTGGAATGATCGTAGATGCAATGTAGGTTGCTCTAGTGATTGGGATGGCTTCATTGTCCAAGGATGAGCTGACATCATTGTCCTCCCATTATATTCTAGCCTTCCAAGTTCAATTTCATGTTCTTGAAGTTTTCCTAAAAATGCTGAAATTGTCATTACTTTAGGTTGCCAAGCCCTTATTATCAATCTTATAACTTTAAGATTCAATTCATCATTAGTGAAAAAATTTCCAAGCTCTGTCAAGTGGTTGGTCAGATAAGAACTCTAATTTAACAACTCCAATTTTTTTTGTAAAATTTTAATTTCAATTCAAACTCATTTATTTGAAAATAACTCATTACGTAACTCAAACACATCAAATTTAACTACCGCTAATTTACACCAACAACAAGCAATTCAATTCCACAACACATATATAGTACCTCAATTAAATTTCAAACAATTCAAACATAACTCACTCAATTTCAAAACTCCACATATTTACACATAACACACCAAATTTCATCAATTCATTTTCAACAAAATCCGCAAATAAATCACATCTAAAAAAGTTCATAATATTAATAATGAACACATAAATCACACCAAACTTGAATCACCACAAACCACACCTCAAATTTAAATTCCACTAAATCACACATAATCGCATTAAATTCATTTTCTACAAATTCACACATCAAATACATCAAATTTCTTTTCCACAAAATCACAAATAATGTCCTAAATGCAAACTAAAAGTTTGGAAGGAGCCCTTACCTTAACGACAGCTTTAACAAGCGATTACGGCACCGCGATTAATTTTGATAAAATTTTAGTTCACGTCGTCACTTCCAAAATTAACTCACTAGCACCGTAGCATGAAGATGATTAACTTTCTCTTCTGTCACTTCTCGAAAGAAAGCTTAGAAGTGGAAGAAATGTAGAGGTTTGTTTTTGAGTTTTTTTTGAAAAAATACTAACACTTGTGTTTTGTTTTCAAGAAACAGAGAAAGAAGGAAGAAAAGGGAAAGGTGAGCTGCACGGAATGCTTTCTGATCTGCTTCCATTCTTTGCCTTATATATATATATATATATATATTATAATAAAATCAATTCCAAAACAAATATCAAGATATTTTTATAAAAATCATTATTACGCGTGTCACATTACATCACATCGCAAACCACCTTTTTCCAAAAAATATCTTCTCTCGCAGTAATTCAATTGACATATGAATTTTTTCCGAAAAACGCTGCATCTCAAAAAGAAAATATTCGACGAAAGATTCGCCGTAATTAAACTAAATTATTTATCGACAAATAATTTTAATATATATATATATATATATATTAAATATATATATATATATATTTAATATATATATATATATATATTAAATATATTATTAACTGTAATAAAATATGATTTTAATATTTAATTCCCAAAATAAAATTCAATTGTTCTAAATGCCTAAGCATTTTAGCATAAAATACCCTAAAATCGCATAAATTAATTTAGAAAATTAAGGGTCTTACATTACGTAAGACCCATAGTTTTAAATTCATATTTATGTATTTTGGTGTGTTTTTAAGTTGAACTCCGAGGCTTTTTAGCTAAGTTATTAATATTTTGTGAGTTTAATGCTAAAAATATCTTTTTGGAGCCCTAATTAACTTTATTCGTCGAGGAATAATTTTATTGATTTATGATTATTCTTTTGTCGAAAAGAAAATTTTATGAGATGCAGCATTTTTCAGAAAAATTCTTCTGCCAATTGAATTGAGGCGAGAGAATATATTTTTCTGAAAAATTGGTTTTAGAAGTGATGGGTATTTTGGAAATTTTTATAAATATCTAGATATTTGAGATATTTTGATGTTTGAATACTTTGGATTTTTATTTCAAAAACTATTCCGCTACTTGTAAATATTTGTTAACTTTGTGGTTATGTTTTGACTTAAATATTCATCCAAAAGTATTTTTTCTTAATTTCTGAAATTCAATTTTCCTATTCTATTTTTTTTTTAAAAGGATGTTACACATTAATACCTTCCAAAAAGAAGTTTTGTCCTCGAAACTTCAGGTAAGAATAATAATCATACCAGGTTTGCACTCAAACTCAACATACATGATAGTTGTTAAGACTTGTCCGTTCCATTCAACATGATTTTCTCTACTATCAACAAGAATTTAAGGATGATTAGTTCCTCAATTTTTTAATAAGTAGCCAACAGCTATGATGGTGGCTTAGACTATCTTAACCGAACTATAATAGCACTCTTTGCGACTTGCACTTAAGGTTATTTTAATGCCCAAGCGGTCAAACAATCTTCTCAGCATCCACTGAGTTTTCCTTATTTTCCTATAACTTTGATCTTATCGACGAAGTATAATCGTCCATAGCTATGTCACATAGCCTCATATACGTCTACTTGGTACGAAACATCCATTACTTATCAAACCGAAATACTATGTATGACACTAATATACTAAGCACAAAATAATCATTACCGCCGAGAACTCCCTAATTTCTCCATTGTCCACAAATCCTTGATTTCTTTAGGCGCACAACTACATCAAACCACATTGTCCTTATCAAAATGTTTGTCTAATTTTAACTTTAATAATTACATCCCAACATCCGGTTGGTGATCAAAGTTTCCTCAAATATTTTCGACAACATGCCAGAACTATACCACCTACAACACACAAACTTCCTTCATGTTTAGTGCTTCGTTTCAAGAGTCACGTCTCCAACAAAATCAAACCTGAATTTTGTTCCTGATTAAGACCTACATTTGTCTCATGCCTTAACACCTCAAATTCACACTTCACTAATCCAATTCCTACATACGTCGCAATTCTGGACAAACCCGAAAATAATTTCCTACATACGTCGCAATTCTTGATGATTATCTTTTCATTATGACAGACGAAACATATTGTATTCACTCCATCACTTTTCCATTTATACAAACCTTAAATTTCTACCTCGAACCTTGATACATCTTCATTATTGTGATTTCAATAAATCAAGCCTTACTAGTTCCCACCAAACTTTTCCATTTCATGTTCAATTCTTCCCTACCAAACACAATAGCAACCCCCATGACATGTACGGAAGTAGTGCCTTTGTATCATTGACATACCTTTATAATAACAATGTTTGAATTACAGGTGAGATAATTTCTTTCATGAATCTTTAATTGACATAAGCTACTCCACCCCATGGCCACGTCAAAAAGACATCAAGTCCCTACACAAGAAACTAATTTGATCATACCCTAGCAACTACAATAACACGGGTGGCCTCCACACACACCGCAAGTCCCATATGATGCAACATCTATCCTCGAAGTGACTTCCTCCTCTTCATCATCCAGAGAAGGATCAATCTCCTCAGAAGTCATATCCACCCACGAGATATGTGGCTTTAGCGGCGTTGAGATCTCAAAATAGTCCGCTATTTCAGTGAAAGTCGGTAAAGGGTCATTTACTGGAAATGGAAGCTCAAACTCGGCTCGGCTAGACGGTCCTGCAATCTCTCGCTCAACTGGCATCTGCCCCTTATCATTTTTGCTAGTCTCGGGTCCAACCACGGTGACCTCCGCCTCAACTCTTACCGAGGAATCCTTCGCATCTTCCCAAGCTCCACTCATCCCAAGCACCAATCCATAAGGTATCGGATAATCGATCTTCTAGCGAGTGAGTTTCACAAGATATATTGCCCCAACTTTCCTATTAGTCCTCACTTTCCTCCCCATATAAGTAGTCTTGCTTGAGGTGGGGTTATATACCCAAGCAGTCGGTGAGTCTCAGTCAGGGAAGTCTTATAATGTTTCTCTCGTCAAGGTAACAGTCAGTGGAACGAACTCGAGTATCATATGAGGGCAAAGCCCAATTTCCATAATAATTGTAAAGGGTCACCAACCGAAATTAACAAATAATATTTAGCAAAATTCTTATATCTTCAAATGCTCAAATGAACCTTTCATCTTAGCATACTCCTCGAAAGGGTTTTCATATGTCCCAAAATGCATAAACAATGTTTGAAAAATGAAGTTTTGACACACTGCACAGTCGTAGCTGAATACAACTGAGAAAATGCAGATTTTCAGTTCTAAAATGGCTCTGAATCAATTAACACTTCAAATATTAATATTATCAATTATGAACACACAATTAACACCAAATTAATCTCCACAAATTTACACCTCAATCACACATCTAATATTCATAACATCAATTGCGGCAAATCACAACAATAATCGAATATGTATATACAATCATCATAGTATAACAAACATAACTCGTGTGCCAAGCACACTAATGCAGTGCATATATATCAAAATGCATGATTCCGGAATTCCAAACCAAAACCTTCCTCGAAGGGCGTAAATCATAATTGTACAGCCTCTTACAGATCAATACTAATTACTAAGGTCCAATCTCTCACGGATCAGCATGATTTACTAGCGAGCAGTCGCTAACAGACCAACACGACATACAAGAGTCCAGTCGCTCATAGGCTAGCACAATTTTCTAGAGTGCAATCGCTCACAAATCCGCATATTCTAGAGTGCAATCTCTCACAGATCAGCACGATGCGACAATCCCTGCAAGGATAAGATAAACCAACAATTCACATGGCATCATCCTATGGCCTATCACAATCACCACTATCACCATGGCCCCATCGCGGCCACCATGTACTTTGAAATGCATGAGCATACTCAAATATAATTATTCACACCAATTTTAATTTCCACAAATACACATAAATCACATATCCAAATCCAATCCACAGATAAATTGAATTAAATTTATTTTCCACCAATTCACACATAAATTTCTTCTAAAAAATTCATAATATTAATTATGAACACATCAACTTCACCAAACATGAATCACCACAATTTTCAAACATTAATCACCCATATTCAATCTCTAACATTTTCAACCATAAATCACCACAAAAACATTAATATATCAGAGTTCTCCGCATCGCTAACTCGGTGTCAACGGTCTCAATTTCTTTTCGAGACTCAAGGAGCTAACTACATAAACATAAATATTTATAACATTTTTTTCACAATAAAATTAATCTAACCACAACGAAATTCACAAAATTAAATCTTTCTCACACATCAAACTTTTAAAACCAAATAATCTATATTATTTACTTAAAATTTAATAAAATAAATACTATCCAAATTTCACATACACACACTTGACTATTAAAGCACCAAAATTTTTGAGTTAATAAAATACTCTTAATTTTTCTTTTTCTTTTTAAACTTAGTCCAAGAGTAATTAAAGGAGTAACATTTTAAACTCTAACAATTTTTAATTTCAATCTATCTTTTTGCTCAAACTCTTTAACTTATTTAAAATTTTAACTTTTTCACAACTTTAACAACTCTAATTTTTTTGTAAAATTTCAATTTCATTTCAAACACATTTATTTGAAAGTAACTCATTACGTAACTCATACACATCAAATTTAATTACCGCTAATTCACACCGATAGCAATCAATTCAATTCCACAACACATATATGGCACCTCAATTAAATTTCAAACAATTCAAACATAATTCACTCAATTTCAAAACTCCACATTTTTACACATAACTCATCAAATTTCATCAATTCATTTTCCACAAAATCCGCAAATAAATCACATCTAAAAAATTCATAATATTAATAATGAACACAAAAAATCACACCAAACTTGAATCACCACAAACCACACATCAAATTTAAATTCAACTAAATCACAAATAATCGTATTAAATTCATTTTCTACAAATTCACACATCAAATACATCAAATGTCTTTTCCACAAAATCAAAAATAATGTCCTAAATGCAAACTACAAGTTTGGAAGGAGCCCTTACCTTACCGGTAGCTTTGACAAGCACCGTAGCATGGAGATGAGCAACTTTCCCTCCTGTCACTTCTCGAAAGGAAGCTTAGAAGTGGAAGAAATGTGGATGTTTGTTTTTGTGTTTTTTTGAAAACACACTAACAATTGTGTTTTGTTTTATTGAGACAGAGAAAGAAGGAAGAAAAAGGAAAGGTGAGCTGCACTGAATGCTTTCTGATATGTTTCCTTTCTTTGCCTTATATATATATATAATAAAATCAATTTCAAAATAAATATCTAGTTATTTTTATAAAAATCATCATTACGGCCGTCATCTCACATCACATCACAAACCACTTTTTTCAGAAAAATATCCTCTCTCATCGTAAATCAATTGACAGATGAATTTTTTTTCGAAAAATGCTGCATTTCAAAAAAAAATTCTTCGACCAATGATTCACCGTAATTAAACTAAATTATTTATCGACAAATAATTTTAATTGGGTCTCAATATATATATATATATATTTAAAATTAAACATATTATTAACTCTAATAAAATACGATTTTAATATTTAATTCCGAAAATAAAATTCTATTGTTCTAAATGCCTAAGCAATTTAACACAAAATACCCTAAAATTGCATAGATTAGAATTTAGAAAATTAAGGGTCTTACAAATAGGGTTTAACTTGTAATTAATTGTTCCCAATTTGAAATTAATTTCTGCTTAGGGTCAAGCAACAAACTAAGTTTGGGATTGTGATGACTCTTCATCATATGCATAGTTTTTATTGTTTTTATTCTTATTTTTCTTTAATCCTTAGTTAATTTAAGGACTTATTTGATATATTTTATTAATTCTAGTTCTTCGATTTGAAAAAATGCTTTTGTTTTTATTTCTTTGATTAAGTAGATATTTTTATTGTAGTTTTGCGTTGTTTCTTTGTTTTAAAGCAGTGCTGAATTTAATGAGAAATTAACATGACCTATGTGGAGTATGTCAGTCCTATCTAGAGTTGTAGATGTTCAATTGGAGTCAAAGGAAGTGCAAATGAAATCTAAGATCCATCGCTACAAAATTCATGAGGACACCAGATTCAAATTTGGAATCAAAAAAGGAGACAAAAGCAGTAAACTTCAGACAACATGTGATGTGCGCCTAAAGCGCAACACCTGCGTGTAAGGCGCGTTTCTGTCTTCTTGAATCTGTCTAAATGCACCTGAAGCGCAAATCCCATGCCAAGGGTGAGTGGCGCATTGAGGAATGCATAAAAACACATTTTTCTCACTTTTTAGGGATCTTTTTGACATTCGAGAAGTTTGGAGACTTGTGCCCTAGGAGAGAAATCCAGAAATGACGGTTTCTAACACCATTGAAGGAGTATTATCAAGAATCATTAGTGAATCTTTCTTGTAATTCTTCTCTAATCTCTATCTTTTGTATCTCTATCATGAGTAATTAAACCCTATTTTATAGGGAAGAGTGAAACAAGATGAAACCCTTATTTGTTTGATTTGATTTATAATTATAAGAATAAGTTTATTGAATTTTTTTTCTCATATTTGTGCTTAATGTTTTTATTGCTTCATCAAATTTAAAATGTGTTACGATTCGTATTTTGAAACAGAAGTGGACTTTACGAATATTTGAGATGAGAAATTCATGATATTATAGTCTTTGAATAAATGCCAGTCATGAAACCAATTGAATTAGTTGTAGAGACAATAGTTTCAAAAGAGAATTCTGGTACTATAAGGCTTAATTATAATATTAAATCAAAAGGAACCATGTGTTACTCTGGAATTAAAGGTTCTGTCACTAAGAATTCGATAGTAATTCAATAAAGGAGTTTAGTAACTAGGATCCAATTAGAAATCGGGGTTGGACTCGAAGTGAAAATCATCCGTGACATTTTTCTTATTATAAAAGTTTAATTCTATTACTCTTTTAGTTTCAAATATTATTTCACTCAATCCGGAAACTGTTTGTTCAATTTTAGTAATTAAACATAATTCGATAGTTAAACACAATAATTGAGTTTGACACTCTGTACTATAATTTTTATAATTACTTGCAACGATTCAGTACACTTGTTGAAATATTATCACATGCCTTTGACTAATTTGAGTCTTTAATTTTGAGATTAACCTCAAATTGACATATACTAATCCTTTGTGTCAAATTAGTTGTTCCTCACTTATGGACATAAGATACTTGACTTCTTGCTTATTTCAATTAAATAAATTTATTTTGTAAATGTGGTTTTTCTTTTCTTCCCTTTGGAATCGACATACTATAGTCATACTATGATATTTTCTTGATACTATGTGAGTCACCGTTATACAAATAATCTCAAAGGAAATTGAAATTGCATGAAGTTATAAGCTCAATTATTAATTTTTTAAAACAATATTAATACAATTTTATTACTAAAACATTATTAATATTTTATAACTAATATATAATAAATTAAAGTAATTAAAATAATTATCCCATTTAAAAAAATACAAATTACTAACACGTTGAAAAACATAAAAATAAAAGTAATTAAACAGTTACACTCAAAGTAATCACATAAAAATAAATCATCATGTATAAAATCATCATACCGTAACAATTATATAAAAATAAAGAAAATCAATATCAATATTACTAATATCTTAAAACAATTATTTTTATAATAAATAATTAAAATATGATATATATATATATATATATATATATATATATATATATATATATATATTAGCTCAATTGGTAGTGGGATTGTGATGAGGCAAAGGGGGAGGCCAGATTTATCCACATATATTCTAAAATAGTTTTAGTGAAATCGGATAAATATTTTCACATATGGTTTCAAACACACTCAAAATATAATTTAATTTCAAAGTCTTATACGCACATTTTATTTATAGAACTCTTACAATAGTTATAGGTCTTTATAAAATCAGAAAGCCAATTTTGTGTGGGATAGAAATTGTGATCGATTCAAATGTAAACGAGTTGGTGGGATAAATTTGAGAAAAAGTTGAGATGAATTATTATGATTAATTTTTATGTTTATATGTCAACAAATGGATTATGTTTTTTTTCGACTCGCTCATACCCGGCCCACCTCTGTGAGGGGGACTTCCTTGCTATGCCACCATCCTTTTATTATTAATATGTTCATATTGAGAAAACTCTTATTACAAGATATTGCTAATAGATATAATAGCTAAACAATTAAGTTCTCTAATATATTTAATACATTCCAAATTTATAAATAAAAACATATTCAAATATTGTGTTTCCTTTTTACGAATTATCAATAATTATCATAAACATATTTGAGAATTATTCTATTATAGTTTAATGATATTCTAACTTATTAATTAGTTAGCAAACAAAACAGAATCAAGTTAATAAATTATAATAGGTCCAGTATATTTCATATATTTTTCCATATATATCTTTAACTTTTTTTTTTTTATGATAAATTTAATAAAAAAAAACAAACATTATTAGATTAACATTTCGTAATCTTTTAGGATTTTTTTTAACCCTTTATTCTCTTAATGTAAAGTATTTATACAATTAGAGTTTCTCGAGATATTTTTTGAATTATTAATATAATCAAAATATAAAATTGTCAAGACTATGTATAAAATCCTAAACATTCAATGGATGATTAAATTTTAATAACATAACTATATATGGATGGTCGTGGTTAAAACAAAAAAATCGTATGATTTTATAAGTAATTTTATGTCAATTATAGTTGTATGGTGAAGATTTAACCTTCTATTAATATCATTTAAAAATTCTTCTCATTTGACATGGTCATTCCAAACAACAATGTCATATAAAATATTTTTGTCAAAAATAATTTTACCATAAACCATGTTATATTACCAAAGAATTAAAAATTATTAATTTTATTTTTAATATGTTGGTTTTACAAAATAAAAAATTGAACATGAAACAATTTATGGGTGAAAATATACTTCAAATTCATTTTCTATGCATATAAATGGAGATTGTTTTTCAACTTAAATTGTCAAATCAAATTTAATATACATTAAGAGAAAAACAATTTTTACTTTTAAGAAGAAAATTACGGCAAACAGCACTATGAAAAATATTGTCATAATTATGACATTAATTATAGTTGTTTTTGTAAAAGCTGATAATTTAACTCTTACCGATAAACTCCTTTGCTTTGGAAAGTGTGATTTGGAATGTAGAAATTTAATTTCCAATCGTCCATTACATGCAGCTTGTGTTGCCTCTTGTGAAGTAGCGAAATGCTATAAGACATTATCTAAAGATACATATCATTGTACTGCTAGCTGTGTTTACTCGAAGTCCAATATAGTTAATATTGGTAAGATAAAATTTTATCTCTTTTTTTATTATTTATTTTTTAAAATATATCTTATAAACTTATTAATTCAAGAGTTAAATATATTTTTTGTTTCAATAGATATAGATATAGTTCATCTATGTTTTATCCCTATAAACTTTTTTCAATAGTTTAGACCTCCATCAATTCCACATATTTTAAAATCAAAATTAGAATTTGCAACATAGACATTTTAAATAGAGTGATTTTTTTTTGAAGTTGAGAAATTTTTATTTTTAATTAATTGATTTAAAGTGAGCCATGTTACAAGTATTAATTAAATAATATTAAGATATTGACTGACAATGAACACCATATGTCCCTATAACGTTAAAAGAATTTACTTGAATATTTGTTTGTTTGGTAAAAAAAAGGGAAGCTTTTTTAAAACCAGGTGAAGGACCAAACATTTGAGATATTTTTGGAGCAACTTATATATTATATATTTTGTAAGGTCAAACAAATGTAATTAGTTTTTTTGACGTAATTTTGATATTTTATTTTTTCAGATGAACGTGGTGTTAATGTCATCATGAATTTGTGCTGGGAAACTTGCAAGAACAAATAATATATATTTACTAGTAACAGCCAAAAATTCAAAATATAAAGTGAGAAATTGAGTTCATTAATGTTGTAAAATTATAAACTTGTACCGAATGCCTTGTTTTCACGAATCCTTTGGATTGGTAGATTGGCTTGGTTAGTTGTAAGTAGGGGTGGGAATAGGTCAGGTTAGGCCAGGCTTTGAAAGACCTGAGCCTGGCCTACGATTTATTTTTTCGGCCTAAGCCTGACCTTTTTAATAGTTTGGCCTGACCTAGAAGCCTTTTTAAAAGCCTTTTTAAATGAATCCATTATTACTTCTTAAACAAATAAGGAACAACTACTAACTGATTGACTAATTGAACAGTTACCGAATATAAAATGACTATCAAATATAGAACTGCTATCGAATATGGAACGACTACTAAATATAGAATTGTTAGTAAGTGATTGCCTAATTGATAGAATTTAAAATAGAAAATAATATTATTAATATAATAATATAAAATAATATTAATAAATAATAAATATATATAGGTCGGCCTGTTAGGTCTAACAGGCTTTTTTATAAGCCTGAGCCTGACCTATTTAAATAAATAGGATTTAAAAATAGTCTGAGTCTAGTCTTTTTATTAAATAGGCCAGGCCAGGCCAGACCATAAGTAGGCCAGGCCATAGGCCCCTACGGATGGCCTAGCCTATTCCCATCCCTAGTTGTAAGGTGAAACATAGTTATAGTGAGGCTAAACATTTCTCAAACAAGCTAGTCGTTTAGTGGAGTGTTTAGCTTATTCGAGCTACCTCATCTTTCTTCTTTTATTAAAACTTCTATCAGATATTTGTGATTGTAGAGTGTTTACCATCCCTTGTTTTGTTCAATAGCTTGGGTTGTAATTTCTTTCATCATTTATTAAATAATGCAATGTCATCATACCTTAAAATAAATATTTGTTGGAGTCATTTCCACTATTTATTTGTTTATACAATTCCAATTTATTTGTGTTGATATTTCTAATAATAGTAATTAATATTAAAGACAAAATAAATAAATAATATTACTACTAAATATAATCAAATATATAATGCAATATAAGTTAAATTATATTTTAATAATTATGCAAATAAGATATTTTGCTAGTAAATAATTTTAAACAAAATATGTTTCTGATGACCAAGGCCACAAATTTATTTTAATTTCTAAAAGTTATAAATGAAAAGTGTTGAGGACCTTGGCAATGTGAATTGTTCCATAGCAATACCCTAAAAAGTGTTGAAGGTATTTGAACAAGTGGCTGAGTTTGAGAAGATGGAGGAGCAGTTGAAGATTGAAGATGACTTATTGCTATGGTAGAAGAAGATATGAAAAAGAAAAATACAAAATGTAGCCTTAGGAAGCAAAATGAAGAGACTCGTGAAGTTCGAGATTTATATATTTAACAGTAATTTGTAGCCTTAGGAAGCAAAATGTAGCTTTGAGAATAAGGCAATGGCATGTAGTCAACGATCAGATTGCCAACTTTGTACCGCTGCCTAGCAAATTTGAAACCAACTAGTGTCCTTTTACGTTCCATGGTGTCATTCAAACCGACACAATGAAACATAAGCATCATATTTGGTAATAATTACCCACTCACACAAATTGTCAGACCTAAGTTTCTGACCCTCAAATGGTAGCTGCAGAAAAATTCCATTGTCTAACTCAACATGTTTTTCGTTTACTTGAGACACCAACTTAGTCCCTTCCTTTTTAATATTGCAATAAAATACCCTAACTAAATGAAATGTTTATGTTCTTATTTTCTTGATTAAGTAGAGATTTTTCGTAGTTTTGCATTGTTTATTTGTTTTGGTGCAGTACTGGATTTTGGTGAGAAATCAACATGACCTATGTGGAGTACTTCAGTTATATCTGCAGTTTTTGATGTCCAATTGGAGTCAACATTAATTCCCATGAAATCTAAGATCCATAGCTACAACTTTCAAGATTTAAATAGAACTAACTTTGGATTCAAAAGAAGAGAAAATTGAACTAAACTCTATAAGATGTTGTGCGCTTGAAGCGCGCCTGGGACGCGTGACACGCATCAGAACTCATTAAAATGGGTTTTATCACTTTTTACGTATCTTTATCACTATTTGGATGTTTGAAGACTTGTGTCGTAGTAGAGAAACTCAAAGACTACCGTTTCTAACACCATTGGATCAGTTTTATCAAGAATCATTCATGAATACTTCTTGTAATTCTTCTCTAATCTCTATCTTTTCTATCTCTGTCATGAGTAACTAAATCCTATTTGTTAGGGATGAGTGAAACTAGATGAAACCCTTTGTTCTTTTTTTTTTTATTTCTAGTTTTATGAATGGGTTTATTGAATTATTTTTCCCATCTATGTGCTTAATGCTTTTCATTGCTGGATCAACTTTAAAATATTTTAAGATTTTTATTTTGAAATAGGAGTGGACTTTACAAATGCTTGAGATGAGAAATTCATGATATTGTAGTCTAGAGATAGATGCACGTCATGAAATCAATTAATTTAATTGCAAAGGCAGTAGTTTAACAAGAGACTTCGTGTACGGTAAGACTTTATTTTAATCTTCAACCCACTAAGGAATTAGGGATTAATTTGGAATTAAATGTTCTGTCATTAAGACATTAAGGCAAGAATACTAAAGACAATTCTGTAAATATTCAATAAAGGAATTCAATAACTAGGAACAAATTAGACACCAAGGTCGTATTTGAAGTGAAACCCATCCCTGAAATTTTTCTTATTGTAAAGGATCAATTTTATTACCGTTGTTACATTTAAATATTATTTCAATCAAATCGAAAACTTTTTGTACAATTTTTGTAATTAAATATAATTTAATAGTAAAATGCAATCCTTGAGTTTGACACTCGTTACTACCGTTTTATTATTACTTGCAACCATTCAGTACACTTGTTGAAATGCTATCAAGTTTTTAGTGCCGTTTCTGGAGATTGTTATCTCACTATTGAGTTGTAATTTAGTGCTATGCAATAAAATTTTTGTTTTTATTTTATTTTTAATTTTGAAAAAAAACTATTTTTCTTTTGTTTTCAATTTTTATTTGTTGAGCTTGCTAATATTATGTGCTAGTGGTTTGTCTCTTCTTTGTTTGCAATAATTATTCGTTGTAGAGCATGGAAAATTGTAATGATGATATTCTACTACAATTATATGAAGAGGGTGATACTTGTCTTATATATGCTATATTACATATAATTGAGCGACAATTCTTGAATTTTTTTTTTAAAAAAATATCACCTTCAAATCCCTTAGATCAATTTGGAACAAATTCTACCTCCTAAAATTATATTCAAAGAATAAGATGACAAAGACTTTCACATTACGGACATTTTGATTGAATTCATTAAGAATAACATGGTTTCAATTGAAAGACTTGAAAGTCGATGTGATAGGTTATTTGAGCAAGTGGTTAAGTTTGAGAAGATGGCGGAGAAGTTGAATGTAACACCCCGGCCATTCCCGTTACCGGCAATGTTACCTCACGACCTTCTCGCCCCCCTAACCACTCCGTTGGAAATAGCGAGTTTTTGCCTTCCGTGGGATTCGAGCCCGGTACCTAGGGGTTCCAACGGAGTGATTAGGGGGGGCGAGAAGGTCGTGAGGTAACATTGCCAGTAACGGGAATGGCTGGGGTGTTACAAGATTCGAGCCCGGTACCTAGGGGATAAGTACCGCCTCATCACAATCCCACTACCAAAACAATTAACATGAACACAATCATAAAAAACATGCGACATACACGAAGCGTCCCACCCCACTAAAGTCCGAGAATTTAGGCTCTGATACCACAATGTAATGCCCCAGATTTTGATCCAAGACATTACTCAAAAATATTTATTTTCTTTCAAAACATTTAGGTTTTTCCTAGCGGAAGGACCCCGCCTCCGCATTTCTATTTAAAATTGGTCATAAAAGTAAATAACTTCAAAAATAAAATAAAAATGTACCATATCAATTTTATTACTACAAACATTATTTTTATTCATTTATTAAAATACCCATTTTTCCCACGTGCGCGCGCCAAGCAAACTTCATTAATGCAATTCTTCAAAATCCTTAGTACCTAAATGTTGGTATAAGGGGTCAGTTCATCCCACAGCAAAATCAAACCAAACAATAAGTTAACAACCATAAAATAAAAATATAAAATCTTTTTGTAATAAAAGATTTAGAGAAATAATATTAGTTTTTTTTTTATTCGCAAAGAGTGTATGAAAAGTCATAAAATATACATAAATAACTCCAACAATAATTCACTTTAAAATGAAAATAACAATGATAATAAAATGTATGCAATTTATGCATGCTCCTAAACATGTATGATCCGGATATAGCCAGCCACTAAGGCGTCCACACAGAAGTCACCCATACCAATGGGAAAAATTAAACCAGCCACTAAGGCGTCCACAAAGATGCATATGATATGTGATGACAATGATAATAATGTTCAAAATTTATAAATCACTAGCCACTTAGGCAACCACAAAGAAAGAAAATCATAACACAAATAATCAGCCACTTAGGCACCACAAAGAAAAACTATTCAACCCCAGATCACTAGCCACTAAGGCAATCACAAGAACAAATTATTTCAGATCAAATTTTTGTAAATCACAAAAACATCAAATTTACATTATCATGAATTTTCATAATTATAACTCAATAACTTTCAACCCATCAAATATGCACGTGATCAAATATCTTAAAATCACCACTTTCATTTTAATAATCCATAAGATTTGATTTGAGTACGTGTTATTGATAACAATTAAATCTCATATCACCAAGAATAAAATAACATAAATTTCATTCATTTCACTGTAAAGTTTCCTACATTCTGAAAACAGACTATTCATTATTGCATTTAACAATTAATTTTTTTGTTTATATTATTAAAATAAAAAGATCTAAAAATTCTCATCATTTTCTTCAAGACACATACATTGTTCATAAAAATCACGTTTTAAATTTAAAATACTCCAAGTCAAGAATTAAAATCAAACACATCATGATATACATATTACTAATTATAACATTATAAAAATTATAACTTTATAATTAAATACTCTAAAATACGTAAAACACTAAACATTTTTACTACAAACATATTTATCAAGGTATAATAATAAAAATATACTCTAATTAATTCATCAAGATAGAGGTATTGCAAAAAGAAATGATCAAAGCATTATAGTAAATTTCTTTATGACGAAAATAAAATTAATATTTTCCTTTTAAGACATCCAGACATCATATCAATATTTACGATTTGCTAATTTAATATCTAGCCTAACTCTGCATAGGGAAAAGCCCTTACCTCAAGTGTTTTCCTTCCAAGTGACACTATGTCGTCCTCAAAAATTTCAACAAGAAGGAAAAGTTTAGAATCTCGATTCGAATGTGAGGGAATGTGAGGATGGTTGTTTGAGTGACTCGGAAAGTATTTGAGATAAATGTAATGTTGGTAATGGTGTGTCTTACGAAGGAGAGGTGTCTGTGCCTAATAAAGGAGGTGTGTAATTGATCAGAGAGAAGGAATAATTCCATTCATTGAGTTTAATTGCCCACATGAATACAGAATTCAATTGGAATAATATCATTCAATGACCAACCGTTAGAAATTTATTGGCATTCATGTATTTATTATTGTTAGTTACACATTTGAATGGACACAAGAGTAGTGTGGGTGATTCAATTTTGACTTGGTCATTGTTCACTCTAAGACATATTTTTACGAGTTTTAATTAGTTAATAATAAATAAATAAAAATCTCAATAATTAATTATTATAAAATTACTTCATCAAATAATCAAACATCTAAGGAATAATTATTCTATTACCGTCACACTAAAACAGTAAAAAAAAGAATAAACAAACTAAGGGTTTTAATTTAATTAATTAAAATAAGGGTGTTACATTGAAGATTGAAAATGATTCAATTGTTGTGGTAGAAGAAGATAAGCAAGAGGAAAAGAAAAACGCGGAAAAGAAAAAATAAGAGATTGATGAAGTTCAAGATTCAATATATGTCTTATTCATCAAGGTCCAATAAATGGACGTGGAAGCAACATCATTTATTTCTCAAGTTCACGGAATTTCTACCAAACAAAAAGAAAAAGAAGAAGGATGATGTGTTATTCCTGTCATATATGCCACCTTGACAATAGCTGAGGCGTCAAGCTAATGAATTTAAAGAAGCACTTTATGGGAGGCAACCCACAAGTAGAGGTATGCCATCTTCCTGTAATATATTTCATCTTATTTTTATTATTTGAATTTGTTTCTTTTTAATTGTGTTTAAATATGCACTATGACGAAGAATTGTTAACAACTTGCATTTGGTCTTAAGTTTTTTGTTTGGGATTTTGAAAGTTAAACTCTATTTCTTTGCTCATATCATTGTTCCATTCGATGAGTATCACTAATATATGCATTGTTGATTACTCATTGATTGTCAAGGTCTCACTTGTCATTTTTTTTAAAAAATTAAATAAATAACTTTTGCAGTAGCATGTTTGGCATTAATTTGATAGTTCATACTCTCTTATTATCCTAGATGTGAGCTTTTGGGCCTAAACACTTAAATTATTTCTTGTGTGCTTATCCAAACATGTGTTATCCCTTCAGAATTTGCACTAATTCTGACTTGCATCACTTGTAATTTATGCATACACTGAGGCAATTTGATTAGGTTGTTTAAGCTTTTTTAACTACCCTATGAAAATTTTATCCTTTGCTAGCCCCTTTGAGCCTTGCCCTTTCTTTTGGTTACTAGCCACATTACAAGTCAAATACTTGACATTAATTCAATTATGTTACTTAGAGGTAGTTAGGAAAACTTTTGCGTCGTCTTGGTAAAATTCTAAGTTTGGGGTTGCTCATGGAGTAGCAACCTTTTAAGTTTCGAGTGGTAGTTATCAAAAATAAAAATAAAATAAAAATTAAAAGAAAAATCAAAATTAAAAGAATAAAAGAAGAGAAAAAATAACATCTTATTAGTTCTTTTGTCAATGTTTGAGAATCTCCACAATGAAAATGTGAAGAAAAAAAAAAGTGGTAGAATAATTTGAAAATGTGTATCTAACGCCAAGTAGTAAAGCCTACTATCCCAAAATATCATTCCCTTACCTAAGTCCCATTACAACTCACAAGTCATCCAAAAGTATATGTGTTTGTTGCATTGTGATTGCTAACTAGATTCTTTTTCAAGCCTATGGTAGCGTGATGCATATTATATGATTTGAGTGATAAATTTGTAAACCTTGTTAAACACTTGAGAGAAATTTTGGTGAAATTGTGTGAAGAGAGAGTTGAACTTGATGGATGAATTCTAAAGTGTACAAATTGTGTTTTTTTTAAGCAACTATGGAGCATGATGAATATTTTGTAGTAGCTAGGACTTAGAGAATTTTGTTTGATTTGATTTGAGAAATTGAGTTTAAGTTTCTTATTAATTGTACCAAATACGATATTAATTATTGCTTGTGGACAAACAATAGATTAAGTTTGGTATTATTTACCCATTCACACAAATTGGTGGGCCTAAGTTTTTGATTCTCAAATGGTAGCTGCAAAATTTCTCCATGGTTTAAGTTTCTAACTCAATGTGTTTTCATTTTACCTTAGACACCAACTTAGTCCCTTCCTTTTTAAGATTGCTGTAAAATACCCTAACTAAATCATGATAGATATGACCATTTTAATTAATGAAAGATTCTAAATATTGGGCCTTAAGTAACTCAGGAAACATAAAAGCTGAGAGAGAATCAAGAGTACCATTCTTTAGAGTGATCAGCTTTTTGTCTGAGTAATAGGTTTAGAACCTGTCAATTTCTTCCAGTGAATGAAGTAATCGGGATAAGTCTGCCACATTATAAGTTCTAGCCATCCTTTTTGAAGGACCCACTGCAACATGCTTTGTTATGGAACCTCTTTTCTGAGCATCCATGGTGAAAGTGAAGGTTTTCGGATTTGGGAAAAATGGGGATTTTGGGTTTGGGAAATTTGAGTTTGAAGTGACACTTGTTAGTTTGGAGTGATCATAGATGCAATGTAGGTTGTTGTAGTGATTGGGCTGGCTTCATTATTCGAGGATGAGCTGGCATCATTGTCCTCCCATGCTATATAGGCCTTTTTGGATTCTTTTTTCTTGAGCACTCTTCTTAATATTTGGGCACTCTTCTTTTATGTGTCCTTTCTTGCCACACCCAAAACAAGTGAAGGTTTGATTCGAAGTGGAGACATCCTTCTCCTTGAAAGTTTTTCTTTTCTTTCCAAGTTTATAAGTTTTTTATTTTTATTTTGAAGGAGCTTACAAAATCTCTTTACAAGAGAGGTGATGTTCTCATCTTCATCTGAATTCTCATCATCGATTTTCTCTTTTGACTCCGCTTTTAAGGCAAAGCTCTTTGGCTTCTTTTCTTGACTTTCATTATGTTCTAGCCTTTCATGTTCAATTTCATGTTCTTGAAGTTTTCCTAAAAATGTAGAAAGAGACATCTTTGATAGGCTTTTCTTTTCATAAATTGTCGTTACTTTAGATTGCCAAGCCCATATTAATGATCTTATAACTTGAAGGTGCAATTCATCATTAGTGAAGATTTTGCCAAGTGCCGTCAAGTGGTTGGTCAGGTGAGAAAATCTTTTCAACAAGTCCTGAGTACATTCGTCGAGCTGCATTTGGATTACTTCATATTCTTGAGATAATGTCTTGAGTTTAGAACATTTTACCTCAATATTTCCTTCATGAGTTACTTCAAGAGTATCCCAGATTTCTATGGTAGTTTTGCAATGAGACACGCGAAAGAATTCATCCATTACAAGTGCTGATTGTAACATGTTGTTGGTATTCTTATCAAACAACACTTTCCTTTTATCATCATATGTCCATGAGGCTTTTAACTTTGTGTTCTTTTTTATTGTTGATGATTGCTTTTGGAACATAGGCACCATTTTCTACTACATCCCAAATATCATCTCCTTGTGCCTTAAGATATGTGTGCATGCGTATCTTCCAAAAGTCATTGTATTCTCCAATGAAGCAAGGTGGGTTATTGCTACTACCTTCATCTCTAAAAACTGGTTGAGCAGAGGAGTACCTAAAAGGGGGATTGAGGGTGAATTCGGTGTATATAAATTTTATGGTTTTTAGAGACTTAGTGAGTTATTTTTCTTTTTAGGATTAATGTATTTAAAAATGTAAATGGCAGAAAAATAAAGAACACAACAGTTTATCCTGGTTCCCCTTATAACGATTGGTACATTCCTTCCTCTTGCACAACACAAGAGATTTTCTATTATTGTTAGAATAAGTACAAGTCCCACCATAGGACCTCTATTAAAAACTCTTAACAATCACCCTAAGATAGCACACCACTATCTTAGTTTACAACCCTAGAAGAAAGAACACTATTTTCCTCAATTTACATAATAATTTGAATGGTTTACAATAATAACTTTGACTGAGATCATGAGTGTATAACAATTGAGTACACTGATAAAAGCCTAATATCATTTCAAGTACAATAGATAACGTTTCTCAATGATACGACAATGTAAAATCTGTACTTGAAATATGAAAGTGAGACTTTGAATAAATCAAAACATTTTAAAAAGTTTGTTCGAAGTTGTTCTAAAATTGATGTTAAGATATTGAAAAAGAGTAAATTGTTAAGTCTGAAGCTATGAAGTATTTATCCTCCTTAGACATCACTTCAATAAGTGGAAATCGTTCCTAGAGGTTTGATGAACATATGCAATAATCAATGTTGAATCTGAACTGAATTAATAGTGCATTGTTTCGCAGTTGTATTCGACTATAGCATGAGTGTAGTCGAATACACCTCTTTGTGACATTCTGTTTTTTTTTTTTTTAATTTTGAAGCTTGTATTCAAATACACATCCTTGTATTGCAATACAAAAGAGTGAATTTTGTCATTGACTTGGTTTTGTATTCACCCACACCATGTTGTAATTGAATACAAAACTGTAGTTTTAGCTACTGATTTAACACTTGTTTTCGAATACATTGTCTCGTAGTTGAATAATAAAGTCCAATTTTATCTATTAATTTATATTCGAATACATTGTCTCGTAGTCGAATAAAAAAATTTAGTTTTAGCTACCGACTTAAGTCTATATTCGGCTACAACAAATTGTATTTGAATACAATATTGATTTTTGTCAAAAGGTTGATTTTCAAACATTGTTAATGGATTTTGATACTTTAAAATTATTTTGATCCATATGCTAAAATAAAAGGTTCTCATGTGTATTTGAAATATATTAATATTATATTGCATCATGTACCTTACATTTTAAGACTTCTAGCATATTTGATTGTTGACTTCTTTTTGAGCTTCCGACTTGATCATTTTCTTTGGTCTTTGTCTTCATCAAAAACATAAGTATTTTACATAAGCCGCCACAAATTATATAAAAATGAAAATATAATTTTAATATTAACTAATTATTACTATGAAACAAAATAAACATTCTAAAATTAATAAATTATATCATACAAACCAAAAATAAAAATAGAAAGAAGGTTAAGAGAAGGTCGAAAAATATTTATAGAGAGAAAGGTAGAAAAAAATTTAGAGAGAAGTTAGAAGTAATAAATTAGAGGAAGATTACTATATATAGGGAGAAAATAGGGCATTTGTGGTAGCCAAAGAGGTCACAAAATGTCAATGGTACTATTGCTTTTGTGGCGGCCAATACCCCCATAATGCTTTAATAAGCTGATTTTGTGGCGGCCTAAGCCTTCACAATGCTCTAACAAGTTGATTTTGTAGCGGTCAACCCTCACAATGCTCTAACGTTTTGATTATGTGAGGGTATACACCGCCACAAAATCATGTTGACATTTTAATCAATCAAGTCCATTGTGAGGGTATTGGCTGTCACAACTTCAAATAACTTTTTCCTCTAATAGTTTCGTGACTATTTTAGGCCACCACAAGTGTTATTATCAGCTAAAAACATGTTTTTATTTGTGAGAGTTTTTCTAGCCACAAATAACAACCAATTTGAATTTTAGTATTTGCGAGAGTTTTTTATCAATAATTTGAGAGGATGTTTTTCAACCACAATATCTTTTTTAAGTTGCTCATAAATTGAGTATTTTCTTGTAGTTCTATAGGTAGAGGTAACATTTATTTTTGTAATCTTTTTTATTTTGTTATTTGAATTTGTTTCTTTTTAATTGTGTGTAAATGTGGACTATGATGAAGACTTTTTAACAAATTGAAGTTGGTCTTAAGCTATCTATTTGGAATTTTGAAATTTAAATTATATTTTTTTACTCATATCATTTTTCAGTTGGCGAGTTTCACTAACACATACATTATTGATTACTCTATGGTTGTAAAAGTCTAACTTGTCATCAATTTTTTTTTTAAAAATAATAAACTTTCAAGAGACATGTTAGGCATAATTTTGACGGTTCATACTCTCTTTGATTATCCTATTTGTAAGCTTTTTAGCCTAAACACTTTAAATTTGTGTTGTGTTATTATCCAGACATGTGTTATCATTTTAGAACTTAACTAATTTTGACTTGTATCACTTGTGATTTAAGCATACATTGAGACAATTTTGTTTGTTCGTTTGAGTCTTTCTTACTAGACACATTACAAATCAAATATCTGACTTTAATTACCTCACCTTACTTGGAGTTAGGTACGAAATTTTTTGTCTCGCCTTGGAAAAAATCTAATTTTGGGGTTGCTTATGGGATAACAACCTTTTACATTTGGGTGGTGATTCTAAAAAAAATCAAAACAAAACAAAAGAAAAAGAAAAAAAATCAGTTTGTGTACTTTGATAAATAACATTTTCTTAGTTATTTTGTCAATATGTGAGAATCTCTAAAATAAAAATGTGAAGAAAAAAAAAGTAGTAGAAAAAATTGAAAATGTTATTATCCCCAAAATTTCCCCCAAATGTTATTATCCCCAAAATTGAAAATGTTATTATCCCCAAATGTTATTATCTCAAAATTGAAAATGTTATTATCCCCAAAATTGAAAAAGTAGTAGAAAATGTTATTATCTCCAAGTAGTAAAAAGCTATTATCCCCAAAATTTTATACCGTTACCTAAGTCCTATTCCAACCCGAAAATCCTCTAAAAGTGCATGTATTTGTTGCATTGTGATTGTTAACTAGAATTTTTTTCATGCTATGGTAGTGTGACGCATGTTCTAGAATTTGAATGATAATTTCATAATCCTTTCTAAACATTTTAGTGAAATTTTGCTGATATTGTGTGAAAAGAGAGTTGAATTTAATGAATGAATGCTAATGATATTTTTGTTAGATGCAACTTAGAGCATGATAAATATTTTGTAGTAGCAGAAACTTTGAGGATTAACTTATATTTGATATGAATAATTGGGTTTAAGCTTGTTATTAATTCTACCCATTTTGAAATTAATTTTTGCTTGGGGACAAGCAACATACTAAGTTTGGGGTTGTGATGACTCTTCATCATATGTATATTTTTTATTATTTTTATTCTTATTATTCTTTAATCATTAGTTAATTTAAAGAGTTATTTGATATATTTTGTTGATTCTAGTTCTTGGATTTAAAAAAATGCTTTTGTTTTTATTTCTTTGATTAAGTAGATATTTTTTGTAGTTTTGTGTTGTTTCTTTGTTTTAAAGCTGTGCTGAATTTGGTGAGAAATCAACATGACCTATGTGGAGTATGTCAGTCCTCTTTGGAGTTGTAGGTGTCCAATTTGAGTCAAACCAAGTACAAATGAAAGCTAAGAGCCATCGCTAACACATTCATGAGATCACCAGACTCAAATTCGGACTCAAAAGAGGAGACAAAAGCAGTAAACGTCAGACAACATATGTTATGCGCCAAAAGCACAGCACCTACGTGTAAGGCGCCTTTCTGTCTTCCTAAATCTTTCTAAATTCACCTGAAGCGCAAATCCCACGCCAAGGGAACGTGGCACGTTGAGGAATATATAAAAACACATTTTTGTCACTTTTTAGGGATCTTTTTGACATTCGAGAAGATTGGAGACTTGAGCCCTAGGAGAGAAATCCAGAGACGACGGTTTCTAACACCATTGAAGGAGTATTATCAAGAATCATTCATGAATCTTTCTTGTAACTCTTCTCTAATCTCTATCTTTTGTATCTCTATCGTGAGTAACTAAACTCTATTTGATATGGATAAGTGAAACAAGATCAAACCCTTATTTTGTCTGATTTCATTTATAATTATAAGAATAAGTTTTTTGAATTATTTTTCTCATATCTCTGCTTAATGCTTTTTATTGCTTGATCAACTTTAAAATGTGTTACGATTCGTATTTTGAAACAAAAGTGGACATTACGAATGTTTGAGATGAGAAATTCATGATATTGTAGTCTATGTATAAATACGGATCATGAAACCAATTGAATTGGTTGCAGAGACAATAGTTTAATAAGAGAATTCTTGTACTGTAAGGCTTAATTATAATCTTAAATCAACTAAGGAACTATGTGTTACTTTGAAATTAAAAGATTTGTCACTAAATTATTAGGACAAGAATAATAAAAACAATTCGGTAATAATTTAATAAAGGAATTTAGTAACTAGGATCAAATTAGAAACCGAGGTTGGACTCGAAGTCAAAATCATCCTTAACAATTATCTTATTATAAAAGTTCAACTCTATTACTCTTGTTAGTTTCAAATATTATTTCACACAATTCGGAAATTGTTTGTTCAATTTTAGTAATTAAACATAAATTGATAGTAAAACGCAATCATTGAGTGCGACACTCGGTACTATAATTTTTATTATTACTTGCAACGATTTAGTAAACTTGTTGAAACATTATCACATGCTTTTGACTAATTTGGGTCTCTTTAATTTTGAGATTAACCTTAAATTGACATATACTAATCTTGTGTCAAGTTAATTGTTCTTCGCTTATGGACATAAGACACTTGACTTCTTATTTATTTAAATTAAATAAAATTATTTTATAAATGTTGTTTTTCTTTTCTTCCCTTGGGAATCGACACACTATAGTTGACATCATACTCTGATATTTTCTTGACAGGGGAATTGAGGTCACCAACAATACCGCTAACTGTTTTTTTTATTGTTGGCTATAAAATGTCATGAACTATCTCTTTTATATCGTTGAATCAAACATATAAGAAGTTTTAAAATATAAATTATAATTGTAACAAAATTTGAGAAGATTATATCTTAATATTCATTTAACATATAAAATACGAGTATCGCTCATTTTATTTTAAATATTGTTATATATTATAATCATCTTTTTTCGTATTGGTGTCAATGAAATGATATTGATTTATAAACATTATGGGAAATTTAGTTAAATGCACCATGGTCATATAAAACTTGCTATATTATCTATAGATATAGAAATTAAAATAATTAAAATAATGATAACTTGAACTAATTAAAATTAAATATATGATAAATTGAAGTAATTAAAATAATTAACCCATTTAAAAAAATACTTATTACTAACATGTTGTAATACATAAAAATAAAAGTAATTAAAGGGTTATACTGAAAGTAATCACAAAAAATACATCATCATGTATAAAATCATCATACCAAAACAATTATATAAAAATTAAGAAAATTAATATTAATATTATTAATATCTTAAAATAATTATTTATAAAATAAATAATTAAAATATGATATATTTAAAAATAATTAAATATAATTATGTACACATTTAACATTAGTCAAACCTACAATAGATTATCACATTAACTACAAACACACCTATACACGTAGAATCGCCTAAAATCTTAGTTTTTTAAATATTTATAATAAAATACTATTATTTATAGAAAAATATATAAAATAATAAAAAATAATATTTTTATTTATATCACTTATTTAGTAAAAAATATACAAAATTGGCGTATCATAGAAAGCACTCATATAACGAAAGTTAGTTGCAAGATTTATCCGTATATATTCAAAAATAGTTTTAACAACCAAATTAATTATCTAAACTCTTATTTCATTAAGAAAATATTTATTATAAAATTTGGGATGTTACAATTATCCCCTTGTTAAAGAAATTTTTTCCTCAAAATTTATGGTGAATAATAAGCAAAAGAATATTTCACTTAGTTTATAAACATATTTAAGATATTCACTACTCATTTAAGCATCACATGTCAAAAATCCTAGCATGATAATGTAACATGACACAACAAATCAATTAAACATATCATAGTCAACAACTCAAATATGAAGAAAATATAATGATCAATCATTATAATTTATAGATAAAACTAAGAATGTGAATTTAGTCAACAAAAACTTACTACATCTAGTTGAATCAATTAACACATATATCATATAAGTTTTCAAATTCAACTAACTTCTCAAACAATATTCTACTAGTTTTACTCTCTTAAAAAATGTTTAAATTCTAACAATAGTTACTCTACAGGTTTTATCAAAGATAGGCATATAAAGAAACATTTAAAATATCTCACGCCTTCAAGAATTACAAATAAAAACACATATAACAGCTTAATGAAATGCAAGCACTTAAGGTAGAACTTGATTTCTTATGTTATAATTGATAGAACTTGATTGTCCATGGAGGGCTATGGTCGAACTTTAAGGTATAATTGATAGACCTTGGGGGTATCTCTAGTGGGGAATTCATAAGTAGATTAGTGGGTTATTCCCAAAGGAAAAGAGCTACAATGCAATACATGAGTACCCCAACCGTCACATATATGTGTCTTGGATTGAGTTGAGCTGAGTTATGTAACACCCTAAATTTGATAATAAACTATTTTATTAATTAAATAGGATTTTAAATAATTAATTTGATGTTAAAATTATTTTAGAATATATGTTGATATATTTCGTGAGTAATTTTTGTTATAAGGATGCTTTCTATGATGTGTTGGTTTGATAGATGTTATATTTAAAGAGCAATATAAATAATAAATATTTATTTTATTATTCTATATATTTTTCTAAAAATAATAGTATTTTAGTGTAATATTTAAATATAAAAATAAAATATTTTATACGATTTTACGTGTATATACGTGTACCCAATTAATGTAAATTTTCTGTGCATTAGATTGATGTTAAGTATGTACATAGCTATATTTCAATTATTTATAACTACTTTCTATTTAAATTATTTAATTTATAAATAACTATCTTGAGATGTTAAAAATATTGTGATTGATTTCCTTTACTTTTATATATAACATATGACATGATGATTTTATACATCTTTATTGTGATTTAGTAATTAATATAAATTGTTGATGTTATATTTATTTAATCATTTTGACTATTTTATAAAGATGATAGTATTTTATGGGTTGATTTTGAGAAATATTATAGTAATAATTATAGTTCTTATAAAAATGTGTTTTATGGGTTAGATCCATATAGAAGAATAAAACCTAATTAAACATATTATTAAAAAAACAAATAAATATCCATATAATTGTTTCTTTAAAATAAATAGATAAATAAATAATAATGATACATTAAAATATATAGGACAAGCTAAATTGTAGAATCCGATTGATATATGTAAGGTAGGCTTGGGCTGTTAACTAATTTTACAAATATTTAGATGAATTTGTTAGGTTTTGCTGCTTGTTTTCTATCCGCCGCTTTCCAAAACAAAAACATAAATAAAGAGACCTTGTGAACCCTAATTTGTACTAAAATAAAACAAATCAAAGAAAATGGAAGGGAGTTGAATGGGAAGCCGTAGAACCAAAGAGTAAACACAACAATAACCTATCGTTTTTGACACCGGTGATCGAAAACTGTTCCGTAAAAGCTTCATCATTCTCATCCAAATTTAAGTATGTTATTTCATTCATTTAACTCGTCAATTAAACATAATTTTCCAGATTTTTAACAACCCAAATTTCTATCTAAGATACCCGACTTCTTCGTTTGTAGAATTCGTTATTTTGCACCGTTCTCCTTCACCGTAAGTCCGATTTGAGTGAAACCAACGCCAAAACGACCGTGTGAAAAGTGGCTATATTATCCATTGATTGGTTTTCTGATTTATGGTAATTTTCTTTGACCTATTTTCGAATTTAGTTTTTTAGAATATCTCCTCATAATTTATTTTTGACGTTTACCCATAAACTATCGAGTTAGATCGATTGAAGGATAAAGAGTCAATGAACAAAGGTTTTTTGCTCGTGGAATCGTATTCATGTGTGAAAGCGTCAAATTAAGGTAAGGGGTGAGAGAGCGTTTGAATTAATGAGTATAATATATTGTGAGATGAACGGGAAAACCGTATTTACCAACGATTCATCTAGGGCTTGCTACATATGTTTGACATAAGTTCTCTTGATCATGATTTTGACATAATTAACAAACATACAATGTACATGCATCATTTGATAAAACTAACAGTTTGAACTGAGTAACATTTCAGGAAAAACAAGCAAACACTATATACTTGGACAAAAGCTTGGAACACAAGGAATCAAGCAAAATTAGAGGATGTGCTTGAGAAAGATGCAAATCTGTCTAGTGTTAATAGTGGTCATAGTATTTTATAAGTAGACTTATCACTATTGTTTCATACCAAAGTATTTGCCAAAGTAAAAATAAAATCATAAAATAAGGAAATAAATCAATCAACTGGTAAGTCAATTGAACAATCAATTAGGTAGTCGATTGTCTGACTAAAAAAAAAAGGTTTTACTAAGTACATCGATTGGGAAATCGATTACTTAAAGTTTGTTTTAAAAACCTGAGTTCTGGTTTGAAATCAATCCATTAGACAATCGATTGGGTCATCAATTGAGTAATCGATTTCGTGATTCAAAGAACCAACCAGTTACTGAATCAATCGATTGGCAAATCGATTGTGAAAAAGTTTTTCATCAGGGATGAGTTATGTGATTAATCAAATCGATTGACGAATCGATTGGGACATCAATTGAGGAATTGTTTTTCTGATTCACAGAACCAACCTGTTACTGAATCAATCGATTGGAAAATCGATTGTGAAAAAGTTTTTCATCAGGGATGAGTTCTGTGATCAATCAAATCAATTGTGCAATCAATTGAACTAAGTTTCTTAAACTGCAAGTATTGTCACAATCGATTAGGTAATCGATTGAAAGAATGAACTGATTAATCATTTATCATAAACATATTTCCTAGTCGATTGGCACATTGATTTCAACTAGATGGCTGAGCTACTGTAACAAGCCAAATCGATTGGCAAATCGATTGAAGTAAAATATCTGAGTCACTATTACTAGTAAAATCGATTGACGAATCGATTGAAGCAAAATATTTGAGTCACTATGATCAATTCAATCGATTGGCAAATACATTTAAGTAAAGGTTCGTGTTACATGGAGAATTCAGCCAATTGCCAAATCGATTATGTTAATAAATATGAGTCGATTGAGTAATCGATTGTTTTGATCTCGTTGTTTGAACAAAACACCTATAATCGATTATGCAATCGATTCTGATATGAACTTAGCTTCAATTTCTGATTTATGCATTAAAAGAATCGATTGGCAAATCGATTAATTTCTATATGTTCAAGATTCAAGAAAAACAAGATACGCGATAATCGATTGGGGAATCGATTAAGCTGGTTTTAAACAATTATAAAATCGATGGACAAATCGATTTACCTGTTGTTTTTCTGAACATATATAAACTGAATCAATCACAATAACTTGAACAATTTATTCATTACACGTTTTCATAACACATAAATCAGGAAAAACACTTTGAGAGAAATAATTGTAACCACACACAAAATACTCATTTGGCAAATTCCTTTTGTGTGAAATTCATATTGTGATTGAGTCATCCTCATTAGTCCTCTATTATCTTTTTTGTAAAAACTATTGTAAAGAAAGTTCTGGAAATCCAGTGGTGTATACTGGTGACTATCTTTGTTGGTGCGTGAGTTCATCAAGAAGAAGTCTCATCTTGATCTCGTGAGATTTTGGCGAGTAACTCTAGGGATAAGGTGGCGTTGTAATAGAAGTGAGTGAGTTGGATAGATAGGCTATGTTTGAGCTAGACAATCTGTAAAAACGTACTCAAGTCATTCTATGGGAAAGGCTGAAATCTGGTTAAGATTTCAGGACTGGATGTAGGTTATCTAGTTGATAACCGAACCAGTATAAATCTCGGTGCACGATTTTCTTATCCTTTCTCTTTATTTTTGATGTTGCATGAATGCTTATTCTTGAATGTTAGTATTGGTGAATTTCTATCTTGATTAAGATTTTGAATAAGCATTGAATCTGTATTCTTATATTGATAATACATGTATCTATAAATCTTTGTTCCTGAATAAATTCTGTAAATTGTCATTGTTATCTTGATTAATAATCTTGTAAAATTAGTGAAGTCATTTCATATGATTTTTTAACAAATAGAGGCCATAATTCCTTTCAACGTACGGCAGTAGCTCTTTGAGAGATAAATTGATTAATTTGAATTGTGAGATTAAAATGTGAAATTATGTGTACATGTTTGCTTAGATGAAACTATGTGATGTGATAATAAAATATGGATGCATGGTTTGATATATGCTTACGTGATGATAATGATGATTTTTCATTGATGATAGTGATGTTATAAAATTGTGATGAGTTTATACAATGATAATGATTATTTATGATTAATGATATTATAAAATTGTGATCAAAATATTGAAGTACCCCATACTTGGTGAGATAGTGATGATTCTTAAATATGGTGCTCTTAATGGAGTAGTCTAAGCTAACGGGAAGAGAAAATAAATATGGTGAATTGTGAAGTGAAGATTATTTTGTCATCATATAGGTAGGGCCTGACAAGCCTAGTGATTCTGGGGAAGTACAACTAAATAACCCTGATTGTGGCGGTCTGCTGTCGAGCCTTAAGGCAAGATTGTTAGACCTTGGAGGTATTCCGGTGGGGAATTCCTAGGTGACTTGTAGATAGCACTCCAAATGTCCGGAGCTACCATGCAACACACGTTTACCTCGACTGTCGCATATATGTGTCTCGGGTTGAGTTGAGGGGATCTATGAGGACAGGGCCAATTTGAATTGTCCGTCCCCCAGGATGGTGGCATAGTATCATGGCCTCCTAACCAAGTACGTTAGAGTTAGAATGGTACCACATTGTGAAGTAGAGTCTAAGCTCATGCATAGTATTGCATTTCCTTGTGATTGTTTTGTTGTGATTGATGTGTTTCAAAGGTAATATTAATTAGATGATTTGATGCATATTATAATGAGATGATTATTTTACTTGAGTGACTTTGATATTATAGTATGATACTATTTAATTAAATATTTTGATATATCGTAAAGTGATTATGATACGGTTCTATTATGATTGTTTGCATATTCTTCTTACTCATATTATACAATTAACATGATTTCAAAACTCACCTCCTTCGTTGTTTGTGTTTGATTGGCTGGGCCTTGCGTTTGCAAAATCGCAGTTATTACAGGTTAATGAGTCTTGAAGTTCAAGTTTGGGAGGAACCTCGCTCTGATAGATGATACTGGGAATAAGGGTTTTAATTTGTATTATACTTATTTAATTTGAATCAAATTTTTGTATGAAAATCTTAGAAGTACTAGTAAGTTTTTAGAAATAAATCAAGTAATTATACTTAAATCAAGTTCATTGAGATTAAATTGTTTTATTTGTGTAATAAAATTTGAATTGTTGCATGTGTACTTTGAGAAACGTGATATCCTAAATTAGTTACAAAAGTTTTTATTTTCTTGAAAATATAATTTTATTTATCCGCTACAAATTTTATAAGAATATGATATAAATTATCATATATATTATTTTGAGATTTAGGGTGTCACAATCTATGAGGACATGGCGATTTGGGAACTGTTTGTCCACTTGTGTGGTAGCATAGTATCAACTCTCTTAACCAAGTACTTTATAGTAGAATGATACCAAATGATGAAGAACTATAAAGTATAGAACATGCGAAATATCGCATATTTGTGACAGTTTCTTTGTGATTGAGTTGGATAAACCTTTGATATTTCGTTCTTGAAGATTTTGATTGCTATGTCATCATGTGATATTGTGCCAATTTAATTACTACCATTCGTAATTTTTGTTTGACTAGCTTGGTTCTGCGTTTGCGAAATTGAAGTTATTACAAGTTAGAAATTCTCAATGTTTAAGTTTGGGAGAAGTTCACTCTGATATGTGATTCCCGAAATAAGATTTGTAAATTCTATTTTACTCACTTAATTAGATAAACCTTATTAGTAGTATTAAATTTTGGAATTAAATCAAGAAATTATAGTTAAGTCCAGTATATTGAAATTGCACGATTTTATTCGGGAAATTTAGTTTAAAGTGTCCGATATGTACTTTGAGAAATGTGATATCCTAAATTAGTTGCAAAAGTTTTATTAACTTAGTAAAAGTTTTATTTATCCTTTGTGAATTATATATAATATTCTGGGGTTAAGGATGTCACACGTGCGACTTGGTCTACTCTTGAAAATCCTAATTGTCATTGGTCTCTATGTCTTTGTTCAATGAACAATTTATCATGGCTTTTTTAACTTGATTGTTGTTTCACCAGGTCTCATATTTTTCTTCTACTATTTTTACTCTTTTATTATTAAAGATATAACACCATGTAGCACCGATTATTTTGTGTGTCATCCTTTTCATGTCACTTTTTAATGAACTCCTAGAGAAAACATAATTTGGCCAAGATAAAAATTTTAAAGTGGAAAGATAGCCTTAATGAAACGTAAATTTAGTGTCAGTTATTAATTCAAACCATAAGTCTCCCAAAAAAAATTTAGTGTGTATCGTATCTACTTAATGAGATGAATGGGAAGGATAAACAATTGTCATCCTTTGAATTAGTGTTGGAAACATTAAAAGCATACACTAATGATGCTAAAACGTAAAAGCAATAAAGAGACATAAAAAAGTAGATATAGTTTCCAAGGCACTAATAATTGAGCTAAGATTCAATAAAGTGACACAATTTTTCCTTGCAAGTTTCCAAGCATGCATGCACACACACTATTTTTCCTTGCAAGTTTCCAAGCATGAATTCACGATTTCATTAATTATGTGCATTTGAAAAATAAAATATCAAAATGTAAGAAACATCATGATTTAAATCAATTATATTAATTTATAATATTAGATTGATACATCATACCAATATATTAAATAAAAGAGAGGAAAGTATAAACATACCAATACCAACACCGTTGGACCTCGTATAAGCACAATTTGTAGTACAATCATATACACTTTGTGATGAGTTGTTATGGCATTTTAATCTACAAGTAGTAAGACAAGCTACAAACAATATAGAATTTCCTAAGTAACTTGCACATTTCAAACGAAATTTTCCAAGACAAAGCAATACACCAATTCTACTATATGCATTTTCAAGGGGAGGTGTTGTTGGTGAAGGAGTTTCATCGGCTTAGGCAAAAACAAACATATTCATAGCCATTTATCTGTATATCTCCCCCATCACAAACTCATCATCTACCAGTATATCTCCGCCATCAACAAAGGTTTATGTAAGGGGCTTAGGCACAACATCAATATAACTTCTAGAATTTGATTAATGTGTTTTAGCTTTATCAAAATCTTCAATAGTCGTGTCTTCAAGAAATATCACATCTCGGCTTCTAATAATTTTCTTATCAACCGGATCCCACAATCTATAACCAAATTCTTCATCACCATAACTAACGAATATACACTATTTGGATTTACTAGCAAGCTTGGACCTCTCATCTCTTGGAACATGAAAAAATCATATGCCGTCAAAAACTCTCAAATTACGGTAGGAGACATCTTTCTCTATGCACACTCTATTTGAATCATCACCAGCAAGTGGAATAGAAGGAGAAATATTGATCAAATCTACTGCAGTTTTCATTGCTTCACCCCAAAATGATTTCGATAATTTTCCATGTGAAAGCATACATGTCATTCTGTCATTAATCGTACGATTCATTCTTTCTACAACATCATTATGCTAAGGTGTTTTTTGAACAGTTTTCTCAAGCTTGATTTCATGTTCTCTATAGTACTCTTCAAACGGACCTCTATATTCACCATTGTTATCTAATCGAACACATTTCGATTTCCTTCCATTTTCTCTTTCAATACTTGCATTAAAGTGCTTGACGACTCCAAGTATATGGTATTTAGATTTCAAAGGAAATGCCCACACTTTTCTAGAGTGGTCGTCAAAAAAAGTTACAAAATATGATGCACCAACAAGAGATTTACTATCCACCATACAAACATCAGTATGAACTAAATCAAAAATATTTTGCCTCCTATGAGGAACAGGATTATGAAAAGAAACTCTATATTGTTTTTCAGCAAAATAATAAGTGCAAGTTTTTAGAGACGTACCTTTAAGAAGAAGAAAAAATTTCTTTGTAAGTATGTTGTGTCCTTTTTTCACTCATGTGAACGAGACACATATGCTATTAATCAGAAGATGCATCTTTAGTCGCATTCACTTCTTCCTTGCATAACTACGTAGGCATTCTATAAAGAGAAGTGGAACTTTACTCCTTTGCAACCACTAGGGACCCTTTGGTGATATTATATATAAGACCACCATCAAAGTAAGTGTGATAACCATCAATATCCAAGACTTTCACCAAAATTAAATTGAGACGAATATCAAGAACATGTCTAACATTCTTCAATTGAAGCTTGCAACCAAACCCAATTACAACCCAAACATCTCCCATAAGTATATCTTAAATTCGAGTGCTATTGACTCTGTTCAAAAAGACATTTGCTATTTTGACACTATGAAATTTTAAGATGGAACTTAAACCAAAAGATAACCACATCGTCACGTTTCAGTTCTGATTCATGCCATGCAAGTAAAAAGGTACGAAATGAAACTTCCTTTGTTTATATAGGAATTCGTCATTAATAATAAATCTTAGGAGTGCTTGCAATGAAGCTGCACTCATGATTCTTTTTGTTTTAACATCACACACATAAAATAATTTCAAATATTAAATTCAACTATGTTGGAGTCAAAGCAGCGAGGAAAAAAACTGTAGAAAAAGTCTCATCAACTCGTCAAAGTGTTGGAAGAGTTCGATGCTTACTTCACTAAAAAATACAAATGAGTAGTGTTTCTTGAATGTTTCGACGAGAGGAATCCAAAAGCGATGCTAGTTTTTATATAAGACAAACGTGGAGATCAGAATCAGCGTAAAACAATTCAACCAAAGAAAAAGATGCACTTATTTCTAATAAAACGAAGTCACGGTCGATAAAATTTATGCAAATAATGAAATTCAGTAGCCGATTTTGTGTGGGATAGAAGTTGTGATCGATTCAAATGTCATCGAATTGGTGGGATGAATTTGAGAAAAAATTGAGATGAATTATGATTAATTTTTATGTTTTCATTTCAACAAATAGATTCTATTTTTTCACTCATTATTTCACCCCTTCTTTCGAAACTTTAAAGAATTTACTATAACTTTTGAATATTTTTAAATTTTTGAAATAAAAAAGTTAGTGACATTCGAATTTTTCATACCTTATGTTCTTTCGAATATTTCTCACTTTGAACTCTAAGATTAATTTGGAATTTTGAGCTTCAGTTTTGTTTTTTGTTTTTTTAATGATTTTTAGATAACCTTCTTCTTCAACTTTGAGTATCTATTTATAGATAAAATTAGGATTTCAATTTAGATCTTGTTTAATTATAAATTGTATCTTCATTCCTAACTTGACCAACAATGATCAAGAGGTTTTTTGATATAATGTCCATATTAAAAAAAATCTTATTACAAGATAGTGTTAATAGATATAATAGCTAAACAATTAAGTTGTCTACTATATTTAATATATTCCAAATTTAATAAAAACATATTCAAATATTTTGATTCCTTTTTACGAATTATCAATAATTACCATAAACAACATATTTGAAAATTATTCTATTATAGTTTAAGGAGAATCTAACTTATTAATTAGTTAGTTAGAAAAAAAAATAGAATGAAGTTAATAACTTATACTAAGTCCAGTATTATGGCATTTTAAATTGTAGGAACATATTAAATGAGAGTTTTACAATAAGAAAGTGAAAATTTTAAATTTTGATAAAATAACAGTACATGTAAAATATTTTTGTCAAAAATAATTTTACTATAAACTATGTTATATTACCAAAGAATTAAACATTATTAATTGTATTTCTAATATGTTGCTTTTCCAAAATAAGAAATTGAACATGACACAATTTATAAGTCAGCTGAAAATAGTTTTATTATGAAGTGAAAATATACTTCAAATGCATTTTCTATGTTTATAAATGGAGATTGTTTTTCAACTTAAATTGTCAAATCAAATTTAATATATACTAAGAGAAAAACCATTTTTACTTTTGAGAAGAGAAGTATGGTAAAGAGTGATATGAAAACTATTGTCATAATTATTACATTGATTATGGTTGTTTTTGCAAAAGTTGATAATTTAAGTCCTACCGGTAAACTCATTTGCTTTGGAAAATGTGCTTAGAAATTTAAGTTTCAAATCGTCCATTACATGCAGCTTGTGTTGCTGCTTGTGAAGTAGCAAAGTGCCATAAAACATTATCTAAAGATGAATAAGATTGTACTGCTAGTTGTGTTTACTCGAAGTTCAATATAGTTAATATTGGTAAGATTAAACTTTATCTCTTTTTTTATTATTTATTTTTTAAAACACATCCTATAAACTTATTAATTTAAAAGTTAAATATATTTTTAGTTTCAATAGATATAGTTAATCTATGTTTTATCCCTATAATTTTTTTTTTTCAATAGTTTAGATATCCATCAATTCCACATATTTTAAAATCAAAATTAGAACTTGCAACATAGACATTTTAAATAGAGTGATGTTTTTGTGGAAGTTGAGATATTTTTATTTTTAATTAATTGATTTAATGTGATCCATGTTGCAAGTATTAATTAAATAATATTAAGATATTGACTTTGGTGACAATGAACACTATGTCCTTAACGTTACAAGAATTTGAATATTTATTTGTTTCGGAAAAAAAAAAAATCCATTTTAAAACTTACAATAGGTGAAGGACCAAACATTTGAGATATTTTTGGAGTAACTTATTTATTATATATTTTGTAAGATTAAAAAAATAGTTAATTATTAATTAAATTATTTTCTTATTTAATTTTGATATTTTATTTTTTCAAATGAATGTGGTGTTAATGTCATCATAAATTTATGTTTGAAAACTTGCAAGAACAAATTGTATATATTTACTGGTAACAGCCGAAAATTCAAAATATGAATGAAGTGAGAAATTGTGTTCATTGATGTTGTAATAATGCAATTTAAATTATAAACTTGTACCGAAGGCCTTGTTCTCATGAATCCTTTGGATGGGTAGATTGGCTTGGATGTTAGTTGTGAGGTGAAACATAGTTATCGTGAGGACTTTATTATTTTTTGGTTTATATAAAATAGTTATCTTGAAACATAGTTATATAAGTTTTCTGATTTTTAGAGACTTATTTGATTTTTTTTTTTTTAAGATTGATGTATGTAAAAATGTAAATGGCAGAAAAATAAAGAACGCAACAATTTATCCTGGATCCCTTTATAATTAAGGGTACATCCAATCCTCTTGAACACCACAAGAATTTCCACTATTGTTAGAATAAGGACAAGTCTCACCCTAGGACCTCTATTACAAACTCCTAACAATCACCATAAGATAACACACCACTATCTTAGTTTACAACATTTGAAGAAAGAACACTACTTTTCTCAATTTACACAATAACTTGAATGATTTACAATAATGACTTTGACTGAGATCAAGAGTGTATAACAATTGAGTACACTGATAACATTCTAATATAATTTCAAGTACAATAAAGAATCATTCTCAATGATATGACAATGTCAAATGTACTTGAAATTGGAAAGTGAGACTTTGAATAAATCAAAACACTTCCAAAAGTTTGTTCGAAGTTATTCTAAAATTGATGTTAAGATATTGAAAAAGAGTAAATTGTTAAGTCTGAAGCTATGAAGAATTTATACTCCTTAGACATTACTTTAGATCAGTGGATATCGTTTTTAGAGGTTTGATGAACATATGCAATGATTTAGGTTGAATTTGAACTGAAAAATTGCATTGTTTCGCATTTGTATTTGACTACAGCAGGAATGTAGTTGAATACACCTCTTTGTAACATCAGTTTTATTTGAATTTTGGAGTTTGTATTCGAATATACATGCTTGTATTCGAATACAAATGAGTGAATTTTTCCATTGACTTGGTTTTGTATTCGGCTACACCATGTTGTAGTTGAATACAAATGTGCAGTTTTAACTACTAATTTGACTCTTGTATTCGAATATATTGTATTGTAGTCGAATACAAAAGTCTAGTTTTAGGTAATAACTTATATTCGAATGCATTTTCTCGTAGTCGAATATATATATTTAGTTTTAGCTATTGACTTGAGTCTGTATTCGGCTACAACATGTTGTATTCAAATACAACATTGAGTTTTGCCATAAACTTGATTTTCAAACATTGTTCATACATTTTGACACTTTAAAAATTCTTTTGATGCATATGCTAAAATGAAATATTCTCAGGTGCATTTGAAATATATTAATATTAGAGTGCATCGTGTACCTTACATTATAAGACTTCTACCATATTTGATTGTTAACTTCTTTTAAGTTTGCAACTTGGCCATTTTATTTGGTCTTTGTCTTCATAAAAAATATAAGTATTTTACATAAACTGCTACAAATGATAAAGTTGTTTAAAAAATCCATAGTTTGTGGGGGCCAAGGACGCAACAAATTCTCCCTTTTGTGAGGGCTTAGGACGCTACAACTGGGTAACTTTAATAAAAAAAATGGCTTAATTGCATTTTTGGTCCCCCTATTTTAGCTGAATCTCGAAAGTAGTCCCCCCATTTTGTTTCTCCCCAGTTTTGGTCCCCCAAATAGAATTTTGATCAAAAATTTGATGAAATTTCATTTTTTTTAAAGTCGTACTACACCATTTATGACTATATATTCTTGGTACAATTGTTGCAAATGAGATCTTGAGGCATGGTGTGACTTCAATAAATGCAAAAAAAATGAAATTTATGATGTTTTTGACCAAAGTTCTGCTTAAAGGACCAAAACTGGGGAGAAACAAAATGGGAGGACTACTTTCGCGATTCAGCTAAAATAGGGGGACCAAAACTACAATTAAGCCTAAATAAATTAATTTTATAAAATTTGAAATTAATATTATATATACAAAATTAATATTTATAAAATTTAAAAATTAAAAATTTAAATTAAAGGTTATATAAAAATAAAAATATAATTTTAATATTAACTAAATTATTACTATCAAACAAAGTAAAACATTTCAAAATTAATAAATCATATCATTCCAACCAAAAATAAAACACATTATAGCTAAGTAATAATGTATAATATACTCATACAAACCAAAAATAAAAATAAAAAGAAGGTCGAGAGAAGGTCGAAAAATATTTATAGAGAGAAAGGTAGAAACAAAATTTAGAGAGAAGGTAGAGAAAATGTAGAAATAAGAAATGAGAGGAAGATTAATATATATAGGGAGAAAATAGTGCATTTGTGGCAACAAAAGTAGCCACAAAATGTCAATGGTACTATTGCTTTAAAGGTGGCATAAGCAGTTAGACAATGCTACTTCTGTGGCGGCCAATACCCTCAAAATGCTCCAACAAGCTGATTTTGTGGTGGCCTAAACCTTCACAATGTTCCAACGAGCTGATTTTGTGGCGGCCAACCCTCACAATGCTCCAACATTTTGATTATGTGGGTGTATATACTGTCATAAAATCATGTTGATATTTTAATCAATCAAGTCCGTTGTGAGTGCTTTTCCTGCCACAAATCACAACCAATTTGAATTTTAGTATTTGTGAGAATTTTTTTGATTTGTAATTTGAGAGGGTTTATTTCAACCACAACATATTTTTTAAGTTGGTCACAAATTTCGTGTTTTCTTGTAGTGCTATAGGTAGAGGCAACTTTTATTTTTGCAATATTTTTTTTTTTTGTTATTTGAATTTGTTTCTTTTTCATTGTGTGTAAATGTGCACTATGATGAAAAAAATTTAACAACTTGAAGTTGGTCTTAAGCTATCTATTTGGGATTTTGAAATTTAAATTATATTTCTTTACTCATATCATTTTTCAATTCCACGAGTTTCACTAACGCATACATTGTTGATTACTCTATGATTGTAAAACTCTACCCTGTCATCAATTTTTCAAAATGAATAAATAAATAAAACTTTTCAAACGACATGTTAGGCATAATTTTGACAGTTGATACTCTCTTTTATTATCCTATTTATGAGCTTTTTATCCTAAATAATTTAAATTTTTGTTGTGTTATCTAGACATGTGTTATCATTTTTGAACTTACACTAATTCTGACTTGTATCACTTGTGATTTATGCATACACTAAGACAATTTTGTTTGGTCGTTTAAGTCATTCGTACTATCTTGGGAAAATTTTATCACTTGCTAGCCCCCAATGACATGACTTTAATTACCTCACCTTACTTGGAGTTAGGTAGGAATAAATTTGTCTCGTCTTAGTAAAATTCTAAGTTTAGGGTTGCTCATGGGATAACAACGTTTAAAGTTTGGATGATTGTTCTCAAAAAAAAAAAATTTAAAATCAAAACAAAAAAAAAATAAGAAAAAAATATCAGTTTGTGTACATTGATAAATAATATCTTCTTAGTTCTGTTGTCAATTTTTGAGAATCTCTACAGTAAAAATGTGAAGAAGAAAAACGAGGTAGAAAAATTTGAAAGTGTATACCTAAGTACAAGTAGTAATAGGCTACTATCCCAAAATGTCATATTGTTACCTAAGCCTTATTACAACCCAAAAGTTCTTTTGTCAATTTTTGAGAATCTCTACAGTAAAAATG
Organism: Cicer judaicum; assembly: GCA_037974835.1. Lineage (NCBI taxonomy): Eukaryota > Viridiplantae > Streptophyta > Magnoliopsida > Fabales > Fabaceae > Cicer > Cicer judaicum. The sequence goes on along the minus strand of JBBPBS010001075.1, from coordinate 1,726,241 downwards.
TGAAGAAAAAAAAAGAGGTAGAAAAATTTGAAAATGTATACCTAAGTACAAGTAGTAATAGGCTACTATCCCAAAATGTCATACTGTTACCTAAGCCTTATTACAACCAAAAAGTCCTTTAAAAGTGTATGTGTTTGTTGCATTGTGATTGCTAACTAGAATTTTTTCAAGCCTATGATAGTGTGACACGTGTTCTAGGATTTAAATGATAAGTTCATAATCCTTGCTAAACATTAGAGAGAAATTTTGGTGATATTGTCTCAAGAGAGATTTGAACTTGATGAATGAATGCTAAGTTTATAAATGATATTTTTTTTAGATGCAACCTTAGAGCATGATAAATATTTTGTAGTAGCTGGTGTACGAAATATCTGACTTCTAATGCAAGAAATATACATATGACAGTCAAATGAACAATACACAAGAATGCCAAACAGTTTAACAAAATACCAATTTTATTAAACATATTATCAATCAAGGCCCCAAAGAATTGATTATAGGAGAAGGTTCACAATTACATGTATTGTCAAATTAATAATGCAACATACACAGTAATTGTTCAACAAATCAATCTAGATACAAGCATGTATATTCAATCTTTCAAGCAATATCAAACAGAACATGTATCAATATTAAACAACCAAGCAATGAAGTAAAAGATAAGGGATAGGAGAGTGATACTCAGATATTTATCCTGGTTCGTTCGTTTGTAAGACAACCTACATCCAGTCCCAAGATCAACCTGATCTTAGCCTTTTCACTAGAATCTTCTATAAAACATTTTACAGATTTTCCAGCTAGCACGTAGCCTATCTATCCAACTATCTTGATTTTAACATACATCCATCGCATCCCTTGAGTTATTCCGGTAAACTTACACAAGATCGCAATGAGGTTCCTTCTTGATGATCACAAGCATCAACGAACGGTAACCACCAGTTTAGCTATTGGAATTTTACACGGTTTGGTTTCAATGTAGTTTTACAGAAATTGACAACAAAGAAGATCAAAAGATCTTTCTAGAAAAAACGACTTGATTACACAATGATGTTCAAACTATAAGTGTTTGCCAAGTGGTTCAGTTTTCTCAAAGTATTGTGTTTATCAAAAGTTCAAAGGTCTCAAAAGTTTTGTTTCTGAAAAGTTTCAATGCACTGTGTTCTTGTTGATTATTTTTAAAAACAGATTTGAGACAGCTTTTATATGTTCCAGAAAAACACATACAAATTGATGTGCCAATCGATTTTATAAAGCTTTGAAACACTCGAATCGATTTGCCAATCGATGCTCGTGTTTCTTGAATCTTTAAAACATATGCATCAATCGATTTGGCAATCGATTGTGTTAATTCATAAATCAAAAAACTGAGACAAGTTCATATCAGCATCGATTGAGTAAACGATTTCGAATGTTTTGTTCAAACAACGAGATCAAAACAATCGATTCCACAATCGACTGATATTCCATTATAATCCATTTGGCAATTGGTCTGTAACTGAAAACAATTACTCCAATCGATTTGTCAATCGATTGGACTGATCATAGGGACTCCAGAAAATTGCATTAATCGGTTTACCAATCGATTTGAATTGTTACAAGGACTTAGCTAATTTGAAAATATTGATTTGCCAATCGACTAAGAACTTGGTTTCTGATATATGATTAAACATTTTCAACACTCAATCGATTTGTCAATCGATTAGTATATGTCTTGCAAGTCAAGAAACAAAATTCAATTGATGTCTCCATTGATTGGATTTGTCATAGAGCTACTGACTTATAAAAACTTTCACCCAATCGATTTGCCAATCGATTTGGTGTTGAAATGGTTGTCTCTATGTCTCACTCAATCGATTCATCAATTGATGTTCCAATCGATTGGTATGTTACAGTGGTCAAGTCTGATGCAAAATAAACTTGAAATCGATTTGCCAATCAATTTACAAGACTTGTGACTTGCCCCTGTAACTTACAAAATTGATTTCTCAATTGATTCATGAATCGATTGTCCAATCGATTGCGTTGCACCCAGAGTTCAAGTTTTCACTGAGATCCTTCACAGAATCGATTTATCATTCGATTGGATTAGTGTTTCTACCTGAAATGCAACTTGATTCAAACAGTTAGCTTAATCATAAGACATTGTATGTTTGTTAATTATGTCAAAACTAAAATCAGGGGGACTTATGTCCATCAATCTCCCCCTTTTTGCATAAGTAACAAACATACAAGTTTAACTTGATTTTGACATTTCAAGGTGTATATAAAAAACAGTTAATTAAAAAGCTCCCCCCTGAGTTTTTGCATGAATAAATCATTTAAAATTGCAACAACATAAACACATGCAAAACATCAGAGTAAAATAGTACTATGATTACTGCAATAATATCAAAGCTATACATTGCATTTCAGTAACATAGTTGTAGAGCTATAAACAAAGTTATAAACAACATCAACAACAGTCATACTATCAAATTCATTTGTAGTGGATAAAATAGAAAAGTATCAGAGCAAGAATGACTGTGACTGGTATCAGAATGGTTCATTGATTCAGAAATGACAAATATTAGCATCATAAACACAAGAAACACAAGTTTAAATTTGTACACATTTTCTCCCCCTTTGTTACTGCATGCAAAAAGGCATAACAAAACAAGAAAAACAAAGAGAATGTAGGGAAAATGATATTCATATAAACTAATTAATACAAGGCAATACAAAAAAAAAACATAGCAACATAGAACCTAAACACCTAAACACCTAAACACCTAAATTGGGCGGATCCTCATTATTATCTAAGGGAAAGGTAGAGACTGTTGTATTATCCTCAACAGGTGTCTCCTCAACATGAGGTGCAGGACTAGCTAGGGGTGTGGGGGAAGGTTCACCAGTTGCCTGTCGGCCGATATCAGCAATGTCGCTGAAAGACAGTTTGAGGCCGAGGTGATCTTGTATTGCTGCAACATCCTGTGCGACTGAATGCAAATCCTCCTGAAGCTTTATTAAGGCTGCTTCCATCCTTGCATTTGCAGCTTCAACTCTAGCATTGTGAGCTGCTTGAGTTTCCATAAACTCCAACAACTTTGCTAAAACTTCAGATGATACTCCATTTTGTTCAGCTCGTTGTTCCATAGCAGGCTGCGCTGGTTCAGCAACTGCTTGTGGTCTTGTCCAGATCCCATTCACCCTTTTCAATTGCATCTGATTTACAATTGATTCGACAAAAGTGAGGGTGGTTTTGGAGCATTCTCCTTTTGCCAAGAGATTTTAAAATGCTTTAGAACTTTTGTGATAAGCTGGGGGTAGGGAAGCACCAACTTGCCTTGTGTAGCTTCCTGCATGTGCTTGAGCACTATCCACGCCCAGCTCATCTTGAGCTCTTTGCATAGTCCCCATAGCAGAAGAATGTCCAAATTTTGTACAACTGCATGATTCCCGGAGCGGGGAACTAGCATCCGTGTGAGAGCGTACATCAGCATACGTTCTTGGAATTTCATATGGCCGATAGGTAGTGCAACAGATTCCACAAAACCATCTACCATCAGGTCCTGAACAGCTGTGTGTCTGTCAATAGAGGCTTCCCATCCTTCGTCAGCTGCGTCAGCTTCTGAACTGCCATCAATTGACTTGCTGTGGAAGGGCAGTCCAGAAAGTGTGGAGAATTCCTCAAATGACATTGAAATTCTCTTCCCTTTGACTTCAGCTTTGAACCCATCATCAGTAAGCTTGAATGTAGAGTAAAAAGCTCTAATTAGCTTAGGATATGAATCAAGTGATGAAGACATAAAGGGTTCCAGACCATGAAACCTCAAATGGTTCTGGAAGGTGAAACCATCAGCAACAAAATAAGTGAAATCCATGGTCCTGGCCTCATGGATTTTTCTGTTGAGAAAAGCAGCTGGTATCTCAACATTTGCAGTTGGTTTATCTTTCTGAGGTGGAGCTTGTTTAGGCTGAGGAGAAGGAGCAGCTTTCTTCTTTTTGGGAGCAGGAGTCCTCATTGCGTCAGCCAAGAGTTTCTCTGTAGGAGGCTCCTTCCTCTTCTTAGTCTTTCCTTGGTCTACAACAATGGTTTTGCCTTTGTCCTTGGCAAGAATCTTGTGTGTAGGAATGGACACACGTTTAGAAGTTGGTGGGGGAGAGGGAGTTCTTCCACTTGATGATGATGAAGAAGAGAGAGATGGAGTTCTTGAGTGAACTTTTTTGACACGAGCCAGTTTTTTTTAAGAAAGGTGAGATTTTGATACAAAGAAAGGTATCAAAGATGGTTTGGGAGATGAATTTTTGTAGAAAGGCAGAGACTTGGTGAGAAATTTCTGGAAAAAATGAGAGATAATCGATTGAGGGTTTAAGCAGGGTTTATATAGAACTGTTCACAATTGATTTCCAAATCGATTGTTTTTAGTCTGTGCCCAGGTCAATCGATTTCCTAATCGATTGGGTTACCGTTGCTGGGAAAGTGAAATCGATTGAATCATAATTACCTTGCAACGGCTAGTAAAAAACTGGCAACAGTAATATGGCAATCGATTTCCTTTATTTACTTAATCGATTTCCAAATCGATTTCCATATCAGTACAAACAGTTTCTCATATCAGTTCAGAAACCTGTTAATCTCAGCATCGATGTCCTAATCGATTCATCCAGAAAAAATACTGATTCAATCGATTTCCAAATTGATTTCGAGGAAGATTTTCTCAAGTTTGAAGTCTGGGACCAAACTAATTGATTACCATATTGATTCTTGAAACATAAGGAATCGATTTCCTAATCGATTGGATTTTAGGAATAGAGTAGTACAAACAGATACAAAGAGCCACCAAATCGATTTACCAATCGATTGTGAGTTATCTAATTTTTCAAATTAGACATTGTGCTTAATCAATCGATTTGCCAATCGATTTAATAAAGCACATTTCCTGTTAAACCACAGGATAATCGATTTTACAATCGATTGGGAACCTGTATCAGATTTCATTCTGATCAACTATTCCTAGTTTCATCCTAATATGAAGGAAACTTTCTTTGGGTAAAGCTTTGGTAAATATGTCAGCCAACTGATCAGTTGTATTGACATATTCAAGCTTTATGTTCCCATTTTGAAATTGATCCCTTATGAAATGATGCCTTATCTTTATATGCTTAGTCCTAGAATGCATGACAGGGTTCTTGGTAATACAAATAGCACTTGTATTATCACACGTGATAGGTACTGTCCCTAAGTCAACACCAAAATCGCATAGGTGCTGTTTCATCCAGAGGATTTGTGCACAACAGCTCCCAATTGCAATGTACTCAGCCTTAGTTGTGGATAAACCTATGCTAGTTTGCTTCTTGCTGTACCAAGACACAAGAGAGTTACCTAGCAAATGACAAGTATCTGAGGTGCTTTTCCTATCTAGTTTTCATCCTGCAAAGTCTGAATCTGAGTAACCAACTAAAGTGCAGGTAGATCCCTTAGGATACCGCAGTCCTAGGTTTCTAGTTCCTATGAGGTATCTAAATATCCTCTTCACTGCACTAAGGTGAGACTCTTTTGGATTGGACTGAAATCTAGCACACATGCAGACACTAAACATAATGTCAGGTCTGCTTGCTGTTAGGTAGAGTAAGGATCCTATCATACCTCTATACCTTGTGACATCTACAGGTTTACCTATCTCATCCCTATCTAAGTGACAAGCTTGACTCATGGGAGTATCAATGGACTTATACTTTTCAAAGCTAAATTTCTTTATCAAATCATTGCAATATTTTGTTTGGCTAATGAAAATGCCATGCTTGCTTTGGTTAATTTGAAATCCCAAGAAATAGAATAGTTCTCCCATCGTTGACATTTCAAATTTACCTTTAATTAAATTTTCAAAATATTTGCATAGCTTATTATTGGTTGATCCAAAGATTATGTCATCAACATAAAATTGGACCAGCAATATGTCATTTCCATTAGTTTTTATAAAAAGAGTCTTGTCAAAATTTCCTCTTACAAAGTTTTGTTGAATGAGAAAAGTGCTAAGCTTCTCATACCAAGCTCTTGGAGCTTGTTTCAACCCATAGAGGGCCTTTGTTAGCTTGTACACATGATTAGGAAAATTAGGATTTTCAAAACCAGGTTTTTGGCTAACAAACACTTCCTCTTGGATGTCACCATTGAGAAATGCACTTTTCACATCCATTTGATAAAGTTTAAAGTCCATAATACAAGCAAAAGTCAGCAGGATTCTAATGGCTTCTAGTCTAGCTACTGAGGCATAGGTTTCATCATAGTCTATCCCTTCTTCTTGGTTATACCCCTTGGCCACTAGCCTAGCTTTGTTCCTAGTGATGACTCCATTCTCATCCATTTTGTTTCTAAACACCCACCTGGTTCCTATAATGTGTTTGTTGGCTGGTTTGGGAACTAGGATCCACACATTGTTTCTCTCAAACTGGTTTAGCTCCTCTGGCATAGCGATGATCCACTTATCATCTAATAGAGCTTCCTTTACGTTTTTGGGTTCTAGTTGGGAAACAAAGGTTGTATAGTTGCAGAACTATCTAAGGTTCTTCTTAGTTGCCACTCCTTTTGAGATATCTCCTATGATGTTATCTATAGGATGATTCCTATTGAAATTCCATTCCCTAGGCAGGTCATCTAACCTAATAGGTTCAACACAGTCAAGGTTGGCTGGGGGTTCAGGTTCAGTAGTCTCTAATGGTTTAGATTCTACAACTTCATCTAAAGAAGTATCAACTATAGAAGGAGTCTTGTTCAGATTTTCAACAAAAAGTTCATCAAATTTTACATGAACAGACTCTTCTATGGTTTTAGTCCTTTTGTTGTAGATTCTATAGGCCTTACTAGTTTGGGAATAACCTAGGAAAATACCCTCATCAGCCTTAGGATCAAACTTACCTAGATGTTCTTTGCCATTGTTTAACACAAAGTATTTACATCCAAAGACTCTAAAGTATGAGATATTTGGTTTCCTACCCTTGTATAACTCATATGGAGTTTTCCTGAGGATTGGCCTAATCAGAACCCTATTGACTACATGTGTGGCTGTATTGATAGCATCAGCCCAAAAGTACTTGGGCAAGTTGGAGTCTTTGAGCATAGTCCTAGCTAACTCTTCCAAAGACCTATTTTTCCTTTCAACAACCCCATTTTGCTGAGGGGTTCTAGGGGCTGAGTATAAGTGATTAATACCATTCTGTTCACAAAAGGATTTAAAAGAGTCATTTTGGAATTCACCTCCATGATCACTTTTAATTGAGACAATTTTCTGATTATTCTCATTTTGAACTAAAGCAGCAAAGGTTTTAAAAATTGAGAATGTCTCACTCTTGTGAGTCAGAAAATATGTCCATGTGAATCTAGAATAATCATCAACCAATACAAATCCATACAGGTTACCACCAAAACTCTTCACTTGGGAAGGACCAAAAAGGTCTATGTGAATCAACTGTAAAACCTTAGTGGTTTTAACTGAATCTATAGGGGGAAAGGAAGTCTTAACAAGTTTGCTCTTCTCGCAGGAGTCACACAGCCTATCCTTAGTAAACTTCCTATTTGGGAGACCTATAACAAGTTGCTTACTCACTAGCCTATTAAAACGATCTATATGAATATGTGCAACACGTTTATACCACAGCCAATTCTCATCAGCATTAGATAACAAACAACATACAGAATCAGCAGGTAATGCAGTAAAATCTAACATATAAATGTTGTTGATTCTATTACCTACCAATTTCATACCTTCATTCTCCTTATGCTCTATTATGCAAGATTGAGAAGTGAAGTGTACCTTAAAGCCTTTGTCACATAACTGGCTGATACTCAGCAAGTTATGTTTGAGTCCTTCTACATATAATACATCTTTGATAACAGCAGTTGACTCATTACCTATATCTCCACTGCCACAGATTTTGCCTTTATTATTATCGCCATATTAGACAAAGCTGCCATCCTTTAAGCTTAGAGACAAAAACTTAGTTTCGTCCCCTGTCATGTGCTTGGAGCACCCACTATCTAAATACCACAAGTGAGTCCTAGATGCCAAGCACACCTGCAAAAAGAAATTAACGTTTGGATTCAGGTACCCAATTTAAATTGGGTCCTGGGGGGTCAATTACTAACTTTGGTGTCTTGACCTTCCAAATTTGTTTACACCCTCTGTTGGCAAGTTTTTTAAATTTTCAATTGTACACAAAATGTCCTTTTCTACAGTAGAAATGACATGTGACAACAGAGGAGGCATACTGTTTTGGTTTAGTAAAGACACTATGCATATGACTAGTTCTAACATGCTTCTGGTTATGTTTAACATTCCTATATCCAATGTCATGTTTATTGTGATTCTGTTTATCATGCATATTTGGTTTATAGCCTAGTCCAGATTTCTCATTGAAATTTTTTTGATTACCAAGAAGCATGTCTAACTGGTTTTTACTACTGTTAAACTTCTCTAGATCACTATTCAATGCATGAGTTTCCTTTTTCAGATTTTCATTTATGTCCTTAAGGGACTCATGCTCAAGTTTTATCTCATCATACAACATGCATTTCTCTTCTAATAACTTCTTAGTACTAATCAACTGTTTAATAGTACTAACACACTCATCATGTAATTCAGTAAATGCATTTTGTAACTCATCATATGAAGGATCAGATGAACTTACCTCACTTTCCGAATCTGTGTCTGTTTTAGCCATGAGACATAGATTTGCTTGTTCTTCTTCAGAAGATGAGGAGGATTCGTTGTCATTATCGTTCCATGCAACATAGGCTTTTCTGGATTTTGGAGCAGGTTCCTTGCCTTTGTTCTTTGCAGTTCTACTTTTGTTTTGCAACTTGTAACACTCAGACTTTATGTGGCCTGTTTTTCCACACTCATAGCATGTTAGTCTTGGTGTCATTTGTCTTGGAACTTGCTGGTTTTCTGAACTTGTTATCTTTTTTATTCAGAAACTTTTTGAACTTTTTGACAAGTAAACCAATCTCTGATTCTTCATCAGTTTCACTGCTTGACTCATCCGAGCAGCTTTCTTGTTTAGCTTTTTATTGATGTGTTAAGGCTTTCAAAGACAACCGTTTCCTTTTTTTGTCAACTTGCTCAGTTTCACTTAGTTTGTGGAGTTCCATTTCGTGTTCTCTTAATTTCCCAAAGAGCGTAGCGATTGACATTGATCCAAGATCCTTTGACTCTGCTATGGCAGTAATCTTCGGCTGCCATTCTCTAGTCAGACATCTCATTATCTTGCTTATCTTCTGATCGCTTTCAATCTCCTTTCCAATTGCATGCAAGTTGTTGACTATATGCGTGAATCTGGTTTGCATGTCATTGATGGATTCTTCTTTCTTCATATTGAATAATTCATACTCGTGCATCAATGTGTTTATCCTTGCTCTCTTAACATCAGTGGTACCTTCATGAGTTTGCTGCAAGGTATTCCACATCTCTTTTGCAAATTTACAATTTGACACCCTGAAAAATTCATCATGACTCAAAGCAGATGTTATAATATTTTTAGCTTTAGCATTGTAACCTAATTTCTTTTTGTCATCCTCAGACCAGTTAGATTTAGGTTTCAATATAGCAGATTCACCAGTACCAGCTAAGGTTGACACAAAAGGTCCATTTTCAACAGCATCAAGAATATCAATTCCACTAGCTTCAAGAAAAATTAACATACGTTGTTTCCAGTACATATAGGCCGCACCATTAAACGCAATGGGCCTTGCAAGTGAAGCACCTTCACCTAAGAATTCTACAAAAGTCATGACTTATATGAGAGTTTTCTCTAAAACAAGTACAGGCTCTTGATGCCAATTGTAAGAAATATATGACTTCTAATGCAAGAAATATGTATATGATAGTCAAATGAACAATACACAAGAATGCCAAACAGTTTAACAAAATACCAATTTTATTAAACAGATTATCAATCAAGGTCCCAAAGAATTGATTCTAAGAGAAGGTTCACAATTACATGTATTGTCAAATTAATAATGCAACATACACAGTAATTGTTCAACAAATCAATCTAGATACAAGCATGTATATTCAATCTTTCAAGCAATATCAAACAGAACATGTATCAATATTAAACAACTAAACAATGAAGTAAAAAATAAGGGATAGGAGAGTGATACTCAGATATTTATCCTGGTTCGGTCGTCTATAAGACAACCTTCATCCAGTCCCAAGATCAACCTGATCTTAGCCTTTTTCACTAGAATCTTCGATAGAACCTGATCTTAGCTACTGGATTTTTACACGGTTTGGTTTCAATGTAGTTTTACAGAAATTGACAACAAAGAAGATCAAAAGATCTTTCTATTAAAAGCAACTTGATCACACAATGATGTTCAAACTATAAGTGTTTGCCAAGTGGTTCAGTTTTCTCAAATTATTGTGTGTATCAAAAGTTCAAATGTCTCAAAAGTTCTGTTTCTGAAAAGTTTTAATTCACTGTGTTCTTGTTGATTATTTTTAAAAATAGATTTGAGACAGCTTTTATATGTTCCATAAAAACACATACAAATCGATGTGCCAATCGATTTTATAAAACTTTGAAACACTCCAATCGATTTGCAAATCAATGCTCGTGTTTCTTGTTTTTCTTGAATCTTGAAAACATATGCATCAATCGATTTGGCAATCTATTGTGTTTATTCATAAATCAGAAAACTAAGACAAGTTCATATCAGCATCGATAGAGTAATCGATTTCGAATGTTTTGTTCAAACAACGAGATCAAAACAATCGATTCCACAATCGACTGATATTCCATCATAATCGATTTGGCAATTGGTTTGTAACTGAAAACAATTACTCCAATCGATTTGTCAATCAATTGGACTAATCACATGGACTCCAGAAAATTGCACTAATTGATTCGTCAATCAATTTTCTTTGTCCCAGTGCTCCAGTTGTTTAATTCTGGTTTGAATTGTTACAAGGACTTAGCTAATTTGAAAACATTGATTTGCCAATCGACTAGGAACTTGGTTTCTGATATATGATTAAACATTTTCAACACCCAATCGATTTGTCAATCGATTATTATATGTCTTGCAAGTCAAGAAACAAAATTCAATTGATGTCTCAATCGATTGGATTTGTCACAGGGCTACTGACTTATAAAAACTTTCACCCAATCGATTTGGTTTTGAAATGGTTGTCTCTGTGTCTCACTCAATCGATTCATCAATTGATGTTCCAATCGATTGTCCAATTGATTGGTATGTTACAGTGGTCAAGTCTGATGCAAAATAAACTCGAAATCGATTTGCCAATCGATTTACAAGACTTGTGACTTGCCCCTGTAACTCACACAATCGATTTCTCAATTGATTCATGAATCGATTGTCCAATCGATTGCGTTGCACCCAGAGTTCATGTTTTCACTGAGATCCTTCACAGAATCAATTTATCAATCGATTGGATTAGTGATAACTTTACTCCTGAGTCAATCAATCGATTGCCCAATAGATGTATCAATTGATTTGTCAATCGATTTGGTTACTTGGTTCAATTTAAAAACACATTTTAACTTGGCAAAAGCTTATGCATGAAATCATATATGATAAGTCTAAAGCCTAATAAACACAATCACTAATGACACTTAAGCATAATTGACTTTGTCCAGCACATGCTTCACTTTATGCTTGATTCCTTGCATTCCAAGCTTTGTGTCCATATGGTTAGTGTGTGTGTGTGTGTTTCTACCTGAAATGCAACTTGATTCAAACAGTTAGCTTAATCATAAGACATTGTATGTTTGTTAATTATGTCAAAAATAAAATCAGGGGGACTTATGTCCAACAATGGACTTTGAGGATTAATTTATATGTGATATGAATAGTTGGGTTTAAGCTTGTTTTTAACTGTACTCAATTTGAAATAAATTTTTGCTTGTGGACAAGCAACATACTAAGTTTGGGGTTGTGATGACTCTTCATCATATGCATATTTTTCATTGTTTTTAATCTCATTTTTCTTTAATCATTAGTTAATTTAAGGAGTTATTTGATATCTTTTTTATTCTAGTTCTTGGATTTTAAAAAAGGCTTAAGTTCTTATTTCCTTGATTAAGTAGAGATTTCTTTAATCATTAGTGCAAATGAAAGCTAAACTCCAAAGCCACAATGTTCATGAAGACACCAGAATCAAATTCAGACTCAAAAGAGGAGACAAAAGCAGTAAACGTCGGACAATATATGACGTGCGCTTGAAGCACAACACTAGTGTTTAGGATGCCTTTCTGCCTTCCTGAATCTGTTTAAATGCGCTTGAAGCGCAAATCCTTCACCAAGGGAGCGTGGCGCATTGAGGAATGTATAAAAACAAATTTTTCTCAATTTTTAGGGATCTTTTTGATATTTTAGAAGTTTGGAGACTTGTGCCATAATAAAGAAACCTAGAGACAACAGTTTCTAACACCATTGAAGAATAAGTTTATTGAATTGTTTTTGTCATCTATGTGCTTAATATTTTTTATTACTTCATCAACTCTAAAATGTGTTATGATTCGTATTTTGAAACAGAGGTGGACTTTACCAATGTTTAAGATAAGAAATTCCTGATATTGTAGTCTATGAATAAATGCAGGTCATGAAACCAATTGAATTAGTTGCCAAGACAATAGTTTAATAAGAGAATTTTTGTACTGTAAGATTTAATTATAATCTTAAATCAATTAAGGAACTATGTGTTACTTTGTAATTAAAGGTTATGTCACTAAGATATTAGAACAAGAATAATAAAAAGATATTCATAATAATTCAATAAAGGAATGTAATAACTATGATTAAATTAGAAACCAATGTTGGTATCGAAGTGAAAATCTTCCTTGACATTTTTCTAATTATAAAAGTTCAATTCTATTACTCGTTAGTTTGAAATATTATTTCACGCATTTCGGAAACTTTTTTTCAATTTTAGTAATTCAATATAATTCGATAGTAAAATGCAATCATTAAGTTAAACATTGTGACACCTTAAACCCCAAAATGATATATATATATATATATATATTTACAAGCAAATAAAAACTTTTGTAACTAATTTAGGATATGACATTTCTCATAGTACATATGGAACAATTTAAAATTTATTACTTAATATAAACAATTTAATCTCCATGAATTTGATTTAACTATAAATTCTTATTTTAATTCCAAAAACTTACTAGTACTAAGGTTTTCATATAAAAAGTTATTTGTAATTACATAACTAAAATATAAATAACAACTCATAAATTTTTGGTATCACCTATCATAACGGGGTTTCTCCCAATCTTGAACTTCAAGACTCATTAATCTGTAATAATTGTGATTTTGCAAACGCATGGCCAAGTCGGTCAAACACAAACAACAAAGGAGGTGAGTTTTGAAATCATGTTAATAGTATAATATAAGTAAGTAGAACACAGAAACAATAATAATACACTGTATCATAATAGAAACATTCTTCAAGGAAAAATATCACATTATAAATTTAAAACCACTCAAGTAAAATCAAAGCATTTCAGTATAACATCAAATCATCTAAGAGAAATTATTATCACACATAATACCTATTAATCACAATAAAACAATCACAAGAAAATTCAATGTAACGCATGAGCTTATATTCTACTTCACAATGTGGTACCATTCTAACTCTGAAGTACTTGGTTATGAGGCTTGATAGTACTTGGTGGACGAACAATTCAAATTGGCCATGTCCTCATAGATCCCCTCAACTCAACACGAGACACATATACGCGAAAGTCGAGGTAAATGTGTGTTGCATGGTAGCTCCTGATATTTGGAGTGCTACCTCCAAGTCACCTAGGAATTCCCCACCCGAATACCTCTAAGGTCTAACAAACTTTCTTTAAGACTCAACAGCAGACCGCCACGATCAGGCTCATTCAGTTGTACTTCCCCAAATCACTAAGCTTGTCAGACCTTACCTATATGATGATAAAATAATATCCACTTCACAAATTCTCAATATTTATTTTCTTCCCCCGTTGGCCTATGGTACTCCATTATGATTGTCACCTCAAACATAAAATGGAATCACCAATATGGAGTTACTTCAGTATTCTGATCACAAATTCACAACATTATTATCATTAATCATATCTTATCAGATAAACTTATTAAAAATTTATAGTACCACTATCATCAATAATAAATCACCACATAGACAAAAATGCATCCACAATTTATTATCACATCACATAAACAGGTATAATCAAATATATACAAAAAATTCATTCGACATCCAATATCACAATAATATCAAATATGTCACATTTAGTAAAAAAAAAACAAATATCACAATAATATTGTAACACCTCGTTTTTCAAAGCGAGGGTGTATTTTTTTTTCTTTCAAAAGAGATTAAAATAAAAGAGAGAAATGAATAAGATAAACACCTTTAAATATATAATTAAGTCATTATAATTTACAAGCAGCGGAAAAAGTTCTCAATCCATGAATTCAAAATATTTACATAACAAAAGTGGTACAGTCTTCCATGTTCAAAAATAAACGCAACCCAAAAAAGACATATGTTCCCTCTGGGTCAACCTAGTCTGATCATTTTAAAAAACACTAAACACCCTGAGTGATCTCCACGCGCCCAGTGAGATCCTCCTAGCATAGCTCCAAACAAGCATTCCCATCTACATTCCCATCCGTAGGGTACGAACCGGTAGGATCATCTTGGCTCTCATCTGAGGGCAAAGCCCAGATTTCCACAATAGTTGTAAAGGGTCACCAACCGAAATTAACTGTTAACACATAACATTTAAGTTTTCAAATGCATAAAATATCCTCTGAACTAAGCATGCACCTTAAAAGGATTTTTCAAATGCGAAGAGTTCATATAATGCTTGCCAAATATAAATCAAATAAAGTTCTCTAAATATCAAGTAATATATAACTGACCAAAGCATTGATAAATCAATTGAGTAATCAACTATCCAACTCAAAATAAGATTTTCCACTAAGCCAATCGATTGGGCAAATCAATTTCCTGAAAGTTTTTAGTGAAAATAGAACTCTGAACTTACATTAATCGATTGGGGAAATCGATTTTGTAAAAGACAGAGCCCCTGTAATGAATCCAATCGATTTGCTAAATCCATTTCTTAAGTGGTTTTGAAACAACACATTACCAAATCGATTGGGTAAATCGATTTCGTGAAAGACAGAGCCCCTGTATTGAAGCCAATCGATTGGGCAAATCCATTTCGTGAAAAATGGCTGAGTTCTTGGATGGCCAAATCGATTTTGTCAATCAATTTCTTCAATGCATTTTCAAATTTCAAGAAAACAGGAGACATATCAATCGATTCATCCAATCGATTTCTTAAAGGGTTTTGAAAGAAATTTACAAAATCGATTTGACAAATCGATTTGATCAATTTAGAGAAGTCCCTGTAACTAATCCAATCAGTTGGGGCAATCGATTTCCCTGCGTAATCTTCCAAAAATACATAAACTAACTCAATCACATTCATACATAATCCCAAATCTTAACACTTAGCAATTCCAACGTGATCACCACGACAAATTGGGCTTCGAAATAGTTTCGCAATCAAACATGCTATCACCAAATTCCAAAACATAACACTTAACACTTATAACACAATTACTACAACATCATGATGAACCAACAATTCACAATTTACCAGGGTGTAGTCTCTCACAGACAAACACCTGTGCAGTCTCTCACGGACAAACACAATTTACCAGGGTGTAGTCTCTCACGGACAAACACCTGTGCAGTCTCTCACGGACAAACACAATTTACTAGGGTGTAGTCTCTCACGGACAAACACCTGTGCAGCCTCTCACGGACAAACACAATTTACCCAAAAACGTATGTCGTAAACGTACCAACTATCACGGGTCAGTACTGTTTACCGAGGTGCCACCTATCACGGGTCAGCACAACTTACCAAAAAGCGTAAACCATAAGCGTACTGCCTATCACGGGCCCGTACCATTTACCAAGGTGCCACCTATCACGGGTCTGCACGGTTTACTAAAACAAACATTAAGTAAACAAGACATTAAGAGATTCCCGATTCTTAATACTTATTTAACTTAAACGATTTTCAAAACAAACATTAAGTAAACGAGACATTAAGAGATTCCCCATTCTTAATACTCATCTAACTTAAGCAATTTTCAAAACAAACATTAAGTAAACAAGACATTAAGAGATTCCCCATTCTTAATACTTATTTACATTAAACGATTTTCAAAACAAACATTAAGTAAACGAGACATTAAGAGATTCCCCATTCTTAATACTCATTTAACTTAAGCGATTTTCAAAACAAACATTAAGTAAACGAGACATTAAGATATTCCCCATTCTTAATACTCATTTAACTTAAGCGATTTTCAAAACAAACATTAAGTAAACAAGACATTAAGAGATTCCCCATTCTTAATACTTATTTAACTTAAACGATTTTCAAAACAGACATTAAGTAAACGAGACATTAAGAGATTCCCCATTTTTAATTCTCATTTAACTTAAACGATTTTCACAACCAAACACACATTAAGTAAACAAGACATTAAGAGATTCCCCATTCTTAATGCTCGTTTAACTCTAATGGTTTTCAAATTCCACACAGAACAACCTCAACCGTATTCAGAAATTTATTACACAATTCACTCCAAAACACAATAATTCATTTCTCCACAAAATCATTTTTACGACGACATTAAGTAAACGCAGATATTAAGAGATTCCCCATTCTTAATACTCTTTTAATTTAAACGGTTTTCCAAAACAAACATTAAGTAAACAAGATATTAAGAGATTCCCCATTCTTAATTCTCATTTAACTTAAATGATTTTCCAAAACAAACATTAAGTAACCAAGACATTAAGAGATTCCCCTTTCTTAATGCCCTGTTAACTTAAACGATTTTCCCAATAACATATTAAGTAAACAAGACATTAAGAGATTCCCCATTCTTAATACTCATTTAACTTAATGGTTTTCAAATTCCACGCAAAACAACTCAAATATATTATCAATCCACATCAAAACACATCAATTCATTTTTCCACAAAATCCAACCATACACATATCAAATTTCATCAGTATCAATTAAGAACACGTCAAAAACAACGAACACAAATCAACACAATCCACCACTCAAACACACAAGTTTCATTTACTCAAAATCATACATAAATGAGTTTAAATTCACTTTCCATGATACATTCATCAAGATAACCAAAACCTAACTCTAAGATTTACCCAAAAAGCCTTAGATACATTTTCCCCAAATCAATACTCCAACCCTAACAAATTTTTTTTCCATACGACCACAGATAAGGCCATAAATGCAAACTAAATGTTTGGAAGGAGCCCTTACCTTCACGTTAGCTTTAACGTGCGATTACGGCACCGTGAGTAAATCCGGTAAAATCTCCGCTCGTAACGCCGCTTCCAAAGTTGGTCCACTAGCACTGTAGCACGGAGGTGAGCAACTTTCCCTTCTATCTCTTTGCGAAACGAAGCTTAGATCTAGGTGAAACAGGGAGGTTTGTGTTTGACGGTTTTGAAATCCCTAATACCGTTTTCGAATCCGGAAGAAAGGAAGAAGCTGGAAACTTGATCTTTCTCACCCACTAGCCTTGGGTTTCGATTTTCGAACTCAAAGGAAGCTAGGAAAGCAAAGAAAAGTATAACAATGGAGGAAGGAGGAAGTTGGCTTCGCGTGAGGTAGAGGAAGGAGATGGATTTGCTTTCTTTCTTTCCTTCCCTTTTTAGTTTCTCCATTTTTCTTTCCTTTATATTTTTTTTTCTTTCTATTTCCTCCTCTTTCTTTTCTTATATTTCCTTTTTTTCCTTTTCCAACAAACATATATATATATATATTTATATATATTAATTACTTTTAACAAATATCTTCAAATCTAGATATTTATTAAAATTACCATTTCACTCATAACGCATTAAATTCTTCGTAAAAGATTTCACCGCAGTTAATTTAATTTATTTATCGACGAGTAATTCTATTTGAGCATCAAAATATCTTTTTGGGCATTTAAGCTCACAAAATATTAATAACTTGGCTAAAAAGCCTCCGAGTTCCATTCCCAAAATACACCAAAATACAAACGGTGTAATTTAAAATTATGGGTCTTACATTACTACCCCCCTAAAAATTAGTTTTGTCCTCGAAACTATAAGTCGATAAATAACTCTGGGTGTTGTTTCCTCATCTTGCTCTCGAGTTCCCAAGTCGCATCTCCTGTAATTGGGTTCCAATTCACCTTGACCAACGAAACATCTTTGGTCCTCAATCGCTTAATCTTCATGTCATCAATTCTCACAGGTGGTACTTCGAACGACAGGTTGCCCTTTAGCTGTATTATGTCTGGTTCGATCACATGAGATGGATCTGCAGGATATTTCCTCAACTGTGACACATGAAACACGTCATGAATATTGGACAGTATCGGAGATAATGCAATCCGATAAGCAACAGGCCCAATTCGTGCAGAAATCTGATATGGTCCAATGAATTTTGGAGTCAACTTCTTCGATCGCAATGCTCTACCAACTCCAGTAGTAGGTGTGACTCTTAGAAATACATGGTCCCCCTGTTCGAATTCTAAACGTCTGAGATGCTTGTCCGTGTAACTCTTCTGACGATCATGTGAAGTCTTCATTTTCTCCTTGATCTTCCTTACCTTAGCTGTAGTCTGTTGCACCATCTCTGGTCCGACAATCATACTTTCACCATCCTTATACCAACACAAGGGCGTCTGACACTTGCGCCCATATAAAGCCTCATATGGTGCCATTCCAATACTTGCGTGGAAACTATTGTTGTAGGTGAACTCAATCAACGGAAGTACGTCATCCCAACTTCCTCTATCATCTAATACACATGCTCTCAACAGATCCTCTAGAGACTGATTCTTCCTTTTAGTCTGTCCGTCCGTTTGTGGATGGTAAGCTGAACTCAATCGTAGTTTTGTTCCCAACGATTCGTGCAATGCTCCCCAAAAATGTGATGTGAACTTCAGATCACGGTCTCACAATTTCGACAATGTAGACCTCTGTTAGCTGATATACCTTATAGGTGGTCTTTACTGGCAAAAGTGTGCGGATTTAGTCAGTCGATCCACTATCACCCATATAGAATCATTCTTTTGCCTTGTTTTTGGCAATCCAGTTATAAAGTCCATGAAAATGCTGTCCCACTTCCACTCAGATATATTTAGAGGTTGCAACACCCCAGCAGGTCGCTGATGTTCCACCTGGTACGAAACATCCATCTAGTACCAAACCTAAACACTAAGTCTGACAACGACACATTGAGTACAATATATCATTGCCTAATGATAGGACTTCCAATCCATACCAAGAATGATCTTGGGTTATTGTAGAGGTAAACAAATGAAATTAATCGAGAAATCTCTATTATGGACAATTACTTGGCAATGTAAACATGCAATATTTTCTGTCAAAGTCTTAGCAGGCGTAAAACAACCAAATAAAAAGGGTAGTGACGACGCAGATAACTTCCAACGATTCATACAATCCATAGTAATGAAGGAATGGGTTGTCCCCAAATCAGAAAGTGTAGTTAGGGGGTTACCTGTAATCGCACAGTCATATTGAATCAGATTGCTAGATCAATTTCCAACTTCAGCGCCGACGCAATAAACATGTCCTCTAGCAGTAGGAAGAGTAATCCTAGATACATTCACCATTGTTTCCACATTCGGAGCCTTGCAATTCTTTGCAAAGTGCCCTGGTTTATGGCAATTATAGCAAGTAGGACTGTTAAAGGTACACGCATAAGCATAATGTCCCTCTTCTCCACATCGGAAACATCGTATCCCTTGTCCCACTTGTCTCCCAAAGTCTTGGTTCCCTGGGTTATTCTGTCCCCCGTTGTTATCATGTGGTCGATTATAAGGTTTAGCAACTTGTTTTCCCTTGTTCTGATACTTCACCCGACTAGGCCCTCCTGAGTTAAAATTCCCTCCTCGGCTGGCTCTCTTATTCTTCATATCCTCAACTTCTCTACATTTTTCCACAAGAACTTGGAAACGTTGAATTCCCAAGGGTAAGATAGAGTCTTGAATCTCATACTTTAGTCTGTCTTGGAAACGATGACACAAGAATGGCTCATCAATCTCTTCACAGAAAAATCTAAAATGCCTTGATAGTGATTCAAACTTAGCAGCGTATTCGCCCATCGTCATGTTCTCCTGATGCAGTCTCAGGAAATCATCACCCAGTCTAGTCCTGGTACTCATCGGGAAGTATTTGTCTAAAAACTTCCTTTTGAAAGATTCCCAGTTCACCTCCTCGTGAGCTGATCTCATCAACAATCTTGTACTCCTCCACCAGTACTCGGCATCTCCTAGTAGCATATACGTGGCATAGTTGACCTTCACTCCCGCCTGACAGTTAATCATTTCGAAGATCTTCTCCACTTCTTGGATTCATTGATCTACTTTCTCTGAATTCTCATGCCCCTCAAACTTGGGAGGATTGTAACGACGAAAGTCTTTTAATCCTCTTGACTCTGCAACACGGATCTCTCTTTCCCTCTTTTCGAGATCACGTTGAGTCTTGGCAGCAGTCTGTGCAACAACAGAAGCAACCATGTTATTCATAGCCTCCGCCATTCGATTATCCCTATTGGCATTGGCTCTCGGAACGTCATTCCTCCTTGGCGGCATGGTTTTCCTATAAAACCATCAACGAGTAGAGTCTTAACACTACTTCAATAATTCCAAAAATAACTTCCGACCACATCAGCACATATTAATTATTCTGAACTTGACAACTCAAACCACCTAAATCGACACATGATCAGACAATAACTCCTAACCTACAATCTAGAACTAAAGGTTCCACAGCCCCCAAAGAAAACCAAACCAAAGCTCTGATACCACAATGTAACACCCCATTTTTCAAAGCGAGGGTGTATTTTTTTTCAAAAGAGATTAAAATAAAAGAGAGAAATGAATAAGATAAACACCTTTAAATATATAATTAAGTCATTATAATTTACAAGCAGCGGAAAAAGTTCTCAATCCATGAATTCAAAATATTTACATAACAAAAGTGGTACAGTCTTCCATGTTTAAAAATAAACGCAACCCAAAAAAGACATCCGTTCCCTCTGTGTCAACCTAGTCTGATCATTTTACAAAACACTAAACACCCTGAGTGATCTCCACGCGCCCAGTGAGATCCTCCTAGCGTAGCTCCAAACAAGCATTCCCATCTACATTCCCATTCGTAGGGTACGAACCGATAGGATCATCCTGGCTCTCATTTGAGGGCAAAGCCCAGATTTCCAGAATAGTTGTAAAGGGCCCCCAACCGAAATTAACAGTTAACACATAACAGTTAAGTTTTCAAATGCATAAAATATCCTCTCAACTAAGCATGCACCTTAAAAGGATTTTTCATATGCGAAGAGTTCATATAATGCTTGCCAAATATAAATCAAATAAAGTTCTCTAAATATCAAGTAATATATAATTGACCAAAGCATTGATAAATCAATTGAGTAATCAACTATCCAACTCAAAATAAGATTTTCCACTAAGCCAATCGATTGGGCAAATCGATTTCCTGAAAGTTTTTAGTGAAAATAGAACTCTGAACTTACATCAATCGATTGGGGAAATTGATTTTGTGAAAGACAGAGCCCCTGTAATGAATCCAATCGATTTGCTAAATCCATTTCTTAAGTGGTTTTGAAACAACACATTACCAAATCGATTGGGTAAATCGATTTCGTGAAAGACAGAGCCCCTGTATTGAAGCCAATCGATTGGGCAAATCCATTTCGTGAAAAATGGTTGAGTTCTTGGATGGCCAAATCGATTTGGTCAATCGATTTCTTCAATACATTTTCAAATTTCAAGAAAATAGGAGACATATCAATCGATTCATCCAACCGATTTTTTAAAGGGTTTTGAAAGAAATTTACAAAATCCATTTGACAAATCGATTTGATCAATTTAGAGAAGTCCCTGTAACTGATCCAATCGGTTGGGGCAATCGATTTCCCTGCGTAAACTTCAAAAAATACATAAACTAACTCAATCACATTCATACATAATCCAAAATCATAACACTTAGCAATTCCAACGTGATCACCACGACAAATTGGGCTTCGAAATAGTTTCGCAATCAAACATGCTATCACCAAATTCCAAAACATAACACTTAACACTTATAACACAATTACTACAACATCATGATGAACCAACAATTCACAATTTACCAGGGTGTAGTCTCTCACAAACAAACACATGTGCAGTCTCTCACAAACAAACACAATTTACCAGGGTGTAGTCTCTCACGGAAAAACACGTGTGCAGTCTCTCACGGACAAACACAATTTACCAGGGTGTAGTCTCTCACGGACAAACACCTGTGCAGCCTCTCATGGACAAACACAATTTACCCAAAAACGTAAGTCGTAAACGTACCAACTATGACGGGTCAGTACTGTTTACCGAGGTGCCACCTATCACGGGTCAGCACAACTTACCAAAAAGCATAAACCATAAACGTACTGCCTATCACGGGCCCGTACCGTTTACCAAGGTGCCACCTATCACGGGTCTGCACGGTTTACTAAAACAAACATTAAGTAAACAAGACATTAAGAGATTCCCCATTCTTAATACTTATGTAAGTACAGAAGTACGACTAAGAGGGGGGGGGTGAATTAGGTGTTAGTAAATTTTCTGTTTTTAGTGATATAGTAGTTGGATTTTTAAGAGTTGAAGAACAAGGCTTAATAATTAACTGCAGTAAGTAAATGGACACTTTGAGATTTATCCTAGTTCCCCTTATAACCAAGGGTACGTCCAGTCCTCTTGCACACCACAAGAGATTAATCCAATACTTGTCAGAAAATGTACAATACCCACCCTGGGATTCTTGTTACAAAACTCTATCAAAAACTTCTAAGATAGCACACCACTATCTTAGATTAAGCTATCTTTTACAAATGGTACAATAAGATTTGAATGAGTCTAAGAGGTGGTATATTGATAAACAACTCAATAACAATCCAAGTACTTGAGAACTTTATCCAATGATATGAAAATGAAATGCAAGTACTTAGTATAAAATCAGAATTTTGTTCAAAATTGTTCAATGTATGGATTCAAGGATTGTTAACCTTTGATATGAAGTTATGGGGTATTTATACTCCATAAACATCCCTTCAGATTCGTGTCCATTGATCCAAGAGGTTTGATGAAAAATTACAATGTTCTAGAGCCATCCCAGTTCTAAAAAATTATAATGTTTCCAGTTGTATTCGAATACAGGATATGTGTATTCGAATACACCTCTTTGTAACGTTCAAAAATATTCAAAATTTTCATCTTGTATTCGAATACACATTGGTGTAGTTGAATATAGATTAGTAAAATTAGCCACTGACTTAGCTTGTATTCGACTACATATGTGTGTAGTCGAATACACAAAAAGAATTTTTGCCATTGACTTAACTTGTATTCGACTACAGATGTGTGTAGTCAAATACAACATTTAGATTTTTGCTTCTGACTTAAGTTGTATTCGAATACAACATGGTGTATTCGAATACACTTTTGTAATTAGTCAAAAATGTGATTTTAAATGTTTTGTTAATGTTGTTTTGACTTTTGAAAATATGTTAAATGCATATGTACATATAAATTGTTCTCAAGTATTTGAACTATTGATTTGTATCATATACCTTTACATTTTATCATTTATTATTTGGATGTTGAAGCTTATTGTGAGGACATTTTGATCTTATTTTTGATCTTGTTGTATTGTCCATAATTGGTGGTCTTGTCGTCATCAAAAATATGTAGTTTACATTCTCCCCCTTTTTGATTATGACAAAATGTTGTTGTGAAGAGAGTGTATAGTGGAAATCATTGCTCCCCCGTAATATATGCATACTCCCCCGTTGTATGTGACGATTTGAAAAACTTGTTTTGGAGTACCTACAAGGTTTTGAAATGCAACAACAATACCAAATTTTCTACCCCTTTTGACATGATCAAAAAGAAGAAAAATGTAGAAAAAGAGGCATACAATTTTGCAAGTATAATCATTCTAATAAGACAAATGACATTAAAGTTAACAAAGAGGATAACACAAAGGAAAATGAAGTCATAACATCATAATAGTTAATACATAAGATGTTGCAATATTAGCAATACAAAACAAACCATAATCCAAACGACAAATTAGTACATAAACCGATATCAAGGTAGTACATAATGCAAATAGTTAAATTAGTGCAAATACATGCCAAATTGTGAACTTAATCAAAAGCTGTCGGAATGTGAAAGTGATCAATTTTGTCTGATAAATCACTAAGGTCTTGAGAAAGAGTGTTATGATTGCGATCAAGAGTAGTTTCAATGTTTTGAAAGCGAGTGTCAATAGAAGTTGTCAAAGTGTCGAATTGAGTTTGAAAGAAGGTTTGGAGAGAATCAAGGCGAGTCATGATCATTTGATTTGAGATATAGTCATCATCAGACACAGTTTCCTCGCCATCTTCATTGGCTTGAGCAGCATTTGAGGGTCCAGCATTGTCATCCTGTGCAGCATCAAATGGTTGACCAGAATCACCTTCATGCACAAAAGCTTCAAGCTCCTCATTCCAGATGATCCGCATGCTAGGCAATACTCCTAAATCCAACATATTTTCTTTTGTAGGTGTAAACATAACTTCATCAGAGAAGTCCACACCAAAGTGTTCCAAAATTCAAGAAACTTCATTTGCATATGGTAAGCCAATTGCCTCGCGAGATCCAAACATAATAGATTTCACAAAAAATGCCCAATTTAATTGACGTCCTTCATACATGAAATTCATAATTTGTAATTCAAACTCCGAAATTTGGGAGTAATTTCCAGCCTTCGGAACTAGAATGTAGCTAAGGAAATAATGCAGGAGCCTATAATCGACAGTAAGATTGCCCACACCATACCTTTGCTGGGCATATTTGGAACTTGCCTGAGCTCTCTTTTGTTCCATGGTACGTCTATCATACCGACAAAGGGAAACATAGGCATCATACTTAGAAATATCACCCCATTCACACAATTTGTTTGGACAAAAATTTTCACCATTAAACGGAATATTCAGAATTTCTCCAATAGTTTTGGTATTTAAACGAATGGTTTTACCCTTAACGCGAGAGACTAGCAGTTTTCCCTCTTGCATGAGATTACAATAAAAAACCCTAACCAAATCTGGATAAACTGGACCATTGTAGCCTATAAATTCTTCAACATGTTGTGTTTTGAGCAACGCAGGAAATTTAAAGTCAGAGAAGGAGTTTAAAGTACCATACTTTGGAATAATAAGTCACTTGTCCGAGTAAAATGTGCGAAAACGATCAATTTCCTCTGGTGTGTGTAGAAGCCGTGATAGATCCATGATGTTGGGATTCCTGGTTCATTTTCGTGAGGGACCTACTGCTGCATGCTTGGTGCGTGGTCCTCATTTGCGGGCATCAATGGTGAGAAAGGGGATTTTTGGTGAAAGTGGGTTTTAGAGAAAATGTGAGAGTTTTAGAGAGTTGAAAAGAAATGACAAGAGGAAGTAAAGAGTAATGGATTGTGTGAGGTTAGGTGAATGGGTAAGTGAGTGGAAGGAGGATGGATGAGTTTTGGAGAGAAGAGAGAAGAGAGAAGAACTTAGGGTTGTATTCGAATACCAAATGAAATAACCCTAAATGTGTGATTCAACTTTTATATTTGGGCAAAAACGCGAAGGTGTATTCGACTACACCTTATTGTATTCGAATACACAATTTTCTGGGAACGTGTATTCGACTACACATCATTTGTATTCGAATACAGGAAATCTGGGAAAGTTTGTATTCGAATACATATAGTTGTATTCGACTACATAAGCACAGTTTTGCTTAAAAACTCAATTTTTATGAAACTTGCATCATGTAATTCACAAGAAATAATAAAAAAAGCAATAATCAACAAGAAATAACAAACTTATATATCAAAAGGCAATAATTAACAAGAAATAACAAATATGACAAACTATGTATATTTTTCAATGGTTAAAGATCATTTTCACTCAAAATACCAAGTTCTCTTCGAATTTTATAAAATGAGTCTTTAGGTAGTGGTTTTGTAAATATATCAGCCAATTGATTGTGTGTATCAAAAAATGTTACCTCAACATTACCTTTAAGCACATGATCCCGTAAAAAATGATGTCGATGTGTTTAGTTCTTGAATGCATGATTGGATTCATTGAGATGTTTATAGCACTTGTGTTATCACATCTTAAGGGAATGCATCCGAGATCTACTCCATAGTCATGTAATTGCAGTTTGAGCCAAAGAATTTGGACACAACAACTTCCTGCTGCAATGTATTTAGCTTCAACAGTACTTAGTGCAACACATGCATGCTTTTTACAAGACAATGAAACTAGTGCATTTCCTACGACATGACACGTGCCGCTGGTGCTTTTACGGTCTGTTTTGCATCCCGCATAATCCAAATCGGAGTATCCAACTAAGCTACATATGCTACCCTTAGGATACCATAGGCCTACATTCGTCGTTCCTTTTAGATACTTCATTATTCTTTTAACAGCTACTTCATGTGATTCTTTCGGATCTGCCTGAAACCTTGCACACAGACAAACACTAAACATAATATCTGGCTGGCTGGCCGTTAGTTATAATAATGATCCAATCATACCTCAATATTTGGATATGTCAATTGAAATTCCTGATTCATCTTTATCGACATATGTTCCGGAGCCCATTGGAGTTGTACTTTCTTTGCAATTTTCCATTTCAAATTTCTTTAGTAATTCTTTACAATATTTTGCTTGATTGATGAAGATTCCGTGCTCAAGTTGTTTGATATGAAGTCCAAGAAAGTAGTTTAATTTTCCCATCATGGACATTTCGAATTCTCCTTGCATTATTGAAGAGAATTCTTCACATATGTCCTTGTTGGTTGATCCAAATATTATATCATCAACATAAATTTGAACCAATAATGTGTGGCCATTATCTCTTTTGACAAATAACGTTTTATCAACCTCCCCTTTGTCAAATCCTCGTGCACATAAAAAGGTGCTTAATCTGTCATACCAAGCTCTTGGAGCTTGTTTTAGACCATACAGAGCTTTTCTGAATTTGTAGACATGTGAGGGATTTTTGGAATCTTCAAACCCAGGAGGCTGTTTGACATAGACCTCTTCATTTATGTATCCATTTAAGAAGGCACTCTTTACATCCATTTGATATAACTCAAAATTCATGGAACAAGCATATGCTAGTAGTAACCGTATAGCTTCTAATCTTGCTACCGGAGCAAATGTTTCGTCAAAATCTATTCCTTCTTCTTGATTGTATCCTTGAGCAACCAATCTAGCTTTGTTGCGAACCATTATGCCATTCTCATCTAGTTTATTTTTAAACACCCATTTTGTATCAATGATGTGTTTATATCCAAGATTAGGAACAAGTTCCCATACTTGGCTTCTTTCAAATTGATTGAGTTCTTCTTGCATGGCAAGTATCCATTGATCATATTTAAGTGCTTCACCAATTTTGGAGGGTTCGATTTGTGAAACAAATGCCATGTTTAAACAAGCATCTTGCTGTTTTAATCTTGTTGTGACTCCTTTATTGATATCACCTATGATATTATCAATTGGGTGATATCTATGGGTTCTCCACTCTTTAGGAAGATCATCACTTTGCCTTTCAGTATTGACTTCACTTTCTTGATCTGGTTGAGTAGTTTGAATTTCTTTGCTTGGATCATTGCTTTCAAAAACATCATCATCACAAGAAATAATATTTTCTTCTTTTATGGGGTTAGTTTCATCAAAAGTTACATGCATTGATTCTTCAACTACTAAAGTTCTTTTATTGAAAATTCTAAATGCTTTACTAGATAAAGAATAACCGAGAAATATACCTTCATCAGCTTTTTCATCAAATTTACCAAGATTGTCTTTACCGTTATTTAACACAAAACATTTGCATCCAAAAATGTGGAAGTGAGAGATATTGGGTTTTCTTCCTTTGTAAAGTTCATAAGGGGTTTTCTTAAGAATTGGCCTAGTCGCTTAGCATAGTTCTAGCGAGCTCTATTAAGGATCTGTTCTTTCTTTCAACAACCCCATTTTGTTGTGGTGTCCTTGGTGCAGAAAAATTGTGGAAAATGCCATTTTCTTCACAAAATTCTTCAAATGAAGTATTTTGAAATTCTCTTCCATGATCACTTCTAATTGATACAATTTTGGCAGATTGTTCATTTTGGACTAGCTTGGCATAGTTTTTAAATGCCTTAAAAGCTTCATTTTTACTTGCCAAAATAAGGTCCATGTGAACCTTGAATAATCATCAACAATAACTAGTCCATATGAGTTTCCACCAAGACTTTTAGTTCTTGATGGACCAAACAAGTCCATATGTATCAATTGTAGTGGTCTAGAGGTTGAAATGACATTTTTAGGTTTGAAAGAGCTTTTTGTTTGTTTGCCTTTTTGACATGCGTCACACAATTTATCCTTTATAAATTTCATTTTTGGTAAGCCTACAACAATATCATGCTTGACCAATTTGTTTAAATGATCCATGTGAATATGAGCAAATCTCTTATGCCATAGCCACGCATCATTATTGTCACTTACCAAAAGACATGTCATTTTTAAGGATAAATCGTCAAGATTAAGTATGAAAATGTTTTTGAAACGCTTACCGACAAAGTGAGTTTCATTTGTAGATTCATTTTGGATGATGCACTCATCTTTATTAAAAACTATCTTGTACCCTTTGTCGCAAAGCTGGCTGATGCTTATGAGATTGTGTTTTAGTCCTTCAACATATAAGACATCTTCAATTGAGGGGGATGGTGCTGTACCGACTTTTCCAATGCCTAAAAATTTTCCTTTGTTATTGTATCGATATACTACATGTCCCTTTGACTCAAGTGTTAAGGCTGAAAATTTTGTCACATCACCCGTCATATGTTTGGAGCATCCGCTATCTAAGTACCACATATTTGAAGTATCTTGCTTGCATGCCTACAAAATTGAAATCAAACTTTATTAGGTACCCAATGTGCTTTGGGTCCTTGATGGTTAGTACCTTTCTTTACCCATATGTAATGCCCACTTGGAACACTAATGTTTCTAATGTGACATGTATTAGGTGTATGACCATGAAGACCACAATAAGAACAAGTAGGATAAAATCTACTATTAGTAGCATATGAATGAAATTTATTTTGAATAATTTTCTTTTTATAAAGATCATCCTTTTTCATAACTATAGTTTTTTCTTGATTAGATTGATTACTTGCTTTAACAAAAATAGTCTTGTTTAACTTTGGTTTATCAAAATTTGAATATCCTAGACCACTTTTATCATTTGAGTATCTTTGCATATTTAAGACATTTTCCAATCCTAATTGTCCCTTTTCGTATCGTTCAATTACTTTATTTAATTGAACAATTTTGAAGGAGAGGGAATCACATTTATTGCATGTAATATTCTGTTTTGGTTTTTCATAATTTTTCTCCATAATGTCAACTTTTTCTTGTAAACTTGTGATTTGTTTCTTTTGTGTTGACACTAGCTTACACAGATTTTTGCATTCAATAAGTAATTCCTTTATTGCGTTTTGAGTATCATTGTATTCTATAATTAATTCACTATTAGTTCTATTATAGTGAGGAGAGCCTATTTTACTAACCTCTTCTTCATCATCCGATTGATGCGAGGCCATTAATGCAACATTGGCGCATTCTTCACTTTCTGTTTCGGAAGATGAACTTACTTCATTGTCTTCCCAAGCTATGTATGCCTTCTTGAAGTCTTTCTTTTTGTTGGCATTCTTCTTAGCAAGGTTTGGGCAATCTGCTTTAATATGTCCTTGTTTTCCACATTCAAAGCAAGTGAAGTTTTGATTTGATGCAGAATTATCTTTCTTCTTGAAGCTTTTCTTTTTGAATGTTCTATTATTTTTAAGAAACTTACCAAATTTCTTAACAAGAAAGATAATATTTTCATCTTCATCTGAGTCGTCGTTTTTTATTTGTTCTCTTGATTCGGTCTTTAGAGCAATATTTTTGGTCTTCTTTTCTTGACTTTCATTTTGTTCTAGCCTTCCAAGTTCGATTTCATGCTCTTGAAGTTTTCCAAATAGTGCAGAAGGAGACATTTTGGATAGGCTTTTCTTTTCAGATATTGCTGTCACTTTTGGTTGCCATGCCCTTGTCAATGATCTTAGTACTTTTAGATTTAATTCATCATTGGTGAAGACTTTTCCAAGTGCTGTCAAGTGATTGGTCAAGTGAGAGAACCTTTTCTGTAGATCTAGAATAGACTCTCCGGGCTGCATTCAAATAACTCATATTCTTGTGATAGTGTGTTGAGTTTAGATCTTTTTACCTCAATGGTGCCTTCAGGAGTTATTTCCAACGTATCCAATATTTCTTTTGCTGTTTTGCAATGAGATATCCGGAAAAATTCATCCATTCCTAGTGCAGATTGCAATATGTTTTTAGCCTTCTTATCGAATAACACTTTTCTTTTATCATCATCAGTCCAAGAATCTTTTATCTTAATTTCTTCTTTGTTATTGATGACAGTTTTCGGAATGTGAGGCCCATTTTCCACTGCATCCCATATGTCATCTCCTTGTGCTTCAAGATATGCTTGCATACAAATTTTCCAGAAATCGTAGTGCTCTCCAACAAAACATGGTGGCTTGGTACTGCTACCACCATCTCTAAAAACAGGTTGTGCGGAAGCCATGTATATTTGATCGAGGAGTAAGTTACCTTAACCCGCTCTGATGCCAATTGTAAGTACAGAAGTACGCCTAAGAGCGGGGGGGGGGGGGTGAATTAGGTGTTAGTAAGTTTTCTGTTTTTAGTGATATAGTAGTTGGATTTTTAAGAGTTTAAGAATAAGGCTTAATAATTAACTGCAGTAAGTAAATGGACACTTTGAGATTTATCCTGGTTCCCCTTATAACCAAGGGTACGTCCAGTCCTCTTGCACACCACAAGAGATTAATCCAATACTTGTCAAAAAATGTACAATACCCACCCTGGGATTCTTGCTACAAAACTCTAACAAAAACTTCTAAGATAGCACACCACTATCTTAGATTAAGCTATCTTTTACAAATGGTACAATAAGATTTGAATGAGTCTAAGAGGTGGTATATTGATAAACAAATCAATAAAAATCCAAGTACTTGAGAACTTTATCCAATGATATGAAAATGAAATGCAAGTACTTAGTATAAAATCAGAATTTTGTTCAAAATTGTTCAATGTATGGATTCAAGGATTGTTAACCTTTGATATGAAGTTATGGGGTATTTATACTCCATAAACATCCCTTCAGATTCGTGGCCATTGATCCAAGAGGTTTGATGAAAAATTACAATGTTCTAGAGCCATCCCAGTTCTAAAAAATTGTAATGTTTCCAGTTGTATTCGAATACAGGATATGTGTATTCGGATATACCTCTTTGTAACGTTCAAAAATATTCAAATTTTTTATCTTGTATTCGA
Organism: Cicer judaicum; assembly: GCA_037974835.1. Taxonomy (NCBI): domain Eukaryota; kingdom Viridiplantae; phylum Streptophyta; class Magnoliopsida; order Fabales; family Fabaceae; genus Cicer; species Cicer judaicum. The sequence goes on along the minus strand of JBBPBS010001075.1, from coordinate 1,694,629 downwards.
ATACACATTGGTGTAGTCGAATACAGATTAGTAAAATTAGGCACTGACTTAGCTTGTATTCGACTACATATGTGTGTAGTCGAATACACAAAAAGAATTTTTGCCACTGACTTAACTTGTATTCGACTACAGATGTGTGTAGTCGAATACAACATTTAGATTTTTGCTTCTGACTTAAGTTGTATTCGAATACAACATGGTGTATTCGAATACACTTTTGTACTTAGTCAAAAATGTGATTTTAAATGTTTTGTTAATGTTGTTTTGACTTTTGAAAATATGTTAAATGCATATGTACATATAAATTGTTCTCAAGTATTTGAACTATTGATTTGTATCATATACCTTTACATTTAATCATTTATTATTTGGATGTTGAAGCTTATTGTGAGGACATTTTGATCTTCTTTTTGATCTTGTTGTATTGTCCATAATCGGTGGTCTTGTCGTCATCAAAAATATGTAGTTTACAACTTATTTAACTTAAACGATTTTCAAAACAAACATTAAGTAAACGAGACATTAAGAGATTCCTCATTCTTAATACTCATCTAACTTAAGCGATTTTCAAAACAAACATTAAGTAAACAAGACACTAAGAGATTCCCCATTCTTAATACTTATTTACATTAAACGATTTTGAAAACAAACATTAAGTAAACGAGACATTAAGAGATTCTCCATTCTTAATACTCATTTAACTTAAGCGATTTTCAAAACAAACATTAAGTAAACAAGACATTAAGAGATTCCCCATTCTTAATACTTATTTAACTTAAACGATTTTCAAAACAAACATTAAGTAAACGAGACAATAAGAGATTCCCCATTCTTAATACTCATTTAACTTAAACGATTTTCAAAACAAACATTAAGTAAACAAGACATTAAGAGATTCCCCATTCTTAATACTTATTTAACTTAAAAGATTTTCAAAACAAACATTAAGTAAACGAGACATTAAGAGATTCCCCATTCTTAATTCTCATTTAACTTAAACGATTTTCACAACCAAACACACATTAAGTAAACAAGACATTAAGAGATTCCCCATTCTGAATGCTCGTTTAACTCTAATGGTTTTCAAATTCCACACAGAACAACCTCAACCGTGTTCAGAAATTAATTACACAATTCACGCCAAAACACAATAATTCATGTCTCCACAAAATCATTTTTTCGACAACATTAAGTAAACGCAGATATTAAGAGATTCCCCATTCTTAATACTCATTTAACTTAACGATTTTCAAAACAAAACATTAAGCAAACATAAGTATTAAGAGATTCCCCATTCTTAATACTCTTTTAACTTAAACAGTTTTCCAAACAAACATTAAGTAAACAAGACATTAAGAGATTCCCCATTCTTAATTCTCATTTAACTTAAATGATTTTCCAAAACAAACATTAAGTAACCAAGACATTAAGAGATTCCCCATTCTTAATGCCCAATTAACTTAAACCATTTTCCCAAACACACATTAAGTAAACAAGACATTAAGAGATTCCCCATTCTTAATACTCATTTAACTTAATGGTTTTCAAATTCCACGCAAAACAACTCAAACATATTATCAATCCACATCAAAACACTTCAATTCATTTTTCCACAAAATCCAACCATACACATATCAAATTTCATCAGTATCAATTAAGAACACGTCAAAAACAATGAACACAAATCAACACAATCCACCACTCAAACACACAAGTTTCATTTACTCAAAATCATACATAAATGAGTTTAAATTCACTTTCCACAGTACATTCATCAAGATAACCAAAACCTAACTCTAAGATTTACCCATAAAGCCTTAGATACATTTTCCCCAAATCAATACTCCAACCCTAACAAAATTCTTTTCCATACAACCACAGATAAGGCCATAAATGCAAACTAAAAGTTTGGAAGGAGCCCTTACCTTCACGTTAGCTTTAACGTGCGATTACGGCACCGTGAGTAAATCCGGTAAAATCTCCGCTCGCAACGCCACTTCCAAAGTTGGTCCACTAGCACCGTAGCACGGAGGTGAGCAACTTTCCCTTCTATCTCTTTGCGAAACGAAGCTTAGATCTAGGTGAAACGGGGAGGTTTGTGTTTGACGGTTTTGAAATCGCTAATACCGTTTTCGAATCCGGAAGAAAGGAAGAAGCTGGAAACTTGATCTTTCTCACCCACTAGCCTTGGGTTTCGATTTTCGAACTCTAAAGAAGCAATGAAAGCAAAGAAAAGTATAACAATGGAGGAAGGAGGAAGTTGGCTTCGCTTGAGGCAGAGGAAGGAGATGGATTTGCTTTCTTTCTTTCCTTCCCTTTTTACTTTCTCCCTTTTTCTTTCCTTTATATTTCTTTTCTTTCTATTTCCTCCTCTTTCTTTTCTTATATTTCCTTTCTTTCCTTTTCCTTCCAAACAAACATATATATATTTATATATATTAATTACTTTTAACAAATATCTTCAAATCTAGATATTTATTAAAATTACCATTTCACTCATAACCCATTAAATTCTTCGTAAAAGATTTCACCGCAGTTAATTTAATTTATTTATCGATGAGTAATTCTATTCGGGCATCAAAATATCTTTTTGGGCATTTAAGCTCACAAAATATTAATAACTTGGCTAAAAAGCCTCCAAGTTCCATACCCAAAATACAAACGGTGTAATTTAAAATTATGGGTCTTACAAATATCAAATACCACACATTTAACGAAGTTAAATCAATCAACACTTTATAAATATTTCTATTCCACATTTTAATCTCACAATTTCCATACTTTATAATTAATCAATTTATCACTCAAATGGCTACTGCCATATGTAACGAGCCCCAAATTAATCGTTAGCAACTACAGATTTTTTGTTCTTCTCACAATATATTACACTCATGAATTCAAATGCTCTCTCACCCTTATCTTATTTTGATGCTTTCAAACAAGAGTACAATTCCAAAAGCAAACAATATTTGTTCTTTGACTTTTTGTCCTTCAATCGATCTAACTTGACAATTTATGGATAAACATCAAAACTAAATTATGAGAAAAATACTCTAAAAACTAAATTTCGTAATTCGGTCAAGTAAAACTACCATAAATCAGAAAAACAATCATATGATAATATATACCCACTTTTCACAGGATCGTTTTGGCGTTGGTTTCACTCATATCGGACTTACGGTGAAGAAGAACGGTGCAAAATAACGAATTCTGTAAACGGATAAGTCGAGTATTTTATGGAGAAATTGGAGTAGTTAAAATTTTGAGAAAATGTTTTTAATTGACTAAGTAAATATATGAAACAACATATTGAAATTTAAACGGAAAAACTTTTCTCGACAATAATTGATTACGGATATCAATTTTTTTCCTTTTTCTCTCTGGTGCGATTCCTTTTTCTCTCCGGGCCGCATCTCTTCTTCTTTTCTTCTGAAGCACTACTTATTTTAGGTTTTATTTGACCCTTTTATTTTATTAACCTAACTCACTTAACCTTATTTTATTATTATTATTATTATTATTATTATTATTATTATTATTATTATTATTATCACAAGACCCAACTAATAACACACTTATTTTAATTTACTTATTTGTCTCTAAAATAATATATTTCAAAAATCAAATTAAAAGATTATTATATTATGAGAATAGTTAAAATAAAAAAATATATAACATCACTATTTTATTTAAGCTACTAAATCAATTAAATATGTATAAAATAGGCACAACTTAATAATCACACATATAAAAAAACTTAAGTGCGATATTGTTAATATTTCAAAATCAATATTTTACCCACTTAAAATATTAATTAAATAAATTAAAATTTTAAAATTATACTCTAGTATTCAAAGTTATTACTATACTTACTAGTATATGCGTTTTAAGGCATTTTAACATCAAGAACATATTTTAACACTTCAATTGTAAAAGTAAATATTTATTAATATATGAAAATAGTTATTTATAAAATATTTAATTAAATTAAGAAATAGTCATAACTATGTCCATATTTATCATTTAGTCAAATATGTATAAAACTAGCACATTGTAGAAAACACACAAATAACGAAAATTATTCCCAAACATTTATCAATATATATTATAAAATAATTTTAACATCAAATTAATTATTAAATTTCTATTTAATTAATAAAATAGTTTATTATAAAATTTGAAGTGTACAATTATCCCATCGTTAAAAAAAATTTGTCCTCGAAATTGTAATGAACAATACGAAAATTTGTAATCAACTAATTTCTCAAACAATATTCTACAAGTTTTACTCTTCGTAAAGAACGTTTTAATTCTATCCACAATTACTCTACCGATTTCACATAAGTTGGAAAGGTAGTGAAACATTTATTATATTTCACGTTCAAGAAGTACAAATAGAAACACATATAACAACTCAGTGACATATGCATTCACTTAAGTTTTTTGTTTTAAAGGAAAACTAATGTGTATAATCATAGTTGTAACGCCCCAATTTTTTTTTATCTAATTATTACTTAAAAATATTTTTTTTTGTTGTTGTAAAAGAACGTGATGTAATTTACTAAAATATTATTTATTTATTCATTTACAAAATTAATATTACAATTGTTAGATCGATATTCATTTATGTTACAAAAATAAAATAAATTCTCTTTAAGTGAAATTCAAAAGAACAATGTTGACTGAAATTAAGAACATTCAATTGGAATAAATAATCACTTCCACATTTGTATTAAAAGTTAATTATGACGAGTAAATAACTTTACAATGTAACACAAATATTCTAGTAATATAAAAGATTATTTTTAAATAAAAGTCCCATTTTCTCAAGCTCGTGCACCAATCAAACATCATTCATGCAACTCTTTGAGATTAATAGTACCTAAATGTTGGTGTAAGGGGGTCAATTCATCCCACAACAAAAATTAAACCAAATAATAAAATAACAACCATAAAATATGAATATAAAATCCTTTTGTAATAAAAGATTTAAAGAAATTGATTATTTAATAGTTCTCAAAATATACCAAAAGTCATAAAATGTATATAAATAAGTAACAACCGTAGAACAAATAATTAAATCAAAATAAAAATGACAATAAAATGTATATAAGTTATGCATGCTCCTAAACATATATGATCCGGATATAACCAGCCACACAGGCGTCCACACAGAAGTCACTCATACCAATGGGGAAAAATTAAACCAGCCACACAGGCGTCCACAAAGATGCATATGATATGTTATGAAATGATAATGATGCTCAAAAAGTACATGACACCACTCACTTAAACAATCACACAAATCATCAGTCACTTAGGCAACCACAAAGATAACAATATTTAAAACACAAATCACCCGCCACTTAGGCATCCACAAAGATAACAATTTTTTTAAAACACAAATCACCAGCCACTTAGGCAACCACAAAGATAATGATATTTAAAACACAAGTCACCAGCCACTTAGGCAACCACAAAGATAACAATATTTTAAACACAAATCACCAGCCACTTAGGCAACCACAGACAAAATATTTTAGAATAAACTTTTTAATCACACAAGATATCAAATATATATTCTCATGAATGTTCATAGTTAAAGCTCAATAACTTCAACACATCAAATATGCATGTGAACAAGTATCTCAAAATCAATTTTCATTTTAATAATCCATAAGATTCGATTTGACTACGTATTATTGATAACGATTAAAACTCATATCACCAAGACTACAATAGCGACATAAATTTCATTCCCTCCACTGTAAAGATTTCCGCATTCTAAAAATGGACTATTTATTAACGCATTTAATAATCAATTTTCTCATATTATGAAATTTTCTTCAAGACACATATATTGTTCATAAAAGTCAAGTTTTCATTTTAAAATATTCAAAAGTCCACACTTAAAATCAAATACACATCATAATAAACATATTATTAATTACATCATTATAAAAATTATAACTTTATAATTAAATACTCTAAAACATGTAAAGCACTAAATATTTTCACTACAAACATATTTATCAAGGTATAATAAAAATAATATTTTATAATTAATTTAATCAAGATAGATGTATATAAAAAATAAAATAAAACAATCAAAGAATTATAGTTAATTTCTTTACGACAAAAATAAACATCAATCTTTTTCTTTTAAGACATCCAGACATCATATCAATATCTTAGAATCGCTAATTTAATATCTAGTCTAACTCTGCATGGGGAAAAGCCCTTACCTTAGGCGCTTTCTTCCTTAACATCTCTAAATTCGCACGAGAATTAGCTCATGAGACAATGATGAATTCAACACCGATAGATATTGGGATTTATGACTTCGAAAATTATTTTAGAAGTATACGAATGACAAATAGGTGTGACAGCAAGAGGTCTAATGAAAATGTATGAACATAATAGCTATTTACGTTGCAATATTACGATTGAGTTCTTGTCTGAAATTGAAGTGCACTTAATTCCAAAATTATGCTACCAATAATTACTATTTATTTAATTTTAGGATTAACTAATAAAGTTAACCATATATTACAGGGTGTCACACCATTTATTTTAATTAAATAAATAATATAGAGGGTCACATCACCCTTTTAATTTTTTATATAATAGTTACGAAACTAAAATATCATAAAATTATTTCTATAGACAATTAAAATAAAATCATAATTTTAGTTTAAAAGAGATGAATGCATTATATACAAAAAGTAGAATAGTCCCCTCTTAATTGCACAAAAACTCGTAATTAAATTTATAATCATCATTTTAAAAAATAAATTAAAGGTGTTAAGAATGAGTTAATGCACATTATGTCACACAATGAATCGTCATAAAATCTTGTCAAGGAGAGTAAAATAATTTCACTAACTCTATAATATCTCTAAAATGAGTACTTATTTGGTCATAAATAAAATTAACAAACAATATAAATTTTATAAATTTCAATTTAATTTAATATTTTAACTAATATTTTATCAAGTTAAATAAATCAAGCAAGACAAAAATACCACTCACACATAGCAAAATAAAACAAACATATGTAACACATCAATTTCGTGATTATCGAAACTAATCAAATAAGCAATAGACAATTGTCCATGTAGAAATTAATTATGCCATAAACTATTCTAATGTAATCGTCACACCAAAATAACTAAATAAAAAGAAAGGTTATAATTATTCAAGTAAAATAGGGAGTGGTAAATTTTAATTTAATTTATTTACATGGATAATAAATTATTAATTAAATAATAAATTAAAAAAATTACTAAAAGACGCATATATAATATATATAAAAATATTGGGGTGTTACAATCCTTACCCCCTTAAAAATAGTTTCGTCCTCGAAGCTACGAGGAAAAACAAATGAACAAGTTGCACACAAGTATTGACACATTTCTTAATAAACTAAGTAAAATTCTTTTGAATCCCCATTTGTGTGACAAAAATTTATTGTTTAGCAATAATTCGACTTAAATATAAGAATTGCATCGTACAAAAATTATTTGCTAAACACATGAACTAGTTAAAGCAAATTAATGAGCACATAAAGAAAAATAAAAGAAAAAAATTGAGAATGTCATTTGTTAAAATACAACAAATTTAGAATTATATGTTGATAACAATATTTTAAAATTTGAAAAATAGAACAAGAGGGATATCATAGCTCCTTTTATAAAAATCATTTCTATAAAGAAATTGATTTATTTGTGTTTATTTATTTATTTATTATACAATAGAATTTGACAATGCAATACTAATATACAAAATTCATTAATAATAATATACAATAATAATGATAATAAATAATAATAATAACAATCACCATATAATAATAATATAACACTTATGACTTGTTAATGAAATTAAAAATGATTGAAATTCAAATAAAATCAACATTTTTATAAACTCACCTATTTAATCCCGTTAAATTCCATAAATTCTATACATTTATTATTATTAATAGTGCACACATATTGTAACCTATCTCATAAAACAATGCAAAAGAAAATAAATCTTGATAGACTTAATAGGTAAAATAAAATTATTGTTATCGTCTTCTTCGAAATTATGTTGCTAGGGTGATTAGCCTCTCCAACTCAATTAGTAATAATCATATTAAATTTTTTTTTTTAAAAAAAAATCAAAGTTATTAAAAACTTTCATTACATTTGCAATTTCATGTCTCCCATTCATGTCAACCATGTTAATTCTTTTTAATCGAATACAACTTTTCAAATTAAAAACATAAGAAAATAAAACATAATTTTACAATTAAAATTTATGGCATTTAGATTATAATAATAAATACTGGAAAATATTAAATTTAGGTAACTAGACAAAATTCATTTTATAGTAATAAAAATATTCAATAATTGTTGGCAAGGAAAAACCATTCTTAGTCTCTTTTTGTGTGTGTAACTTTTAACATAAAATAAAAATCTAAATATTAATAAATAATAATAATAATGATAAAATAATTACAAAAATATACTATTTTAATTCTTCGTCTTAAAGTGTGTAAACAACATTAATAAAATAAGGAAAACATTGTATATGTATATAAACTCAAAAAGAAACATAACTCCATTAAATTGGTCTTA
>JBBPBS010001075.1:1669004-1685551 GCA_037974835.1 Cicer judaicum | reverse complement strand
AATGCTAAGAAAAACATGTAGGTAAGATTTCATATTTGAAAATAACACACAATAAATTAACAAATATTTAAAGCATATATTTAATTACGAAAATTATGGACGTTACACAATTAATGATATTTAAGTATTTAATAGAATTCAATAATTATAAAATTAAACAATAACATAATTAATGGCATATAATACAAATTTAACTAATTAGTAAAATTCAAATCCAAAAAGGTTACACAATTAATAATAATAACAATAATAATAATACTAATAATTTAAATAATTAATAACGAACGTTACACAATCAATGACATATAATTAAAATATTATGTAATTAATAAAATTCAAAATTTAGAAGATCGAACAAATAACACAAACAAATCATAATTTATATAACATACACGACACAATAAATTAACACCATTAAGCCAAATATTTAAGGCATATATTTAATTACGAAAATTATGGACGTTACACAAATTAATGATATTTAAGTAATTAATAAAATTCAATGATTAGAAAACCAACCAATAACATAATTAATGACATATAATACGAATTTAAGTAATTAGTAAAATACAAATCTAGAAATGTTAAACAATTAATAATAATAATAATAATAATAATAATTTAAATAATTAATAACATTCAAATTCACGAACGTTACATAACCAATGACATATAATTAAAATATTATGTAATTAATAAAATTCAAAATTTAGAAAATCGGACAAATAACACAAACAATTCATAATTTATATAACATATACGACACAATAAATTAACACCATTAAGCCAAATATTTAAGGCATATATTTAATTACGAAAATTAGGGACGTTACACAAATTAATAATATTTAAGTAATTAATAAAATTCAATAATTAGAAACCCAAACAATAATATAATTAATGACATATAATACGAATTTAAGTAATTAGTAAAATTCAAATTCAGAAATGTTACACAATTAATAATAATAATAATAATAATAATAATAATAATTTCAATAATTAATAACATTTAAATTCAAGAACGTTACACAATCAATGACATATAATTAAAATATTATGTAATTAATAAAATTCAAAATTTAGAAGATCGAACAAATAACAAAAACAAATCACAATTTATATAACATACACGACACATTCACCCACAAGGTCCGAGAATTAATGCTCTTATACTACTTGTAACGCCCCAATTTTTTTTTAATCTAATTATTACTTAAAAATATATTTTTTTTGTTGTTGTAAAAGTACGTGATGTAATTTACTAAAATATTATTTATTTATTCATTTACAAAATTAATATTACAATTGTTAGATCGATATTCATTTATGTTCCAAAAATAAAATAAATTCTCTTTAAGTGAAATTCAAAAGAACAATGTTGACTGAAATTAAGAACATTCAATTGGAATAAAATATCACTTCCACATTTATGTTAAAAGTTAATTATGACGAGTAAATAACTTTACAATGTAACACAAAAATTCTAGTAATATAAAACATTATTTTTAAATAAAAGTCCCATTTTCTCACGCGCGTGCACCAATCAAACATCATTCATGCAACTCTTTGAGATTAATAGTACCTAAATGTTGGTGTAAGGGGTCAGTTCATCCCACAACAAAAATTAAACCAAATAATGAAATAACAACCATGAAATATGAATATAAAATCCTTTTGTAATAAAAGATTTAAAGAAAATGATTATTTAATAGTTCTCAAAATATACCAAAAGTCATAAAATGTATATAAATAAGTAACAACCGTAGAACAAATAATTAAATCAAAATAAAAATAACAATAAAATGTATATAAGTTATGCATGCTCCTAAACATATATGATCCGGATATAACCAGCCACACAGAAGTCACTCATACCAATGGGGAAAAATTAAACCAGCCACACAGGCGTCCACAAAGATGCATATGATATGTTATGAAATGATAATGATGCTCAAAAAGTACATGACACCACTCACTTAAACAATCACACAAATCATCAATCACTTAGGCAACCACAAAGATAACAATATTTAAAACACAAATCACCCGCCACTTAGGCATCCACAAAGATAACAATTTTTTTAAAACACAAATCACCAGCCACTTAGGCAACCACAAAGATAATGATATTTAAAACACAAGTCACCAGCCACTTAGGCAACCACAAAGATAACAATATTTTAAACACAAATCACCAGCCACTTAGGCAACCACAAAGACAATATTTTAGAATAAACTTTTTAATCACACAAGATATCAAATTTATATTCTCATGAATGTTCATAGTTATAGCTCAATAACTTCAACACATCAAATATGCATGTGAACAAGTATCTCAAAATCACTTTTCATTTTAATAATCCATAAGATTCGATTTGACTACGTATTATTGATAACGATTAAAACTCATATCACCAAGACTACAATAGCAACATAAATTTCATTCTCTCCACTGTAAAGATTTCCACATTCTAAAAATGGACTATTCATTAACGCATTTAATAATCAATTTTCTCATATTATGAAATTTTCTTCAAGACACATATATTGTTCATAAAAGTCAAGTTTTAATTTTAAAATATTCAAAAGTCCACACTTAAAATCAAATACACATCGTAATAAACATATTATTAATTACGTCATTATAAAAATTATAACTTTATAATTAAATACTCTAAAACACGTAAAGCACTAAATATTTTCACTACAAACATATTTATCAAGGTATAATAAAAATAATACTTTATAATTAATTTAATCAAGATAGATGTATATAAAAAATAAAATAAAACAATCAAAGAATTATAGTTAATTTTTTTACAACAAAAATAAACATCAATCTTTTTCTTTTAAGACATCCAGACATCATATCAATATCTTAGAATCGCTAATTTAATATCTAGTCTAACTCTGCATGGGGAAAAGCCCTTACCTTAGGCGCTTTCTTCCTTAACATCTCTAAATTCGCACGAGAATTAACTCATGAGACAATGATGAATTCAACACCGATAGATATTGGTTACATTAATAAAATTAAAATTTTAATAATCATGTTATGACCCAAAAGGCAAGATCTATCTATCAATAATTAGTATTACCTCTATTAAATTAATAATTTCAAACATGTGGCAAGTTAATAAAAAATTTATATTTAACTATCCACTATAACAATAGTGAAAAAGAAATCAAACACAAATTACAAGTCCAATCAATAGATAACTAACTTGATCATGTCATCAATTCAATTTTATTCAAATTTTAACAAATAATTTGATAGTTTATTTAATCACTTAGGTAGAAACTTATAATTCACAACACAATCAGAGTAAGCAAAAAAATAAATACTTAATTAGTAACTTCAAAAATATGCATAACTATATAAAAGCATATAACACATACTACAATAATATAACATGAAAAACACGATAGCGAAATTAATTAATACACAAGACAACATAGTTGACATGACTAACATTTAACTAATAAACATTCGATCCACTCGGCCTGATTGGACATACGTGTTCTGATAACACTAATGTGAAACCCTAAACCCAAAATGACTTATATAATAATTTATACTAACTTTTTTGAGTAAAATTCGCAGCGGATGAAGAAAATTTATTTACAAGGAAATAAAAACTTTTGTAAATAATTTAGAATATCACGTTTCTCCAAGTGTATATGGAACAATTCAAACTTTATTACTCAATTAAAACAATTTAATCTCAATGAACTTGATTTAACTATAAATTCTTATTTTAATTTCAAAAACTTACTAGTACTAAGGTTTTCGTCATTTGAAAATACATAACTAAAATATAAATTACAACTCTAAATTCCCGGTATCACCTATCAGTGCGAGGTTTCTACCAAACTTTAATTTCAAGACTTATTAACCTGTTATTATTGTGATTTCGCAAACACAGGGTCAAGCCAGTCAAACACAAAAAACAAAGGAGGTTAGTTTTGAAATCGTATTAATAGTATATTATAAGTAAGCTGAACATGCAAACAATCATAATACACTATATCATAACACAAACATTTTTCAACGAAAAACATCACATTATAAAGTTAAAATCACTCAAGTAAAATTTATGCATTTCACTATAACATCAAATCATCTAAGAGAAATTATTATCACACACGATGCCTATTCGCACGATAATATAGCCACTTTTCCCACGATCATTTTAAATCAGACTTACGGTAAAGAAGAACGATGCAAAATAATGAATTTTGTAAATGGAGAAGTCGAATATTTTATAGAGAAATTGGGGTGGTTAAAATTTTGAGAAAATGTGTTTAATTGACTAGGTAAATGTATATAACAACATAGTAAAATTTGAGCGAAGAAAGATAAACTTTTATAGACAATGATCGATTATGGTTGTAGGGTGAGCTCACTCCCCAAGTGGAACCCACCAATTTTACTATTATTTTTATCATTATTATTGAAATAAAAAGAAAAAAAAAAGGTTTTACTGGGCTTGGCCCACTTGAAGATAATAAAAGGGATTGAGAAATCCCTAAGAAACACACAGAAAAACAACGAAAGAAGAACGGTTGCCAAAGAAGAAAAATAAGGGTTTGGTTTTGGTGGTGGTAACAAGTGTGTAGCAAACTTGCTCCGTTTGATCTACCAAAATTAGTATGTTATTCTTACCACTAAGTTTGTTACTTTAATATATAATTTGAGTAGTTTTATCTTCTCTGAGAGTTACTTTGGCATACCCACTTTAGTGGAAGGTTGTTATAAGGTTGTTATAGGATTGTTATTGTTGATTGATATTCCCTATTGTTATTAGAAAGACTCTTGGTGTACCCACTAATTATTATAGTGGAAGTTTTTACTGGACAAGGTCCCTTGGTGTACCCACTGCTCCTGTTGCACAATTTATTTTCTGATAGATGTACCAATCGATTTGACTAATCGATTGATATCATGCTTAAATGTGCAAATCGATTGTGCCAATCGATTGCTTAATCCCAGACTGCATAATTTCATTCAACCCTGTTACATAATCGATTTGACTAATCGATATGCCTGTGAATCTTCAAGCTTTTGTTGATTTCTTAAGTTCCAAGCAATTGTCTCAAGTTTGTAGGGTTGAGTTGTTGGTCCTGAAATTTTTCTCAGTTTACAATGTCAGATTTATTTAATGATGTATGTTTGTCAATAATATCATAAACAAGCAAATGTCCAACAATCTCCCCCTTTTTGATTTAAGTGACATGTAATTTTAACTTGAGAAATATTTCAAGGAAACACAATTTAATAACAACAGTCTAGTGAAGCTCCCCCTAAATCTGAGTGTCCATGATGTATCAGAGCAATTGCAAAGTGATTACATATCAGAGTGAGTTAGGGTGAATGACACAAAGTGTAACAGAGCTATTATTAGACCATATTATCATTGTCAGGCTTAACAAGTATCAGAGCATATATCAAAGCATATATATTTATTGTAGCATAATATTAGAGTTAGTACAAAATACAAGTTTAAATTTTTCTTCCCCTTTGTCAGTTAAGTCAAAAAGGAGTAAAGGAGAGAAAAACTCATAATTGAGCTCCCCCAGAGTTGCTAGCTAAGACTGAAAAAGTAAAAGATTAGCAACAGGAGCAGTTTGGAAAACAAAATGTAAAACAAATTCGAAAGTAAACAGGATTATGGCACGCACTGTTAATGAAATGCAACACACGATATAATCAAAAGGTCATGTGAAAGTATTCATTCATTCATAAGCAAATTACAAAGAAAGTGCAGAGATACAAAAACAAAAAAAACTAAAATCCTAAACATCTAAGGTAGGCTGGTCCTCATTATCATCTGGGGAAGAGGCTGAGACCGCTGTATTACCCTCAGCAGGTGTCTCCTCAACATGAGTTGCAGCAACCTCGGCGTGTGTCAGAGTTTGTTCTTCTATTGCCTGTCTTCCAATCTCAGCAACATCACTGAAGGACAACTTAATGCCTAGATGTTCCTGGATTGCTGCCACATCCTGTGCAATCAGATTTAGATCAGCCTGAAGCTTCTGCAGAGCATCCTCCATTCTGGTGTTGTGAGCAGCCTGCGCTTCCATTAACCCGAGCAGTTTAGTAATCACATCAGAGCTGGCTGGAACAGACTCAGCAGCTGGAGGTCCAGCACTTTGCTGGGTTTGTTCAGCACTAGCCTGAGGACGCATCCAAACTCCATTGACTTTGCGCTGCTGCATTTGATTAACAATGGATTCACCAAATGACAGGATGGTCTTGGTCGACTCTTCACCTTTGAATAAAATCTTGAAGTGCTCCAGAATTTTTGTGATTAGCTGGGGGTAAGGAAGTACCAACTTCCCTTGTGCAGCTTCCAACATATGTCTGAGGACAATCCATGCCTAGCTCATCTTGAGCTCTTTGCACAATCCCCACAGCAGCACAATGTCTAGGCGTTGGACGACAACATGGTTTCCGGATCTTGGAACAAGCATCCGGGTCAGAGCATACATCAGCATCCTTTGTTGAACCTTCATTTGGCCAATAGGTAGTGCCACTAACTTAGCAAAACCTTCAACCATCAGGTCCTGCACTGTTGTATGACGATCTAGAGATGCTTCCCAGCCTTCATCAGCAGCGTCGGCTTCGGAGCATCCGTCCACAGAATTTCCATGATAAGGCAGTCCCGAGAGGCTCGAGAACTCCTCAAAAGTCATGGAAATCTTCTTTCCTTTGACTGTAGCTTTGAATCCCACTTCACTCATTTTGAAGGATGAGTAGAAGGCTCTAATCAAGTTAGGATACGAATCTAGTGAGCAGGAGAGGAAGGCTTCTAAACCGTGAAACCGTAGATGATCTTGGAAAGTGAACCCGTCTTCGTCGAAGTAGGCGAAGTCCATGTAGCGTGCTTCGTGTATTTTCCGTTTAAGAAATGCCGGAGGCAGTTCAAGAACTTCTACATTCTTGGTTTTTGCTGGAACCTTCTTCTATGGAGAAGAGGGAGTGTTTTTCTTCTTCTTCTTCTTACTCGCAATTTCCTTCATTGCATCAACAAGAAGTTTTTCCGTAGGCGGCACTTTTCGCTTGTTGGTCTTCCCTTGATCAGTAGCAATACTCTTGCCTTTATCTTTGGCCAGAATTTTGTGAGTAGGGATTGGAACTCGTTTAGTCAAGGTAGGAGGAGGTGATGGAGTTCTTCCACTTGATGATGATGATGATGGAGATGGAGTTCTTGGTTGGGTTTGCTTCACTCTTGCCATTTTAGTGTATGTAAGATAGTAAGGAGTAAGATTGAAGGAGGTGATGAACAGTGCTTGAAACATAAAGTGAATGTATGAAATTCTGAGGCAGAATCGATTTAGTGTGGGTTAACTGTGATGAAAATCGATTGAGCACTGTTGTTTATATACTCACTGAAGTGCGAATCGATTGGGTCAATCGATTTATCCTACTGTTACTGGGGAAGTTAAAAGGTTAAAGTAATAAGTGATGTAACGGCTAGTAAAAATACTCCAACGCTAATATTGCTAATCGATCGCCCTAATCGATTAGTCGTTCCCAAATCGATTTCGAGCCAGTCCAGTAACACCAAGTAACAGTTCAGAAATGCAATACATATCAGCATCGATTTCCCAAATCGATTGTCAAATGAAAATCTCACATCAAATGTAATAATCGATTCCCCAAATCGATTTGTACACTGTAAATCGATGTCCCAAATCGATTTCGAGCTTGTTCGTTTCTTTATCATATCAGTCCAGAATGTAACTTATATCAGCATCTATTATTCAAATCGATTCATTTCACTGGAAATCTCAAACATAATAGACACAATCGATTTCCCTAATCGATTTCGGGTGTTCAAACTAAGACAAATAGATATATTATGGGTCAAATCGACATGGGCAATCGATTTGGCACATAATTCAGATCTCACTTGGATCTATTGTGCCCAGTTTCATCCTAATGTAATGGAAGTTGTCCTTTGGCAAGGCTTTGGTGAATATGTCTGCTAACTGCTCAGTTGTGTTGACATATTCCAGCTTAATATTCCCACTTTGAAACTGATCTCGAATAAAGTGATGCCGAATTTCAATATGCTTGGTTCTGGAGTGCATCACTGGATTCTTAGTGATACATATAGCACTTGTGTTATCACACATGATAGGCACGGTTCCTAAGTTCACACAGAAGTCCAATAAGTGTTGTTTCATCCAAAGAATCTGAGCACAACAGCTCCCGGCTGCTATGTATTCCGCTTCGGCAGTAGAAAGTGCAATACTCGTTTGCTTCTTGCTAAACCATGATACAAGAGAGTTGCCAAGTAGGTGACAAGTGCCTGAGGTACTCTTCCTATCCAACTTACATCCAGCAAAATCTGAGTCTGAAAAACCAACCAATGAACATGTAGATCCTCTGGGGTACCATAAGCCAAGATTCCTAGTTCCTATAAGATACCGGAAAATCCTCTTAACTGCACTAAGATGAGATTCCTTAGGATTTGACTGAAACCTGGCACACAAGCAAACACTGAACATAATGTCAGGCCTGCTTGTAGTAAGGTACAATAAAGATCCTATCATGCTCCTATACTTGGAAATATCTACTGGTTTTCCCATCTCATCCCTGTCTAGGTTACTAGCTGAACTCATAGGTGTATCAATGGATTTGTACTTATCAAAACAAAACTTCTTTATTAAATCATTGCAATATTTTGTTTGGCTAATGAAGATTCCAAGCTTGCTTTGATTAATTTGAAATCCCAGAAAATAGGAGAGTTCTCCCATCATAGACATTTCAAATTTACCTTTCATTAAATTTTCAAAGTCTTTGCAAAGCTTGTTATTGGTTGATCCAAATATTATGTCATCAACATAAATTTGGACCAGCAATATATCATTTTCATTAGTTTTTATGAAAAAGGTTTTGTCAACATTGCCTCTTACAAATTTTTGTTGAATGAGGAAAGTGCTAAGTTTCTCATACCAAGCTCTAGGAGCTTGTTTCAATCCATAGAGAGCCTTTGTTAGCTTGTACACATGATTAGGAAAATCAGGATTTTCAAAACCAGGTGTTTGGCTAACAAAAAATTCCTCTTGGATGTCACCATTGAGAAAGGCGCTTTTCACATCCATTTGATAGAGTTTGAAGTCCATGATACACGCAAAAGCCAGCAGGATTCTAATGGCTTCTAACCTAGCTACAGGGGCATAGGTTTCATCAAAATCTATCCCTTCTTCCTGATTGTAACCCTTGGCCACTAACCTAGCTTTGTTTCTAGTGATCACACCATTCTCATCTAGTTTGTTTCTAAACACCCATCTTGTTCCTATGATGTGCTTATCCTCTAGTTTAGGTACTAGAATCCAAACTTGGTTTCTCTCAAATTGGTTCAACTCCTCTTGCATAGCAAGTATCCACTCACTATCTAGTAAGGCTTCCTTAATGTTCTTAGGTTCAATCTGAGATACAAAGGCTGTAAGGTTACAAAAATGACTATGGTTTCTCCTGGTTGCCACTCCTCTAGAGATGTCCCCTATGATGTTATCTATGGGATGGTTTCTATTGAACTTCCACTCCTTAGGTAACTCATCTACTGTAATAGGTTCAACACAGTCACTATTGGATGGGGTTGCAACTACCTCTAGTTCTAATGGTTCAGATTCTACATTATCATCCAAAGATGCATCCACTATAGAAGGAGTTTTGTTCAAGTTTTCTTTAAAAAATTCATCAAACTTTACATGAACTAACTCTTCTATGGTCTTTGTTCTTTTGTTGTAGATTCTATAGGCTTTGCTAGTTAGGGAATAACCTAGAAAGATATCCTCATCTGCCTTAGGATCAAACTTACCCAGGTGTTCCTTACCATTGTTCAAAACAAAGCACTTACAACCAAAAACTCTAAAGTAAGAAATATTTGGCTTTCTACCCTTATATAACTCATATGGAGTTTTCCTAAGGATTGGTCTAATCAAGACCCTATTGAAAACATGTGTGCAGTGCTAACTGCATCAGCCCAGAAAAATTTAGGTACCTTGGAGACCTTAAGCATGGTCCTAACTAATTCCTCCAAAGACCTATTTTTCCTTTCAACTACACCATTTTGTTGTGGTGTCCTAGGGGCTGAGTACATGTGATGAATACCATTATGTTCACAATATGTATCAAAAGCATCATTTTGGAATTCTCCTCCATGATCGCTTTTGATAGACATAATTTTCTGACTTGTTTCATTTTGTACCAAATTTGCAAACTTTTTAAAAACAGAAAAAGCTTCACTTTTATGAGTCAGAAAGAATGTCCATGTGAATCTAGAATAATCATCGATTAGTACAAAATCATACAAATTGCCACCAAAACATCTCACCTGAGAAGGACCAAAGAGATCCATATGAAGCAGCTGCAAAACTCTATCGGTTTTGACCAAGTCTATTGGGGGAAAAGAGGTTTTGACAAGTTTACTTTGTTCACAAGCAGCACATAACCTATCCTTAGTAAACTTCTTGTCAGGGAGTCCTATGACTAGTTGTTTGCTAACAAGTCTATTCAAATGATCAAGATGAATGTGTGCAATACGTTTATGCCATAACCATGTTTCATCAGCATTTGATAATAAGCAACAAACAGAATCAATAGGTACAACAGTTAAATCCAGCATATAGATATTGTTAACTCTATCACCTACCAATTTCATGCTTTTATCAGTTTTGTTTTCAATTGTGCAAGAGAGTGGTGAAAAGCTTACTTGAAAACTGTTGTCACACAGCTGACTGATACTTAGAAGGTTATGTTTCAGCCCTTCCACGTATAATACATTTTTAATTATAGCAGTTGATTCGCTGCCAATGTTATCTTCACCGCAGATCTTGCCCTTGTTATTATCGCCATACTTTACAAATCCACCTGCTTTCAGGTTTAGGGACATAAACATTGACTTGTCCCCTGTCATATGCTTTGAGCATCCACTGTCAAGATACCATTGATTTTTCGTGGATCTCAATCATACCTGCAATAAAATTAGAATTTCAATTTAGGTCCCCAACTTAAATTGGGTCCTGGGGGGTGAGTTTCAACATCTTGTGTCTTAATCTTCCAAATCTTTTTATATCCTCTGTTAGCAAGTCTTTTATATTTGCAATTGTAAACATAGTGTCCTTTTCTACAACAAAAATGAGAAGTAACAGCAGAGGATACATACTGTTTTGGTTTGACAAAGGCATTATGCATGTGACTGGACTTAATAAATTTCTGGTGATGATTAACATTACCATATCCTATTCCATGTTTAGTTCTGTTCTTATTAACATGCATATTCTTGTTAAAACCAAGTCCAGATTTTATATTGACATTTCTCTGGTTGCTAAGAATATCATTCAGTTTATCCTTGCTACTAGAGAATTTCAATAAATCAAACTTCAATAATGCAATAGAATTTTCAAGATCAATGCATTTGGCAGATTTATCATGTGAGTCTCTTTTTAATTGTTCACATAAGTCTTCAATTTTTCTATAATCAGTTTTCATTTGATCATGCAACATGGACTGTTGTTCAAGCATTTTCTTTGTGCTAACTAACTGCTTAACAGATTTAACATATTCAGCATGCAGTTCATTAAATGCATCTTGCAGTTCATCAAAGGAAGGATTATATTGTGAACTTACC
The DNA here is from genome assembly GCA_037974835.1 of Cicer judaicum. Classification (NCBI taxonomy): domain Eukaryota; kingdom Viridiplantae; phylum Streptophyta; class Magnoliopsida; order Fabales; family Fabaceae; genus Cicer; species Cicer judaicum. The sequence continues at coordinate 1,673,903 of JBBPBS010001075.1, read as the reverse complement.
TCACTTTCTGATTCAGAATCCGTGTTAACCATGAGACACATATTTGCTTCTTCCGTTTCTGAAGATGTGGAGGATTCTTCATTGTCATTCCATGCAATGTAGGCTTTTCTGTTTTTCTGAGCTGGTTCCTTGCCTTTAGTTTTGGAATTTCTGTTTTTGTTCTGCAGCTTGTAACAATCAGCCTTTATATGACCAGTTTTTCCACATTCATAGCATGTGATTGTCTTACTGTCATTGTTCTTTGAGCTAGGTTGTTTTCTGAATTTGCTGTCTTTCTTTTTCAGAAATTTCTTAAACTTCTTGACAAGTAACCCCAGTTCAGGTTCTTCATTATCCTCACTGCTAGATTCATCTGAGCTACTCCCATGTTCAGATTTAGACTGATGTGTTTGGGCTTTCAACGACAATCCTTTTCGTTTTCTGTCAACTAGTTCAGCTTCATTGAGTTTATGTAGCTCCATTTCATGTTCCCTCAATTTACCAAACACTGTAGCTATCGCCATGCTCCCGGTATCCTTTGATTCTGCAATGGTCGTAACCTTTGGTTGCCATTCCCGAGTTAGACATCGCATGACTTTGCTCACTTGTTGTTCATTGTCTATTCCCTTTCCTAATGCATTTAGGTTGTTGATTATATGTGTAAACCGAGTCTGCATGTCGTTGACTGATTCTTCTTTCTTCATGCTAAACAACTCATACTCGTGCATGAGAGTGTTTATCCGAGCTCTCTTTACGTATGTGGTTCCTTCATGCGTCTTCTGAAGTGTATCCCACATCTGTTTTGTTGTCTTGCAATTTGAGACTCTGAAGAATTCATCATGTCTCAAGGCTGCAGTTATAATGTTCTTGGCTTTGGCGTTGTACCCAACTTTCTTTTTGTCATCTTCAAACCAATCACTTTTAGGCTTTAAGATTGCTGATTCACCAGTACCTGATATGGTTGGCACAAAAGGTCTATTCTCTACAGCATCAAGAATGTCAATACCACTAGCTTCAAGAAAAATTAACATGCGTTGTTTCCAATACATGTATGCAGCACCGTTAAAGGCAGGGGGCCTTGCTAACGACGCACCCTCTCCGAGGAAATCAGAGGCCATGTTCTTTTGATGAGAGTTACTCTTACAAAAGCTGGCTCTGATACCAATTGATGGTAATTCAGGCCTCAGTTTTATGGAAATGTATGCAAAAAGTATATCTATTCTAACAATATGCGCAGCAGTTTTATAAATTGTAAATTTACAAAACACAAGATTGCGGAAGATCCCTAATAATCAATTTTAAAGAATGTCAAGCAATATCAGTTATTGATTATATGGAGAAGTGCATCAAAAACAATTTGTATTCAAGATATTGATTTTCATGCAGCCATGTCAAAACAATTTGTCATGCAAAGCTATCTATCACATAATCTTTATCATGCATTCGATCAATATCAAGAACACAATAATTGCAGAAATCTAAAAGAGATAAGGGAAAGAAAAGTGTACGCAGATATTTATACTGGTTCAACCGCTTTGTGACGGCCTACATCCAGTCCTAAGATCAAACCCGATCTTAGCCTTTTCACTAGAATGTCTTAGAATCAGTTTACAGATGTTCCAGCTCCTCGCCTATGAATCTTAAACTATTATTTTCTATTCTAATCTTCTCTCCCTGAATCCCAAAGTTTATCTCCCACAAACTGTTCCAAGATTTCAGTCCAGTGTCCTTTTGATGAGATCCCTCAATCACAAAAGATCACTACCAGTTGTAACTGGATTTTCTCAAAGTAATTTGGTTATAGAATTTGAATTACAGAAATTGCAATTGATCAAATGTACAACGTTCTTGATCTTCATTCTTCTCAAAGCTATCTTTCTCAATTTTGTCTTTTTCAATCCTTGTTGATCACCAATGTAGATTGTTTAAGGCTGAAAAAGATATTCAAAGTAATATCAGTTGAGAAAGGATTAGTAGTATTGTGTATGCAGTGAAGGTGTATTGTCAAAAAATTATTATTTACTAGTTGTATGTGTATATATGAGAAGAAATGAGTAAATGCAGTTTATATAGTTTCAGAAAAAACAACGTGTCAATCGATTAGGCCAATCGATTTCTTAAAGTTGTAAAGCATGCTAGTCGATTTGTCCAATCGATTTCGCGAATCTTGTTTTTCTTGAATCTTGAAACTGCACATACTAATCGATTTACCTAATCGATTAGTTTACCTGAGTTCTTCAGACTTGAATGGATGTTCATATTTGAATCGATGTGCACAATCGATTTGTGGTGTTTTGTTCCAACAACAAGATCAAAACAATTGATGTGCCCAATCGATGCAACCATGTACATAATCCTTAATCCATCACTATTTCTAAAAACTTTTGTACCAATCGAATTGGTCAATCGATTTCACTGGTTCCAGAGACACAGTGATTTACATGAATCGATTTGCCCAATCGATTTGACAAGATACAAAATTGATTTAAAACAACATAATCGATGTGTCTAATCAATTGTGGATTTAAGTCTGAAGCTCATTACATTGTTTGGTTCATTCAATCGATTTACCCAGTCGATTGATGCCAAACTTATTTCAACATAAATGATTTAGTGAATTGTGCTAATCGATTGCGTATGTCCCAGACCAAATTCATTTTGAAGTTAATTTGGGTAAATCGATGTGTCCAATCGATTTGCTCATTGTTGGTTTGGCTCTGTGACATTCGAAATCGATTATCCCAATCGATATAGACAATTATCAAAACGGATATGATTGGCTCAATCGATTTGCCAAATCGATTTGATTGCAAGGCAGGCTACTGACTTGCACATTTTAATTTCAGTAAATATACCAATCAATTTGTCTAATCGATGTGAGCAATCAGTTCAGTCCTGGTAAATTAACCAATCGATTTGCCTAATCGATTTGAGGCTAACTGGCTCTCTGACTTGCACAATTTATTTTCTGATAGATGTACCAATCGATTTGACTAATCGATTGATATCATGCTTAAATGTGCAAATCGATTGTGCCAATCGATTGCTTAATCCCAGACTGCATAATTTCATTCAACCCTGTTACATAATCGATTTGACTAATCGATATGCCTGTGAATCTTCAAGCTTTTGTTGATTTCTTAAGTTCCAAGCAATTGTCTCAAGTTTGTAGGGTTGAGTTGTTGGTCCTGAAATTTTTCTCAGTTTACAATGTCAGATTTATTTAATGATGTATATTTGTCAATAATATCAAAAACAAGCAAATGTCCAACAAATATAAATTTAAAATATAATATTACAATTTAATTAAAATTAAAATTAAATATATTATATATTATAAACTAATATCAATATAAATTTAAATTTAAAATATAATATTACAATTTAATTAAAACTCAAATTAAATTTAAAATATAATATTTAAATTTAAATTAAATTTAAATTTAAACTAAAATTAAATTTAACAATTACTATTGTATATTAAAATATAATATTAATATTAATTAAAGTAATTACTACCAAACCAAATAAAACATTCCAAAATTAATAAATCATGTCTTACAAACTAAAAATTAAACACACCATAAATGTATAGACCGAAATAAAATTTTAAATGATGTTTAGTGAAACGTTTCATAAAATAACTTCTATATATATAAACAAAAATAGAGACTCAACTTGTTTATATATAAATATAAACAAAAAAGTATATATATTTTCCGTACGAACTCAATTACAACTCTTTTTAATAACTAACAATAAACATTAATATCATTAGTTTTAATAATGTTTTTTTTAAAATAGTTATATTAAAATCAATAAATTTTACATGTGTTTCAAATTTTTATTTATCATATATTATGTAAACAACATAATTTCTATTTTTTTTTATAATAAATCTATAATAACACTTATTTTACTAATCTATATTTTAAACATAATAAAAATATATTTATAATATCATATATTTTACTAATCTATATTTAAAATATATAAAATACTAACTTGATGTCGGGTAGTGTCTGACTTGAAGTTTTCACAGAGCTGACAACTCTTCGAAGTAAACACAATATATCACCACTGTGAAAATAAATATTCAATAATATTAATTAAATAAATAACTTCAAATCAAAAATTAAATTAAAAAATTAAATATATAATATAAACTTACCAAAATTCAAGATAGTAAAGAAAAACTTGGAGAAATAACTTTTGTAGAGAGAAGGTGGAGAGAAAATTTAGAAAGAAGGTTTAGAGAGAAGGTAGAAGTAAAAAATGATAAGAGGAGTAGAGGGATATTTATAGAAAATGGTTGATCATTTGTGGCGGCCAAAGCAGCCACAAAAGCCAATTGTACAAAATCCTTTGTGGAGGCTTTAACGGTCAGAAATTAAGTCCTTTGTGGTGGCCTGGGCGGCCACAAATGGCTTGTCTTTGTGGCGGCCTTTACCCTCACAAAGGGTTGATTTTGTGGCTGCAAAAGCCCTCACAAAAGGTTCAAATTTCAGCTAAAATTTTAGTCTTTTGTAAGGGCTTTTTCGGTCACTAATTTGTGAGGGTTTTTTTCGGCCACATGCACAAATCAAATAACCGAGCTCTATATACTAAACAAGGATTCATAAGAGACTTAGACACCACATCTCAACCCAAAACCTTAAGGCATTAGGATTGTGGGTCATTCTCCTTATATAGTCAATGTGGGACAAACCAATCATAATTTAATACCCAACAATGGTATCAATTTTTTTTCTTTTTCTCTCGCGTGCGATTCCTTTTTCTCTCAAGCGGCACCTCTTCTTCTTTTCTACTTTAGTACTACTTTATTTTAAGTTATATTTGGCCATTTTTTATCAACCAAACTCATTTAACCCCATTTTATTATTATTATTATTATTTTTTTTTTTTTTTTTTTTTTTTTTT